>JAJOZX010002136.1:155000-417500 GCA_023014485.1 Bathynomus jamesi | reverse complement strand
GAGGCAATCGTGGGACTAGGCCTATCAAATGAAGAGCCAGCTGTCAAATTGGCGCGCTTAATTCGCATTGGAGAAGCATAGTCCCCGAATTACTTTACAGCGTCTTCCAAAACCCTCTTAATAATAGTTTTAAGTTTACATAATTTTTGCAACATGCTTTTTTTAAATGAATGTTTTAACTAATCTTTTAAATTTTATTAATTAATATTTAAATTCATTATTGAAGCATATAATTATTTGAATGACTAGATTTATTTACTCATACTGGCAACTCCGACCTTTTTAGTAATATTTATAATGTCACAATCTATAAAAATAAACTTTAAAAAAAAATAAAAAATAAAATTTTACGAGTTAAGAACTCGCGACAAACTGTTTTAAACATTTTATATCGACGATATAAAAAAAACATTAAGAATTAAAATCACACATTTTTATGAACAAAGAATGAATAAAATAAAGAAGTTACTTAAATTTGCGAGAAAGAAGAATAATTAAAGAAATATGAAATGTAAAACCTAATTTTAAATTTTCTTTTCTCCTAAAAAGAAATATCCAAAAAAGCAATGATTAAAAAAATAAATAAATGATAATTTTGAAACTAGTAGTACTAAGAAAATAAAGAAGAAGTTCTTTCATAATGTAACCTATAAATCTAAATAATTATTATCAAAACCTAAAAATAACTTTGGCACTTTTTTCGCAATCGACATTTTAAAAAATATAAGAGAATATTTTAGTTTGAGCCGATACCATAAATAAAAACGGGTTATTTCAAATTTACATTTCTCGTGACTAGCTCTTAAGTTGTTTTTGAAAATCAATTGCCGATTTTGATTTTCACAAAATCCTTCTAAATAAATCTTTAGTACGACTCAAAAATGTGATTTTCAAACCCACAAAAAATGTCACTCATTCGCAGAAACAAAAATTCTTGCCAAATATTTTTTTTTTTTAATTTCTTAATTTACAAAATTAAAGATACTACTCGCTCGAAAGAAAAAGTTACAAAAATAAAAAATCTCTCCTAAGCTAAAAAAGGTCTATCCGTTTCTAGATACTTTTAACTTTCAATTACAATACTGGAAATTAATTTTCGACTTCAGTCACAGAGTCAAACATTTGGCCACAATTAAAAGCAGACCAACTGAAAAAAATAAACACCGACTTCATGGAAAAAACAGTGCTTCAATCAACTTCCTTAATTAAAACCTTAACTTTAATTAAAATTAAAATCAGGTCAATGTTGGATGAAATAAATAAATAATAAATAAATAAATAAATAATTTTCAAAAATAAAGAAAAAATGTAATGAATATAAAATTTTGAAGCCGTTTCCTGGTCCATTTTTTAATAATTAAGATTAACAGTGCTTCTTCATCTTAATTATACACAATTTTTTTTTACATCAAAACAAACTGAAGTTACAATTTAAACTAAAATAAAATTTGATTTTTACTTATTTAATACGAGTATATTAAAAGTCTTTAATAAGGTAACGTACAACTGCCCCATATTCCCAGGAAGTGGGTGTTAGGGGCCCGAGCCAGGGCTAATTTAGCCAGAGTCAATTAAAAGGGGGTGACCCGCCCGCCCGCCCCCCGCCGCCGCCGCGACTTAAGATACAGAAAAGACGACCGCTCAGCTCTGAGCGGCACTGTAGTTCGAACCCACTACTCGGAGGAGTCTTAGCACCGCCGAGCGGCGCCCTAACTGATCGAGTCACGGGGCGCTCTCGTAAAATTTAAAAGTTTCAATAAATTCCAATTGAAAGACTGAAATACACTGGATAAATATTTAATTGTTTATAATCGTAATTTATCTTTGCGTAAATTTACAGAATTTTAGTAGTTTTTAAACATTTTTAAGGGTTGTATCAAACATGCTGAACAAATTCATGCTTACAGGAATTCTCATCAATGGAATCAAAATGGGGAATTATATAAATTAGCAATAATTACAAAAAGATCATGCTTTTCTCCTAACAAATCGATTCTAAGGTTAACTACTGTTTTATTTCATCTAACAGGAGGGTTCTAACCATTAATTTTTGGAGAAAATTCCAATTCAAATTCATGCTTACAGGAATTCTCATCAATGGAATCAAAATGGGGAATTATATAAATTAGGTTAACTACTGTTTTATTTCATCTAACAGGAGGGTTCTAACCGTTAATTTTTGGAGAAAACTCCAAGGATTACTTTTCAATAGAAAGGTTTTAATATTGCAAGGCTTTTTTCTAACCGCGTAATATTAATAAAAAATACTGAAAGTAAGAGGTACGTAACGAACGAGTTCCATAAAGACCGCCAATCTAGGTCTTCGGAAAGCAAACGATAACCAACGTTTCTTTCTTTTTTTTTTGCTCTATGAAATGCCAAAGAATGATTCACAGTGAACACTTTTTTTTTAAGTCATTTACAGTCAATGACGTCACAAAGCGACCAGGAGGTCTTCTCCGGCTCTCTTTCTTACCTTGTCTTGGTGTCAAGCACTTTTGAGACGTCTTTGTGAGCTATCTCACTTTCCCTCACTTTTTCTGTCAAGCTTTTTCTTACGGTGTTCGATGTTCTGGAAGAGGAAATGGCTTCCATTAGTAAACGGACACTGGTTAAACCTGACTGGATCGTTGGTCACGACCAGTCTCTTACTACGTACTATACACTAGCACTGTAATACCATATATAATATGGCCGCTACGCTGAATACGTAATGTCTTACATTATACATAACATTATTTTAATATAATGTATGTAATACGAGTTCACTGAAATACTCACACTTTGACAGTGACATCGAGAAGCAGAGACGCCAACGGAATCATGATGAGTCCAAACCAAAAGATCGGAGACGAGAAAAGCTTTAAAAATAAGAATTTATCATAAAAACTTACTAGATGACAGAGAAATAGGGACCACATACCTACATGGGTAAGAGGTATCACTGGCAAACAAATAAGGGGGCTAAGAGGTCATATAGGGCTTTTCATCTCCAAAAATCTCGCATAAGCAATTATGCTCATTTCGGTTCCAAAACATACAGATATCATCAATTAGTAACCTTAATGACCGAAGTAAAACCAACAATGAAACAAATATTTACTGGAGCTAAAGACATTTCAAGTTAACAATGAGACATTCCTCAACTGGCTGCACAACACCGTCTACCTACGTTCCGTACTTAACTAAGGAAGTCCTGATGTCTAGGACCGAAACGTCGCTTTAAATACATTATGGTTTTAGAGTGCGTTAGAATTCCACTTAATCGTACGTGATTGTACTTCTACCAATGTTTAATAACTAATGATCGGATAAACTAAAGATTAGATGAATTCGGGGAAAACACCCTAGGTGAAAATTATTTATGTATCATGTCAGAGCTAGTTTCTACCTAAGGACACAAGCATCGTACCTACCCAACTGAAAATAGGGAACGTTACAAGAATGGGCTAACAACATTGCTTTAACTGAAAAACTTACCTCTCTTTTAGTTATTCACGTGTCCCTTTCCAGCCTTTCAATATTATAATTATTCTAAAACAACTTTGGCGCTTTTTTTACAATCGACATTTTAGCGTACAGAGTGCTTCCAAAAAATTGTACCACTTATAAATGACGCTAATATGTCATTGCTTACCAATTATAGTTTGTGGTTTTTTTTTTTTTTTTTTGTTTATGTAAGTATTTGTGTTTATTTGCTTGTTTTTAATAATATTTTTTTCAGGGATTGTGAGTGTGATTACTGAGTGAACCCAATTCAATAGAAATGGCTACAAGGTTTACATTAGAGCAACGCAGATTTCTGCGTTGCTCTAATGTAAACCTTGTAGCCATTTCCATTGAATGGAGTTCACTCATTTATCACTCACACAACCCCTGAAAAATACAAAGAACATTATTATTAAAAAACGCAAATAAACACTCAAAAACTTGCCTAAACCAAAAAAACAAAAACAAAGAAAAAACCCCACACAAACTGTAAGTGGTAAGTAATGACATATTAGCGCCATGTAAGCGGTAACATTTTTGAAACACCCTGTATAATTAAGAATATTTCAGTTTCAGCTGATAACATGAATAAAATCACCCTACTTTTAATTGTTCATGTGCTAACTTCACCCCTTACCTGTAGGTAAATACCACACATGTCCGATGCCATGGGCAAGAAGGGCCAAAAGTTGGAGTAAACAACAAGGAAGATGAACCAGGAGGCAATGGACCCCCAGATGGCTAAATGGGTAACCCACGTCCAAGCGTCAGTGATGAGCCCCGCTTTCAAACACACAGTGATCACCACATACGTGTAAATCATGTTTCCTACCACCAGGTAACCCCCGGCTAACCCATTCCCCCACGCCACGTCTTGAGTCATGGAGAACACGGGCAGAGTGAACACCACAACGGAATGGACGAGGGCCAGCAGCACCCACCAGAGGAACACCTGAAACAAGCACTCGAGGATCATCGCCGAAGATCAAACTTTAAAATGACCTTACCATACAAGTTAATAAGCATTTAATCAAAGCCGATCTGATCGACTTCATCAATCAGTTCAGTATTAATGACGTGACGAATCGGATCCAATACCTTCCAATTGTACTGAGAGCCGCTTTGACTCTCTCTATAAAGTTCGGGAAAGAGCATTCTGGTTTCCGCGCTGCAGGAACGGTCGAAAATCCCCATCGCCAGCGGCGGGGCGGCAGTGAATAGCTGATGATAACGAATCCATTTATTAAGATCTATTCTTAACTTATTTAGATGTGGAGCTCGCTCGCTCACTCAATCACTCGTATAATTTACACAATGATCTCAATTACATCAGTGTCAACAAAATCACAATCTTTAGTTTAAGCAGCTTTATACAAAAATGTACGAGTGATTTATGATAATAAAAACCCACTCTAATAGACAGAGTTTATTTCCACAACAGTTTCGATGCCCATGGCATCCTCTTCGGGTGGATGCCAGTGGGCATCGAAACTGTTGTGGAAATAAACTCTGTCTATTAGAGTGGGTTTTTATCATCATATTTTGACCTTCACGTAGAAAAAGAAGTTTTTTGCATTTATTACGAGTGATTTTATTTGTAATTTCTTTTTAAATTATAACCAAGAATCTTTAACTGATACACAAATGAACGCTAACTTTTTTTTACTGACAAACACCTTAAGGTGATAATACGATGCGTGAAAGCATACTTACAACATTATACATGGCTATGCTCCATCTCTCGAATATTACTTGGCCAGACCAACCCGACAAAGCCGCCCACCACAATTCAATCACGTACAGGCAAATATTTTTATAAAAACTATACAAGATTACTTTGCAGAGCCTGCTATAGTTCCAGGCCCCGTGGACAAACAGGAGTTTAGCCAAGAACTGAAACTGTAAAAAATTTATTATTAAAAATAATTGCTAATAATAAATTAAACCTTCAGAAATTATACATTTCCATTTTACATCAAAGGAAACTTATTTCAACCTAAACTAAAAACACGAAATAATTTTGACCAAATTTACACATATATGAACGACAAGAATAATTCGTAAAAGCTTTAGTAAATTTACGTTTTAAGCTTAAAATAATTAAAAGCTCTCTTTCCAACTCCGACAAAACGCTCAGAACAATCGATCGGCAACATTTCAGAAGGGTTTACCTGTCCAATGGCGTAATCGGAGGCGCAGGCTGCCTGTAGACCCTCTTGGCCCGCAATTCCGACTCCTACATTCGCCTTCTGTATCATGGCTACGTCATTGGCACCGTCACCTATCGCCAGGGTTACGACCCCGGTCTCTACAGTCAACAGTTCTACCACCTGTAATCAAAAGAAATTTCTTAAATCTGACCGAGATGGCTATTTTCATGATGAACAAAATGAAAACTTGGTTATAATCAATCTAGAATGACTTACAAACAAAGCTATTTCATTCTTAGATTTAAAGGAAAGTGACCACCTACATACGACTAAACTGGGGAATAAGAGGAAATGGAGAATCAGGGACGGATACATTGGGGAGCTTGGGGTAGTTTGAGCAGCGCCGGCATTAGGATATTTCGGGCCCTGTGCAGAGTATACTGTACGGGCCCCCCATGACACAAGTCAAATTGTTTT
Source organism: Bathynomus jamesi (assembly GCA_023014485.1). NCBI lineage: Eukaryota > Metazoa > Arthropoda > Malacostraca > Isopoda > Cirolanidae > Bathynomus > Bathynomus jamesi. Next base: position 411,384 of record JAJOZX010002136.1, on the reverse strand, counting down.
TCATTGCTAATCATTTTATTTTAGTAGATTGTTAACAAGTACAACAAGTAAAATTTAACTATACAAGTGCACCTGTAACAGAATACCAACAGACCAACAGCCTTTACTATTATTACTACTTATTACTTTATTATTATCAAATATTTAAACTATCATAAGAGGTTTCAACCAGCGCCGGCCTTAGGATATTTAATTAGGAATAGGATAATTCAATTTAATTAGGATAAAAAAAAAAAATTACATTAATTTACACCAATTTTGGCACTCTGACGTCGATGGTAAATTTCTGTGAAATTTTCGGGCCCCCCTAAGTTGCGGGCCCTGTGCGACTGCACGGTTCGCACACCCCTAAGGCCGGCACTGGTTTGAGCTACCCCAATAATTTTCAGATGGTTGTAAGAAAACACCAGAAACTATTCTGCTGAGCCTGATATCACTTTTGGAGGGAGGTAGTCTGTAAAACTTAACCCATCAGCTACCCCAATATATTGAGAAGTATCCACCCACTGGTGGAGGATAAAGAATTTCATAAAAATTATAATTAATGGCCAAATTATTTATATTCGAAATTAACAGATTACCGACACTCCTTACCTCCGCCTTCTGACTAGGAGAAACCCTGCAGCAGATAACGCTCTTGCAGGAGATGCAAAGGTCGAGGAAATCCTTCCTGAGATCGGGCGTTAACGCGTAAATCAACGTCTTCCCGTCAATGATCAACGCCGCATCGTTTTCCTTTTTCAGTTGATCCGCGAATTCAACGATGTGCCGATTGATGCACTCACGAGTTTCCTTCATGTACAAACGTTTTGTTTTAAAGATATATATATATATATATATATATATATATATATATATATATATATATATATATATATATATATATATATACACACGGTGAACCAAAAGTAGGTGGACAGTAGGTTGAATACGGTTTGTGTTATATTATATTATAACTATGGTGTTCATTATAACTATGGTGTTTGTGTTTTATTATATTAAATATTATAACTAAATTTATTTAAATTTTATTTTGTATTATAGTATACAAAAAAATTAAATATGTATTCTCAAAATAAACGTTATCATTTACTGTCCACCTACATTTGGTTCACCCTATATATATATATTATATATATATATGATGAATTTCACAATAAAACACGTGAAATGAATGAATGCTGCAAACCCACAAGGAAAAAGAAAAACGATTCCAAGGCCTTTCGTGTATTCAAAGCTACACCTCGTCAGAGAATGAAGATAAAAGGCGAGATGCCCATAAATATATACAACGTACAGGAAAAACAAAACAATTAGCACATACTTAACAAGGGTTAATGAGAGGCAAAAGAAATTTTAACATGATATCGTCAATTTTATACGTCCCCGCACTGTTATTGAAATTGTTTTTAAAATGAATAAATGCACATTCTAGAATATTTCTTTCTATTATATCTCTGTTTTTAACAAGCGCTTTAGAACTATCCCACTTGATGCTATGGTTACATCTATACATATGGTTAAATAAAGCATTGGAAGTATTAGCTGTTCTACAAGCATATTTATGCTGTTTTACCCATATATCTAACGTTTTACCGGTTTGGCCTATATATACTGAGTTACATTGTGTACATCCGATCGAATACACACAACCAACAACATTATCAGGGCTATTCTTTATTAGGAGTGATTTAACAGTATTATTATACTTAAAGATTACATTAATGCCAATTGCTTTAAGTGCAGTTGGAAGGTATTGAAAATTAACATGGTAAGGTAGGCTAAGGATATTTTTACGCTGAAATTCCTTTACAATTACATTATTATAATACCTATTCTTGGCTTTCTTAAGACAGTTATCTAAAAATGAAATAGGATAACATGCTATGTTTCTTCGAGCATTGAGTTGTCAGTCCTGAATTTTTAGATTCCGAGTGTGTTTGCAGCAATTATATATATATATAATATATATATATATATATGGGATTGAACTCAGAATGGTCCCCTGAGGTTTTTTCATGATACACACAGACCGTGCATGGAAGAAGGAACTCCACTATAGTCTGAATAAGTAATGGTAAATGACACACACACTAGTTTTTTCCATGCACGGTCTGTGTGTATCATATTATATATATATATACACACACAATTGTTTCTATAACCAAAATGTACAGTATGAATAGTATAAATATTTAAACGTAAATAAAGTACATTTTAAAATTACTCTGTCCTTTACTTACATCGAGTGACCCCGTGTTGAGAATAATGAGAGGCATTCCCTGGGTGAGAAGTCTACAGGAATGCCCAATGTTGATTGCGGTCTCCTGCTTATCTCCAGTCAATACCCACACGTGAATGCCCGCTTTTAGGAGAGCAGCAATGGTTTCAGGCACCTTGGGAATAAGTAAACATTAATTGGAGATGGCACGGTGATGAAAAATCTAGTAGAAATTAAATGATTAGAAAAATTCACATTTTCTATGTAATCGAGCTGAGACCCTTACACGGTCTTGTAATCTGTCTTCAATGGCAGTAGCTCCCAAAAGGTTCAAATTGCATTCTATGAGGTGCGCGGCGTCCTCCAATTTCTTCTCTCGCATTTGAAGCGAAGTGCTCGCTTTGTAATACGTAGTCTTCCATTCCTAGAAACCAAACACATTAATGGCTTTAATTAATGAGTCGCTTAAACTGTATATTTAGAAGAAAGTTTGAAACTGCAAGAAACTATACAGTCGGATAGTGTTCCCGCCTGGCACGTAAGAAATGAGTGCTGCCTCGACCTCACCTCTCTACAGGAATTACCCACAACGCTGCCTTGGAGAAGAAAGTTCTTTCAAAAGGGACAAGCTCTCGAGCAGTTGCGCCTTAAGAACGCAAAATTAGGCTTACGAGGTTTAGAGGTTAACTCCACATCGCACATACTTATATCGATGCGATGCACACAATGAGTTATAAGGAAAGTGTCATAATATTTAAGTTACATTTCAACAGCCGGACCTGTAGTTGCCTGTCGTTTCAAGCTTTTGTCGGTCATGGTGGCACTATGGTTCTTTTTGTTCATATTTATAAGTTACATACATTTACTGAATATAACTGGGTATTTATACAACATTAAGACAATCATTGGCGGCTTTGATACTGGAGTTTGTAACCTAACCTCGTAACATTCCTTCGAAATGTCCGCAACAGCGAAGCACAGTGTTCTCAGACCTTCTGCGGCAAAGGATTCCAGATTCCTCGTGATGATATCATGATATTGCTGACCATCCCCTAATCGCTCGTAAATCATCTAGAAAACAAAAATGTCTTTGAAAATATCTTTCGCAAGCCTTAATAACGTTTTTTTTAAAGTTTACTTTATTTAAATTCCACCAAAACTAAGGAAACAAGAACTATAATTCATAACTCCGTAACCATATCTAAAAAAAAGCCCAGAAGAATGAAGCTACAACGTTACAATTCAACAACATTCCTCATTAACAGTTAATTTACTCCTGCGCAATAACCATGAATCAATAACATTAATTTCTCTCATTATGAATGAATGATTATAAAATAAATACAATTTTAAAATTTTTATTGTTACAATAATTTTAACAAAATAATTGTGAAATTACACTATTTATTTTATTTAATGTGGCCCTTAAGCTTTTTAGGCTTTACTGGGCTGTATCTACAGTTATTTTAGATACGAGTGTTTATCATGAGCTGTAGCGACATGTTCAATGACGTGTAATTGTGTCTAACAAGAGTGTAGGGCCTAAGCCTAATTTGTATCTACAGTTTTTGTTACTTGAATCCTGTAGTTGTATACAATACCGTGTCCGCGCCCTTGCAGTAGAGTTTAATGTCCCCTGATGGTGTCTTAACGATGACCGACATCCTCTTCCTCGCGGAAGTGAACTCGAGGACATTAAGGACTTCATACTTCTCTTTCTGTCCGAAGATGTCAATGATCACGTGACCAGGGGTCCTCGTCTCGAAGATGAAACCAAGTTCCTTGGCGCCTTCTACCAAAGCTCGTTCATCTAAATATAGACGAAAGGCAGCTGAAGTTAACTCGTTTTCTATTGAACATTAAATGTATGTCGGATCTCATTCTTATTTTATCAGATTCTCGAAGACATTAGCATCGGACCTCCCAAATGTAATAACATATCCCACAATGAAATCAATAAATTATAGTTCAGCTTCCAATAATTAAGATGTTGCATATACCAACTGTATTTGAAATTCACTTGTAAAGTACAGTTAACACTTTAAGAGGCGAATTTAACTATCTGTTGAAATCAATCTATGCTCACCTGGTGAGGCAGCGTGGTACTGGATCACTTCTCCAATTTTTTCGTCCCTGTCTGGAATGACTGTGTGGCAAACTGCCATCATGGTCAAGAACTCCCTAATTAGAGATGACCCTTCGATACCACTCTGCACAAACCCCATCAGTTCGTAAGCGCTGAAACAGTTCACATCTTTTATACTTTTTATCGAATCGCTGAATCTAATTTATAGTTTAAATTGGGGGGCGGGGGAGCGTTCAGTAACATGTTTTCCAAATGTAATAGTAATTTGTACAAACTGTTCTTTCCCTTAAAATTTAGGGAAAATGCACGGAAAATATTTGCATCGAAACTACATTTTCAACTGAAAAATGATTTCCGAACGTACAATTCAATTCTGTTATTTGCAAAAATATACGGAGTTTACATGCATAAGATATGTATATTATATACTTTTTATTATTACGACATACAGTATATGCTCGTATATTGCACGCATCTGTAAATTACTTTCAGCAAGCGGACGCGCTTACAAGCTGACATTTATTGTTTAGGTATAATTATAAAATTTTATGAGACGTCGGGAGTATGAGGGGCGAACTCGCCAAACCAGTTTTGAGATAGACGCGTTTAAACTTTATGACTATTGCGTACGAGGGGCACATAGCGCAAATACACGCATTGAAAATAACTACATTTTGAGCGTACGAGGCGGGTATTTGGCTATACCAAGTTGTCTGTAGATGGGGAAGGTTGAACTATTTATTCGTGGAACAATCGTAAAATCGCCAATGCGGCGAGTTCGCGACGACTCATATAAACACAAGATAAAATACTTACTAAATTAAAAAACCGAAATAATTTTAAAAACAAAATATTTTGAACATAAGACATGAATGATGAATATGCTCTGGAATTAAACACAGCGAATGATAACCCGACTTAGTTTCTTTACAATTTTGAGTTTTTTCAGTAAACAGTCCTTAATCTTCATCTCGGACGTAAAGAGAGACCAATCGACCTCCTATGAACTATCTTCATGCGTAAAACAACCATGATTCCAACTACTATGATAACCAACATGAAAATAGTTCCTATATACCAACCATTCCTCTGAACAAGGTCTGAATCTGTACCTTCCATCATCAAGGCTGTACACCTTTCCCCCGATAGAGCACCGCTTAAACTCCATAATGTTACAAGTGAGGGTTCCCGTCTTGTCGGAGAGAACGTATTTCACCATGCCCAACTCCTCGTTCAAATTGGACGTCCTGGCCATAGCCCAAGTGTCGTTTTCCTCGTAGTACATGTCGTAGTCATTGTTGATAAATCCAGCCTTTAAAAGGATAGACATCGATAACAATTGAGGAATTCAGTTTCCCGGCACCGAAAGTACGAAATGGAAGTGAATGTGGCAAAGAACCACCACAAATAAAACGTGACAACGGATACTAGATGCTAAACAGAATGCCAACCAAGACTTACCTGAATGAATCTGACGACTTCTAACGTGACTTGAAGCGAGATTGGAATTAAATTGTTGAACAGAATAACGAAAGTGATAAAATTGATGCCGAAATTAAACACACTCAAATCTGGTTAAGGAAAAAACTATGTTAAAAATCTTATTAACTGAAATACGGAACAACAATATGCACCAGACATTGCTGCGTTCGTGATGATGATGATGATAACGAGTAAGAACAGAGAATTCCCAACAAATTTTCCCATAAGAATACCTTAAAATTTAAACTATTATGTACTTCCATATTAAGCCAATGAAAACTATTCACAACAGTTCTTTTTGAAGTGAATTATATTTATAGAATTTTCATCTTCGAATAATATGTTATGGAGTCATATTCAAACAATCAACTGCTAAGATGTAACACTACGACTGCACTAACCGTCGTAGGCCAAATACCAATGAACGGATGCGTTCCACTGAGAGTTAAAAACGGCCATGATTAAGCATAGAATGATCAGGAGGAAGAAGAGAAGGATGATCAAATGGTTCGTCAATTTATCCACCTGCAGAGATAGAGAGCTTAAATGAAACAAAACATTTAACGACAGTAGTTAGTAAATAATCACTGAATACCACTTACAGCCTATATACGGGGCTCCAATAAACCTTAGCCCCCCCCGCCCATGGCTTAAACCATTAGAGGTACAGTAAAACTAAACATACCTTACAAAAGAGAATTTAATCCTGCATTTAATGAGAAACAATTAAAACTTGGTGTTCCCGCCATTGGCTTCCAAGACAGCCTGAATTCGCTTTGGGTAGCTTGCCAAAAATGACGTGAATAGATCTTGATCGTTACGCAAATTTGCTAAAACAGTTTCAATGTGTTGCGTCATTGTATCCTTCGAAAATCGATTTGCTGCAGGTTCTTGAAACAAGAGACATTCAACCTTGTCCTTTATAACTGATCCAATGTGTTCACAGACGTTCAGGTCAGGAGAATTTCCTGGCCATTCTTCATTTCCAAAGAAATCGATCTCATGGTTCCGCAACAACTGTTGAGTGGCTAATGCCTTAAAGCAGGGGGCCTTATCGTGCAGAAGTGTGACCTGATCGACATCCATACCATTGTTTGGGTTTCTTAGAAAAGGAATGACATGCTGGGATAGAATAATATCACGAAAATACTGTCCATCCCAACTCTGACCATTTGGCTTCAGCACCCACATGAGATTCTTTGCAGTGAGCAAAACAGACACCAACACAGTCTGGACTTTTTAATAATTCGCGATAATGCTCATTGTCATCGATTTCATCTGGTGTTGTGGCCCACACTCGATCATTTTGGTAGTTAGGCCGACGTGTTACGTAAACAAAAAATTCATCGGAGACAGCTAAATGCATGAAATCATCCACATCCCAATCTTCAAGATAATGGGCAAACCACATTCTGTCATCGATGTTAAGTTGAGTTTTTCTTGGCTTTGGAAGTTCATGCCAAGGCTTTAAACCTTGCCTATGACGGTACAGTCAAATGATCTCACCACTAACGATCTTTCCTCTCAACACTTCGATCTCCCTAGAAAGTTTAGCACAGCTGTTTTCCCTTACGCGTACCGCTTTCAATGATGTCCTTTGTTTCCTGAGAGTGTGGCAAATTTGGGCGCCCAGATTTGATTGTATCCATTTCACATTCATCCAAAGTTTTATTCCAATTTCTCTTGACGAAGTCCTCACTTCTTCGCAACTTTTTGGCAACCCATGAACGTGTTATAAAGGTAGCTCCAGCATCACGAGCTTCCCGAAATGTTATTGCTCGTATGCGATCTATCACACGTTGCCTCTCCGAATCACCAATTAATTGAGAAGCCATTATATTATCACTAGGGCGGTCAAAAGTCAATAAAGTCAAATTGTTTAATATGGGGTACTTTTCGCTGAAACGACTGAAAATGCAATAAAAACACCTGTAGGGGGTATATTACCAAAGTTAATAGGTCAACCAAAAGTCAACTTTTACCTGTTAGGTCAAAAAATAGCAATGAGGTAAATAAAGTCAATTTTTTGGAATAAATAATTAAAATAACTAAAAATTGGCATCTTTTTGGTTAACTGGCAACTTCGCTGCTCGTATTTGTCTTATTCAGTTATGTCCGTTCAGAAGGCTAAAGAGTGTTGCTAATGAAAAACTGCCAAAGCAACTAATGTCAATCAAAATGAATTATAGTTTGATTGCTAGCTTAGTGACTAGGATGGAAGCATCTGATTGCACCATTAGAGAGGCATATGAAACCATTTCTTCTATCAACCTTGGTGAAGATGTGTGTTCAGTCAAACAATACATTGAAACAAGACTCAAGACAAATGGCATTTGTGAAATAATTAACCTCAGTAGACCTGAAATCTCACCAACAGTTTATGGTCAGCTTTTGCAATGTCAACCAACAACTGCTGCTGTAGAGAGATCTTCTTCATGCTTAATAAATTATTAAGTAAGGATCGCAATTTTTTGCCAGAAAATGTCGGCAAATACTTCATAATTTACCACAATTGGTCAACTGATGTAGAAGAGCAAGAATAAGTAATTAAAGTATCGTTTTTATTATTGAAAGTAAAGGCAACTTTATAAGTCAATTTTTTCAATTCATAAGGTCAACTTTCTTAATTTTTTTGGTCAACTTTTGACTGCCCTAATTATCACTTTATCAGCTAGAGTAATTTTAATACCTGCAGTAAATAAAGAATTTTATATATTTTTATAATCACTAAAAACTATTTCGATATAAGTAAACATGTAACCTGCAAATGGGGGGGGGGGCTAAGGTTTTTTGGAACCCCTTACTGTAACAAGATTTAACTTTTCGAAAAACCTTCCCTTTCAGTTACATAACGTATTTGGCATGAAGGAGCATTTCTATTTGCTTCCACATCCAAATTAGGCCTACTAAATTGGCTATTAACTTCATAAACAACTAGCGTCATATTTCAGCCCTTTAAGTGACAACGGCACTCTCGTTTCTCGCTTTTAACACTTACAGTGGACCTCTTAAGAGGCGCGGAAGTGGCAGAGTTCTTCATGAGTTTGGTTTCATGACCCGTATAAATGACGAGACCGAAGACCCAATTTGTGTTCTGTAGTTTGGCTCCTCGTAACAGCATCTGATCTGGGCTCAAAGGAACAGCGCTGGAAACGGGTTATAAAATGATATGTCAATAGGCTACTAATGAATTCGTTGAAGTATAACGAAGTATTTCATACGAGTACAAAAACAATTAAGAACCGATAATAATTATCCTTTTAAAAGAATTCGGGAAAGTTAATAACGAATTAACCTACTTTCTGCTGGTCTCCTTCAGGTTTCCTGTAAACTGATACAGAAACCGATTGGGAGTCTCGCACTCCACCCTCCCAGAAAATCCCATAAGATCCCGGGCCTCTAGTAAGTGTATGGTCTGGGTCAGGCCCTGTCGGATTTTTAAGTTGGTTTCTCCATCCAAGTTGGCGGTCTCCACGTAGCACAAACCCTGGGGTTCACTTGGGTAGGGGAGAAAGTGGGATTGAAAAATGAAATGCTTGAAAGTCAATTTATGCTGGATTCAGCTTCAGCAGAGTACATGCACCAACTATTAGTTTAGGCATATTGAAGGCATATTAGGCATTTAGGCATATTGAAGCTAATAAAATGAAACCATTTACTGTAATTAAAAGACACTTGCTCAGAATGTCTCTACACAAGTTCCTTGCAATAAAATGAATGGAATATGATGTAAGCTGAATGATACTCTCTCATATTAAAAAGAAAACTAGTTAAAAAAAAGGTAGAGAGAAAAGATAAGAATCTTATACACACGCACAATACTGTAACAATAATTCTTCTACTGTACTCTCACTCTCAGTCTCTCCCACTTCTTGTACTGTGCCCCCACATAGCAAGGGCAACCACTGACCAACCGGTTTTTTAATTACTTGCCTCATAAACAACTCTAAGTGGGCGACTCTTAAATTCACCGTAGCAACAATGGCCCAATGGGTAATCACCCACAAAAAATTCTCATTCTCCATGAGGGACAAGTTATACGGAGATAGATGCAGGGACCTTCTACTGATATTCCTCGCTAGAAAGGGAATTTTCTCTACTCTCGTGGTGGCACAACACCGCGAAGTATGAACGATTCAGTATATCACTTACCACATAAACACCTTTCACAGCGGAAGACCCAAGTTGAAACTCGTCGACATTCAAAGAGTTGGCAGACATATACAAATGACAGGCATTCAATTACAGAAAACACGTCCACACACTTGCCTGCATTGTTAACATGTCTAAGAATAGAGCAGATAAGTACTTTGTAGAAATATAAATCTTTTCTTCTAATTCTTCTTAATTAACCAAAATAAACCTTCAAAAAAGTGCATGGAATGAATTGAGTGAGGCAGAATTACGTTTCTACTATCACAATTTTTTTTTCTCTCTCTTCTTTCTCTTGGATAACTGGGTGCATGTAATGAGTGCAGGCATGGTGTGGAAGATCTGATTTTCGTTTTCAATTCCTGTTTCAACCCCTTTCAGCGAGCGGCACCGGACGCATTTTTTGGATGGGGTACAAAATGTATCCAAAGGGGCGTTTTTCACATATGGATTGGATGCGAGCGCGACAGCAGTGTGGGGTCCAGAGGCTCACTTTGGGCCCCCGGTGGGGTTTCAGGGTTTGTTTATCACTCGTATAAATAGAATATTGCTCATGACCCCTGTAGTAATGCTTAGTTAAGAAGATTAATTTGTTTAATTAAATAAGATAATGTTTAATATAAATTTACTAAAAATTGTGATGATTACGATAAAGCCATGGTTGTTAGATTTGAATTGTTTTTAAAATGGGTAGGGTTGGTAATCCTAAATAGGCCCGGAGAGTGGACTTATACCTATAACGGTTTTTCAGTCTTGAGGCAGAACGCGTTACGCGTAGGTGGACAAAAATGTAACGTAGAATAATAAAGTTGTGTGTGTCCCTCTCCGACCTAAAATAATTAGTAATTATTTCATACTCGTATCCCCTAATTAACTAAACCATTTTCGAAATTAATAAAACGTAAATGAGTTGTTAAAATAAGAGTATTAATATCCCCCCCTTCCCCATTGGCTTTGTAACGGTCTTTTAGAGTCAGAACTCGGCGTCGCTACCATGATATATACGATACGGCAAAAAGAGAGTAGAGAAACAAAGTGATAAATGAAAGGAATAGCCGATCGAGAATAAATAGAGAAATAGTAAAGTAGAAAGAAGCGTAAATAAATAATGAAGAAAAGATATAATAAAACCGTTCACTACACCCCAAATCTTCTCTCTCTCTCTCTCTCTCTCTCTCTCTCTCCTCTCTTCTCTCTCTCTCTCTCTCTCTCTCTCCTCTCTCTCTCTCTCTCTCTCTCTCTCTCTCTCTCTCTCTCTCCTCTCTCTCTCTCTCTCTCTCTCCTCTCCTCTCTCTCTCTCTCTCTCTCTCTCTCTCTCTCTCTCTCTCTCTCTCTCTCTCTCTCTCTCTCTCTCTCTCTCTCTCTCTCTCTCTCTCTCTCTCTCTCTCTCTCTCTCCTCTCTCTCTCTCTCTCTCTCTCTCTCTCTCTCTCTCTCTCTCTCTCTCTCTCTCTCTCTCTCTCTCTCTCTCGGGAGGGTGAAGTCTGTTGTACAATCCTGTCCGGTGGGTTACTAGGACCCCATCCCAATCCTACTCTGTCTTTTTAGCTTAGGTTAAGGATGCTCTCCTTTGACAGCAAAAAAAAAAAAAAAAAAACTTTTAGTATCAAGTCTTTTTCTCTACTTTTAACTTTTACCATTAGGACTCTACTGCTACCTCATGCGTGGGAAAAGAGGCTTTGGAACCTCTATAAATAACACCATTTAACGCTCGTAGGTCGTGAGAGACCGGCTAATGGACAAAGTGCGCGCGCTGGGTATCGGTGGGGAAGTAGGTAGGTGGGTTGAAAACTGGCTGAAGAATAGGCGGCAGAGGGTTGTAATTAAAGGGACTAGCTCGGATTGGGCTTCGGTCACTAGCGGGGTTCCTCGGGGTTCCGTTTTGGGGCCACTGTTGTTTATCATTTACATAAATGATATCGACGGTGGCATCGTCAGTAGGATCGCCAAATTCGCTGATGACACCAAGCTTGGGGCCAATGTTGGGACGCCCGAAGCGATCGAGCAACTGCGTGCGGACCTACGTAGGATAGGAGAGTGGTCGGAAAAATGCCATTTAACTTTGGTAAATGCAAGGTCATGCACATTGGCTACGCCAATCCCAAGTCAGACTACTCCATGTTGGGGAGTAATATCGAGGCCACTGATTTGGAAAAGGACTTGGGTGTGCTAATTAGCAGCGACCTTAAGTTTACCAAACAGTGCGTAGAGGTGGAAAAGAAAGCCAGAAGCTGTTGGGTTGTATCAGAAGGCAATTTCGATTTCGGAACAAGGAGATTGTGCTCTCTCTGTACAATTCCCTGGTTCGGCCGCACATGGAGTATGCTGTGCAGTTCTGGTCGCCCACCCTCAGGAAAGATATTGACAGGCTGGAGCGAGTCCAGGCGAGAGCCACAAAGTTAATCCCTTCTGTTAGGCATATGGACTACAATCGACGCTTACACGCCCTGAATTTATTTTCGCTGGAAACCCGGAGGCTGCGCAGTCAACTCATCGAGGTTTTCAAGCTCTTACACGGGTTCGACGACGTCGATTTTAAAAACATGTTTAGTTTAAATGATAACTCAACTAGCAACAATGGTTGGAAGTTGGATTTGAAACGGTTTAGCACTACTGTGTGTGTGGGACTTACTTTACCTATAAGATCTGTGACACGTGGAACAGGCTACCTTCAAGAGTTGTGAAGAGTCCCCTCTGTGGATCAGTTCAAGAAAAGGTTAGACCGAATCTTGCACACTATTTAAGGATGTGTGTTACTGTCTTCTGGGGTGGCTGTTCGAGAAGCTAGCTGTGACAATGTGTAGGAATTTTTCCCTGGCACCCGTTGCCATTGCTACCTCCTCAGTATGGGCCGCAAGGCCTTTTGAGGCACTTCTTGTCCTTTAACTCCTTGTAGCTCTCTCTCTCTCTCTCGTGGGAGCGAATAGGTCATTTGCTCCCCCAACGAAATTTCAGGGGAAGCATCCGCCCCCTATGACCCATTTCCTGGAATAGCATTTCATCACTTTGCTGGCGGAGAAGGAGAGGAGTTTTACTTCTATTTCTGCGTGAGAGCTTTGCACGTACATAAATGTAAGCATGCGAGAGTTTAACCCTTTCTTGTTTCTTTCTTCTTGAGCTAACCTGAAGGTGTGTGTGTGTGTGTGTGTGTGTGTGTGTGTGTGTGTGTGTGTGTGTGTGTGTGTGTGCTTCAATGAAGCGTTATTAATAAGTTACCTGGATGAAAGAAGAATGAGGTCGGCAGGAAAAAACTTGTGATTCTTCACTTTGACGATATCCCCCACTTTGATGTTCCTCCATTTAATCCATTGCCACTGTCCCTCCTTCAGCACTTCAATCTCTCGGTTGTTGATCTCATCATCGGCGCGATGCCGTTTCTGAAGTATTAAAATCCTTCAAGCTCAACTAACAACAAACATTTTGGGGAATCTTTGTTCTTAAGCATTTTTAATTTTACTTAATTAGAAAAAGTTGCTCTACGCTGTTTTTATATGTTTAGTCCCGAGCGCAAGCGTCGTGCCCACCCCATTCAGAATGGGAAATGGGTTACTCAGATAATGAATGTATACATGTACGTATTTTTGTTGTGTTCAATTTGAAGGATTTACAAACCTTGTGAATTTGATACTCACGATATCTTCTGCAATTTCCTTAATCGCCGAGACAACCAGGATACAAATCAAGGGAACCAACGTTGTGTATCTTCCGGTTGGGGATACTCCAGGAATTTGCTAAAATAAAATTAAAAGTTTATTTACACGTTAGCCTGCAGTGCAGTGTTCTTGCAAAGTAGAGGTCTGAGATACACCTTAAATTGAAGATTGGTTGAAAGGAAATCATAGGAAAGATCAGTGATTATTGGGGGGGGGGGGGGGGCATATAAAAAATCGAGTTTCTCCAATTTCACAGTATGCACGTAGTTGGAAATGATGATCTCAACATCTTATAAAGAAAATGAGTATATGCGACCCCCCTTACCCCTTCCATAGCACCCCCCCCATTTTACTCTCTCCACAGATATAAACCCCAAATGTGACAATCATGCATTATATTAAGTCTTATTAAGTAGATTAGATTAATTTGGATAGATTAATTTGGATAGATTATTTAGATAGAGTTTTAGATAGATTGAATAGATTATAGATTAATTTAGATAGATTAGTTGAATTATATAAATTATTGTCACGTTTTTTTTGTTTAGTTTCAGATTGTTTATGATTGAATGAGTTATGATTTAATTCCGAATGAGTTATATTAAATTCAGATTGAATGATTCAATTGCTAGAATTTAACAATTAGTTTCTTGTTATTAATGCTACTAGGCCTAAAGAAGTGAAATCATGGCGACAAGAAGCAAAACGCACAATTCAACATTTGGTCACCCTGCAGAATTTTCACCTTCAATGACTCCTTCAAAGGCTGACGTATTTAGGCATTATTTATTGGTAAGAAAACGAGAACTGATTTCGAAAGGTTCTAGAACAGCAAAAGAATGTTACAGAATTGTCACTAAAGATGTGGAAGCCATTTGGGAGAAGTTTTCCTTTCCACATATAGGATTTGAAGGAATAGCTATAAAAGTTGAACGATTGACAGAATCTGCAGCAAAGCTAAATAAAGTACCATTAAAACAAAGAAACAACAGTTTTCAGCAGAAGGTGGAGACATTCGATGAAATGTTTGATATTTGCACTTGTACTTGTTACAATAAAAAAATCAGTCGAACGGATTCCAGATGTGATATTAGAGTTCGAATGGATTGAGTGCGAGTCTTTTGTGGGGCAGAAACAAAGAAAAAAACCAACTAGGACCAATCGACAGAGTAACGACTTCCGCAAGAAAAAGGACTCACGATAGAGTTAAAGGATTAAAAAGAAGAGCCAAGATAAGCCTAGATATGAATGTCGCCTCAACCAGCAAACTGGACCCTTTACATATTATGGAAGATGAGAGCATGGAAATTGATGATGACAGCGACGATACTGACTTTGTTCCGGATTTTGAGCTGAGAGAAAACCATCAGAACAGAATTATTTATGATAACTTAATAATAACAGCAGATAGATACCGTGTAAGTTACAGAGCTACTGCAGCTATAGTAAATGCAGCTTTGAAGGATATGGGAATATTAGACGAAACCAATATGTTGGATAGGAAAAAAGTGGAAAGAGAAAGAATACGTGTAGGTAAAAAGAACATAATCAAAGTGAAATCAGAGAACACACAGATTGAAGGCATCGGATTTGATGGTAAAAAGATCAAACTAAGACAAAGAAGGGAATGGAGTACGAAGAACATTATGTAATAGTCAAAGAACCTGGTGATGTTTACATGGATCATATAGCTCCAGATAACGGAACTGCTTGTTGTATTGCAGATGAAATAATAACTTTTATAGTTGATTCTAATAGCAAAGAATCCCTCAAAACTTTGCTATGCGATGGCACCCCAGTGAACACTGGCAGGATTGGCGGAGTGCTAAAATTGATTGAATTATATCTGGACAGGCCGGTACAATGGCTGATTTGCCTTTTGCATGCAAACGAACTGCCCTTCAGCACGTATTTGAAGCAGTGATGGAAAAACTTCGGGACCAAACACCTTCAAAGGTTCTCTTGGAAATAAACTCCGAGAGGATTTGACCAAACTGGATATAGTTGATTATACCCCTGTAGAGGGCAACATTAAAGAAGTTTCGGCCGATATTGTTAAAAGTTTCAGCAGTGACCAAAAATATATGTATGAAATGTGCATTAGCATACAATCTGGACGCATCTCACAAGCGTTAGCCACCAGATCCCCAGGTGCCCTCCATCATGCAAGATGGCTAACACGAGCAAACAGAATCCTGCGCTTATATGTCTCTACACGGAATCCAGACAAAAGCATCCAAGACTTAGTAAAAATTATAATGCTGGTTTACGCTCCAGGCTGGTTTTGGATAAAGTCTCATCCAAAGGCAAATGAGGGAGCATCTAATTTTTGGTATATCATGCACTTGCTTAAAAGCTTAGATAAAAAGCATCGGATGATTATGGAGCGTGTCCTCAGAAATAACGCCTATTTTGCCCACCCAGAGAATATCTTACTCTCAATGATAACAGACACAAGAAGAGAAGTGAGAGAGCTGGCTCTTCAGCACATCATTCGAGCAAGAACTAGGAGCACCAATGCGAGAAATTTTGAGCTGCCAAAAACACTGAACTTTGAAGCAGACGATTATCCTAACATGATCGACTGGGACAATGAAACCATCACCACTCCACCTATTCTACAGAAGAAGACAAATGATAATCTTCTTAAAGTTCGAAATGAACCACTTCAGCTTATTCCTTTTCCCTGTCACAGCAGGGATACTGATGGGCGTCACGTCGAATCCTACTCTTAATTATTTAATAAATGTTACCACTTTATCATTTTATGATTGAATTCCATATAATTTCCAAGTGCTTCACAAAAATAGATCCTGACTTTATGTACACCCTGTATATATAAAATTCTCTATTTAGTGTTTCCATTTTCAATAAAATTAATCTGACGGGGGGGGGCAAATTTTTTTTGTAGCGCTAACCTAAAAAAATCCAGACCCACACCCGCCCCGCGAGACAAACGTGGCAACTCAAAACAGGGTGACTGATTAATGAATAACTAGAGTCCCTTACTTTTACAAACTTTCATAAACATTCTGAATTGTGTCTGTTCAACCAAGCCACCATCATGAGTATGCCAATAACATTTATTTTTCATTACGGTCTCCAGAGGTCTCGGGGAGAAAAACCGAGACCGAGATCGAGATCGAGATCCGCAAATTGGGTCTCGAGATCGGTCTCGGTCTTCTCGAGACCTACATCACTGCTATGTACATTATCTTCTTAAAAGTTACGCCAAGATCGGTAAAACCTGTCGGGTGGCCCGTAGGAAAAGGTTTGGGGGGGAACTGTCCTAATTCGTACGATACAAAATACTCTCTTCTTACGTTCAAGAACCCTACGTTATGTTATATAGGCTTAGATGGAGAAGGACCTCGTGCGAGATACACCACCAGTCAACTATAACCTAGAGAAGGTAACTAACTTATTCCTAACACTAGAAATAACGGTAGAGGTACTTTCCATCAACTCAAGTAGGCCTATGAAACCTTCTGTTGTCCTTCGTAGTACTGGAGGGGAATGTCCAGTCTATCAAACTGACTAAATCGCGTAAGGGATAAAACCCTCTTTGCGTTAATAAATCCAACTCCTCACCTGCAGGAGAGCGATGATAAGGAAAAAGATGTTCGCGTATCTCCTGAACTGTTCGAACAGGAACATCGGAAGGAAAAAGAGGAGTTTGTAGCGGTACTTGGCGGTACAGATTGAATTGGATGCATATTTGATAGGTTGTGGCTCGTTCAAGAACACTACGCGGTGGTCGGGAGGGGCACCCCGGTTTCCGCTGCCTCCCCGACATCCCTCAGTCTCGCTGCCTCCTCCCCCAGAATCTTCGTCTGAGAAAAAGAATGTCAACTTTAGTAGAGCACAATTATTCAAACACTTTCGTTCATAAAAGATGATACAGCAACGAAAAGTGTTTTGAATATATGGTGGTTAGACAATAAAATGTATAATACCCACGCAGTAGGAGGCCCAGACATACTATACTTAAGCTTATATATATATAACTAGGTATTAACGATCTGCACGCCTACTAGTAATACTAAATGATAAATAGTAAAATTCACAAATTTTATTATTAATTCTCAGAGAGAGAAACTTTACGCTTAACTTTGGTATCTACTTATTTAATAACCATTTCGAGGAAGCATCAAATGTGCCGTGTTGAAGAGGAATGTTAATTAATATCATTATGAAAGTTCATGAATAAAACTCAGGCTTATGCATCAATGAACTAAGTTGTAACGTAGTTACTTAGTAACTTACTAAAACTTAGATGTAGAGCGGCCTACTGAAAATTAAAAATAAGGGAAAAAAGAGAAACCTAATGGTTAAAATAGATAATGTAGTAGTAGTACCGTACCATAAATGTTACCGTTTAATATCCCCGAAGCGTCTGGATCAATCTTATTTTTCATGAGAAAAACTAATCTTGTTTCTTTTTCGAAACCAAATTTAGATGTCCAAATTGGCACTCAAAGGGGTAAACTGGATCGTCTCCGAAAATGAAGTTTATCAAACCAAAAACTGACTCAAACTAGTCCATTATGATGAAATCGAAGCGATTTTTAGGTCACCATTTTAAATGTCTCGATCAAAGTAGCCAATTAACCTTAGTTTCAAAATAACAGAAGTTGTAGCAAATGAGACCAGCGATTAAGCGTGCCCTCCGATGCACGCTCGCAATTAACGTTTCGGTTCAGAGTCGAAGCAAGGTCTTCCATCCAGTCGAAAACCGGATCCGACGTTGCTATATAGTAACTTCCCGCCTTAATCTGGTATCGGGACTTTGGAAGTAGCTTATACAAACACCATTAGTAATTTTACAGTCTTCCAAATCAAGTTAAATCTGTTCCTAAAAATAATTAGACTGATTTCAATGAGTAAGTTGAGAATAGTTGTAAGGTATTAAAAAATCATTAGAAAACCAATGTTTTCACAACCTTTCTTCAAATCATTTACTTATTTAGGAACAAAATTAAGATATAAACTAAACACTGCCAAGCACAACTTTGGAAAAATTGAAGTCAACCTTTATTAATTAAACTTAATCAAAATAAACTTGCTATTTTTCAAAATAGTTCCGGATTTGAAGTCATTAATTAAGAAAACTTCAACGACAGAAAGCCATTAGGAATAAAAATGTCTTGAAATTTAAATTTTATATTTGCTCGAAGAGCGAAGCACATACGTAAACGGGGGATTAATTAATGTGACCAATCTGAAGAAGTCTGTACATTTATATACAGACACTGCCTAAGGATCATCGAAACAGTGGTTCAGTTAAGAACACTGTTCCTTATCCGAATTACTCGAATCAAACTAGTCTGTGTCGTAAATCTTCAGTGATTCAAAACTTGGATCTCAAAAACAGATTCGGATTAGGCAAATGGTCCCCCCGTCCCACATCATTTACCACCATAAATTTATTTAATACGTGTTCAGTGCAACAGCCGCAGTTTCTAAGGTGAGAAAATAATGGAATCAGCGAGGTTCGAACCCGCTTTCTGGTACTGTACTAAAGATTCTTCGCGAATGAGGGTTCTCAGTAAACTATGTTAGACAGATAGCTAAGAGATAGATACCTTTTCATTGATAAAACTATTAAATCCAGGAAGCTCATATCCCTACTTCGCCGGGGGGTGAGTGCGCCCCAAGGGTGACCTTTAGCCCGAACATTAAAAGGGTAAGTGGGCAGCACAACACAACCCAGGAGCCAGCAGGCGAGAGCGAACCAGAACCTCACCGCTCAGCGTCCGGCACCGTAGCCACCGAGTTACCGGGCGCTCAAATATTGTAATTGTAATTATTATTATTATTATTGTTATTACAATATTACACTAATTTTAACGGAGAACAGAGATGTTAACTGCATTATTGAGATTTATTTCTATTGAATTTAGCCGTTAAGCTTTAGGACTTAGGTGGGCTACGATCGTAGCCAGTGCCGTAACGCCGCTTCCCGTTAAGCGACATTGAGTCGGATAGCAGTTGGCTGGGAGATCGTACTCTGCGTCCAGTCTATGAAGCGACCCGTGGTTCGAATTCCACGTAAAGCTGTAGGTCCCCTCCGTCATATGATCTTAGGTGTTGCGAAGGAGGTTAAACAACTCCATTATCACCATCATCATCATCATCACCTTAGGATTTACGTTTTCCGATTTTATAATCCTAAAGTGTGGTTATTATATAAAATCATTTTTAAATACGAATGAATACAGTGAAACATGGTCAAACAATGCTAAGAATTCAGTGATGCTGAACGGTATATTTTGAATCCGGGATGGCTCGTTAAATTTTGAATTCAGGGATTTCTGATACCTCACGACACAGCGCCGGTTCGAATCCCATTGATTTTCATTTTCTCAATAAATTGCCTAATTGCCTCTCTAATTATAATATATATATATATATATATATATATATATATATATATATATATATATATATATATATATATGTGTGTGTGGAAAAGTGTTTCCACGAGAAAATAAATTTATGTTAAAATTTAAAGACATTCTGTTTGTATAAATTAAAATATTAATCCTTTAAAAGATATTATTCTGCTCGTATAAATTAAAACATGACTCCGTTAAAATTCTTAATATTTGTATAAATTGCCTCAAAGCCCAGTAGATTCTCTGGCATCCTTTCGATAAGCCTAACGATGCTCTCCACAGTTGCCACATCTAGAATCGTAAACGGAGATTCCTAAATTCTAAATGTTCTTTTCGATTATTATAAATCACATAAAAGAGTTGTGTAAAACTACAATTATATAAATTCTTTTGTTAATATCATTATTAGAGTGGGATTTTGCGAGTAAATAATCTTTGGTAAACGCGGCACCATGGGGTCTTCTCAAGGAGGAAGGGAACACGCCTTGAGAGAGGCAGTCGTGCCTCTGCCCTGTGGGCAGTAAGTCAGTGCTTTGATGTAAGCAATTTGTTCGTTAATAACTCTCTAAACAAGTGTGGTGTTAAGGTTCTTGATTCTCTAATTACTCTGTAGTGTAAAAGAAATCTAGTATTTTTAAAGTGCTTTCAACCTTGTGAAAATAAAAGCTAACAAAGGAAAACTCGTAATTTTATATCTTTCCAAGAAGAAGCATTCCCGTCTCTCAACGGACCGAGAGAGAGAGAGAGAGAGAGAGAGAGAGAGAGAAGAGAGAGAGAGAGGAGAGAGAGAGAGAGAGAGAGAGAGAATCGTTTTATCGTAACTCGTACTCGGATTAAGTAAATACACAAAATGAAGAACCGTGGAAGTCAGCGGTATAAACTTCCTTGTTGGTGCGAGGAAGCGACATACTGAGAATACCTTAAAGGACAACGTCATATCCGACATATATATATATATATATATATATATATATATATATATATATAATATATATTATATATATATATAGGCGTTCAAAAGTCTGCGTCCACCTCAGTTTTAGACAATTTCTAGGAAATAATACAACTCTGAGAAAGTATGTCCGCTATATTAAGGTATTTTCTCTCACAAGAAATGGTATTTCATATATTGTACTACATGTGTAAGTAATGTAGCTTTTATTTCATAAGAAAGGACACATTAATGAAAATGGTCCTTTTTGGTCCTGTTACGTTTTTTCCTTTGCAGTATAACAACACCGATTTTAACCCAGG
This sequence comes from Bathynomus jamesi, assembly GCA_023014485.1. Lineage (NCBI taxonomy): Eukaryota > Metazoa > Arthropoda > Malacostraca > Isopoda > Cirolanidae > Bathynomus > Bathynomus jamesi. The sequence continues at coordinate 390,140 of JAJOZX010002136.1, read as the reverse complement.
TATTGGTGACAGACCATAGCCAAATGTAATTAATCCTCAAAATAGTGTATTCATACAGTAATTTTAACAACTGGTCTATTATAACTGATAAAACCAATTAGTCAATGACAGTGTAGCAATTTGATTAAAAAATAATTAACCATTTTCTCTATTCTCTCTTCACAGGCCGTAATTGAAATGTCGAAGGAACTAAGTTTATTCCAGAGAGGACAAATAATTGCCTTTCAAGAGAGGGAATGTCCCAACGCCAGATCTCGGCAAAAATTAACGTTTCAAAAAGGGCCGTCCAAAGAACTATAAGCAGATATAAAGAGTCTGGCAGACCTAAAGTGACTACTGATTTTGAGGATCATTACATCAAGGTTACATCACTACGTAACAGAAAAGCCACAGCTACGCAGATTCAGGCACAGTTGAATGAACAACGGGACTCTCCAATAAGTACAAGTACTATAAAAAGAAGACTCATAAAAGCTGGTCTCCATGGCAGAGTTGCTGTGTCCAAACCACTACTGAGGAAACAAAATAAGGCTAAAAGATTGGAGTGGGCAAGAGAATATCAAAATTTTACTGTAGACGACTGGAAAAAAGTTCTTTTTACTCAGGAATCAAAAGTGGAACTGTTTGGCTCTCAAAGAAGAGTTTATGTTAGACGTAGAACCAACGAAAAACTGATAGATCCCTGCATAAAACATTCAGTAAAACATGGTGGAGGCAACATTCAAGTTTAGTGTTGTTTCAGTTATTCTGGAGTTGGAGATCTTCACAGAATCACTTACTCTCTCGCAAAAGAGAAGTACCACTCCATACTAGTGATACACGCAATACCGTCAAGATTGAGGCTTTGTGGTCAAGGATTCATTTCCCAGCAGGATAACGACCGAAAGCGCACTGTTAACATTTGCATGAACTATCTCAACAAGAAAAAAGATGAAGGTGTTCTACAAATTATGAAATTTCCTCCACAAAGTCTTGATCTGAATCCAATAGAGCATCTTTGGGACCATTTGAAGAGTCTGAAAGCTAAAAAGAATATAACTTCTCTCGATTCTCTCTGGGAGAATGTAGAAGAATGTTGGAACGGCATAGCACAAGATGTCATTAAAGCAAAAGGAGGTCATATCGATTTTATTAATATTATGCCATTAAATTGTTAATTTCTTTAATAATTTATAATAATTACATTTACAAGCAAATAATGTAACCATAAAAAATCAAATTTTGTTGTAATTATCATATATATTTGTACAATTTACAATAAATTGGGTGATTACAAGGTGGACGCAGACTTTTGAACGCCACTGTATATATGCAGGAAGGAGGGGCCAAGGGCAAATGCCCGCAAAGAAGAAGAGCCAAAATCAAGGTCTGGGGTTTTCGAGATACCTAGACACTGCGTTTGAAAGATAGGAGGTCATAAACAGGAGGAAAGGTGGATTGAGGATGATTGTTCCAGAGTTGACCAGTTGAGTAGTAGGAATAGAATATGGAATATACGACTCCATGCCCGAGAGAATCACCTCCGTGATGCGCTCTGCACACTCAGAAGGACCCCGACCACAGAAGCAGTAATCATTCCATAGGAAATCAGAGAAGTACTGCCTTAGGGCCTCCCAATCAGCGGCGCCGAAGTGCCAAAGGCGCCTCCGGTATCCATTTATCTACCAACCACTTTTTTTATTGTGTGGAAGGATGAACAACTGGGTTTTGCTGCGCGCCGGCTGCCGTCACCGGGTCTCGATCCCGGGGCTGATGGATTCGTAATCAGCGACGCTAACCACTACACCACCGAGGTCAGGATAGGACAGGAAACAGATATAAGATTGTGATATATGTATATATGAGGGTTGTTCAAAAAGTAAGTTCACAAAAGGTTAATTACCGGTGCATTATGCATAGTACAATAATATTGTTAGGCATGTGTGGCAACACTGTAAAGTGGCAACACTTTAAAGTAGAAACATCCGGGGTCGCCGCGAACCAAAAAGTTCAAGATTGCACCATCAGCTGATGAGGTGATGGCAACGATTTTTTGGGACCATCAACGCGTTTTGCGTGTTGAATTCATGCAAAAAGAGTCAACAATAAATGTCACTCCTTATTGTGAAACTTTACAGCGACTCCGCACGGCTATCAGAAGAAAACGTCCGGGGTTGCTTACTGCGGGTATGGTGTCCTTGCGTGACAAAGCACATCCTCACACTGCAAATCAAACAGGACAACTTTTTGAATCGTTCCACTGGGAAAGTCATGGATCATCCCCACCATAGTCCTGACCTTGCACCAAGCGACTTCCATTTGTTTTCAGCCCTAAAGGAACACCTCGGATGTAAATAATTTCAAAATGATCCTGATGCAGAAGCGGCTGTACGAAACTGGTTAAAAACTAAGGACCCTACATTTTACTCGCCCGGCATCGGAAAGCTTGTCCTACGCTACGACAAACGCTTGAATCTGTTTGGTGATTATGTAGAAAAGTAGTAATAAGTTGTTGAAATACTTTTAATAATTACTTGTCTTGTAATAAAACAGTTTCTTCAAAACACCTTGTAATCTTACTTTTTGAACAACCCTCATGCATATATATATATATATATATATATATATATATATATATATATATATAATCAAAGCTATTGACTTCTCCTTAGGGAAACGGAGCTTACAGATGAACAGAAGGATCAACAGAACGGCAAACATTTTCATTTATTTGTACTTCAGACGTTTCGACAAATCTTTTGTCATCATCAGTGAATTAAGTCTTAAAACCTTAAAACAAAAGTGAAAAGTGAAAATTACATCAATACAATATTAAAACCATTCAAATTAAAACCTTAAAGCAAAATGAAAATTGCATCAATACAAAATTAAAATCATTTAAATTTCATCACTATAAAAACTAAAATTAAATTAAATTACCTCAATAGGTAAATACACAATGTTTACATCCACCTCCATACTTGGCAAAGCCTAAGAGAACACTGGATGGTCAGAGGATTAGAAAGGGTATGTCTATGAGAATCGGTTGGTTAGTTAAAAGAGCTGTAATTTGTAGGATGAGCTATTATTGTTAAGGGAGGGTTTGTTTCTAAGATGTACAAAGATTCTAAAATTCTGAGTTCTGTGAGGTTATTGGATCTAGTTAAAATTTCAAACTGAGTTTTGTGAAGGGGATGGTTGTTTTCATTACTATGGTTTCTAATTGCGGATTGTGAAGGGCTACTGAGGGGACGGTTGGTACGGACTGACAAGCCCAAATGTTGAGAAAGGCGCACCTCCAGTTGGAGTTGAGTGCTGCCCAATATACGCAGCCTTACAGCTGTCGTACGTGTATTTGTAAACAACATTGGGGCATACAGTTTTGGGGAATTCATCTTTGAACTTTAAAAAATTTGATAATTTAAGTGGGTTGACGAAGGCGAATCTAAAATTTATTTGGGGATAACTAGACTTGAGCAGTTTGGACAATTCACCTCGAATACGCAATGATAAATAACCATAAAAAGGTAATTTAATATATCTGGTTTCTTTTTGTACTGTAGTTATGGTTATTTATCATTGCGTATTCGAGGTGAATTGTCCAAACTGCTCAAGTCTAGTTATCCCCAAATAAATTTTAGATTCGCCTTCGTCAACCCACTTAAATTATCAAATTTTTTAAAGTTCAAAGATGAATTCCCCAAAACTGTATTACAAATTACAGCTCTTTTAACTAACCAACCGATTCTCATAGACATACCCTTTCTAATCCTCTGACCATCCAGTGTTCTCTTAGGCTTTGCCAAGTATGGAGGTGGATGTAAACATTGTGTATTTACCTATTGAGGTAATTTAATTTAATTTTAGTTTTTATAGTGATGAAATTTAAATGATTTTAATTTTGTATTGATGCAATTTTCATTTTGCTTTAAGGTTTTAATTGTTTTAATATTGTATTGATGTAATTTTCACTTTTCACTTTTTACTTTTGTTTTAAGGTTTTAAGACTTAATTCACTGATGATGACAAAAGATTTGTCGAAACGTCTGAAGTACAAATAAATGAAAATGTTTGCCGTTGTGTTGATCCTTCTGTTCATATATATATATATATGTTAAACACAGACCGTGCATGGAACAAGGAACTGTTCTGGGAAATTACATCCACTATAGTTCGAATAAGTAATGATAAATGACAAATACTATATAGTTTTTTCTTTTTCATGATGGAAAGCCCAACGTGGGCACCGGGTTACTCGCACGCTGGGCTTTCCATCATGAAAAAGAAAAAACTATAGTATTTGTCATTTATCATTACTTATTCGAACTATAGTAGATGTAATTTCCCAGAAGAGTTCCTTGTTCCATGCACGGTCTGTGTTTAACATATAAGTTTCTCAGGGGACCATTCTGAGTTTGTGTGTGTATACTGTATATATATATATATACAGTGGTGGGCACGCGCAACGATTTTTGTAGCGCCGCAACCGCAACCGCAACTCTGCTAAAATAGTTGCGCCGCACGCGCAAGCGCAACCCTTTTCAAAAAGTTGCGCCGCAAGCGCAAGCGCAACCAAAAATGTTGCGCCGCAAGTTGCGCCGCAACTGCCCACCTTTGCATTTAACGTATATCTGCAGTGGTGGGCACGCGCAACGATTTTTGTAGCGCCGCAACCGCAACCGCAACTCTGCTGAAATAGTTGCGCCGCACGCGCAAGCGCAACCCTTTTCAAAAAGTTGCGCCGCAAGCGCAAGCGCAACCAAAAATGTTGCGCCGCAAGTTGCGCCGCAACTGCCCACCTTTGTATAATATATATATATATATATATATATATATATACCGTATTTCCCGGCGTATAACGCGCACCCTAATTTTGAAGAGAAAACTTAGGAAAATAAAAATTTAGCAAAAAATATACCTCCTACCTCACTTCACATGTACAATTTTAACGAGTTAATTTTAACGAGTTAATTTTAACGAGTTAATTTTAACGAGTTAATTTTAACGCAGGGTGATTTTTGGAGTATTTTTGGGGGAAAAAAAGTGCGCGTTATACGCCGGGAAATACAGTATATATATTTTTTAACTGCAAACAACACACAGTATAATTAATGTAAAGAACGACGCTTGTGTAGAAGAGCGTTCCGCACAAGATGGAGGGAGAACGAACAAATGAAAAATGAGGTACCACCCGGGAATCGAACCCGGGATCATCCGATTGCCGGTCAGATATGCTATCCACTACACCATAGACCTCGATCAATCGTTCGTTCTCCCTCCTCATCTTGTGCGGAACGCTCTTCTACACAAGCGTCGTTCTTTACATTAATTATACTGTGTGTTGTTTGCAGTTAAAATGTGTATATATGTACGACATGCGAAGGTGCCCCCTCAGGGCATTGGTTTCTGCTCGTATGTAGGAGAATTACGACTTCTGATTGATCAAGGTCCATGGTGTAGTGGATAGCATATCTGACCGGCAATCGGATGATCCCGGGTTCGATTCCCGGGTGGTACCTCATTTTTCATTTGTTCGTTCTCCCTCCTCATCTTGTGCAGAACGCTCTTCTACACAAGCGTCGTTCTTTACATTAATATATATATATATATATGAATAGAAACGACATAAGTGTTAAGGAACGTTTCTGCACACGAGGAGGAGAGATAACGAATAATGAAAAATGAGGCGAACCGCCCGGGAATCGAACCCAGGGCCTTCCAATTGCCGGTTGGACGCTCTACCATTATGCTACGGACCTCACTCAATCACAAATCGAAATTCTCCTCGTGTGCAGAAACGTTCCTTAACACTTATGTCGTTTCTATTCATTTATATACTGCGCGGTCATTGCAGTTATATATATATATATATATATATATATATATATATATAATATATATATATATTATATATATATAGTTTATGCAAGTGTATAGTGTGAATTTTAACCAAACTACTTGCTTTAATTTGAAATATGAATAACGTTCGAAAAACACGTTTCTGGCACAATTTGTGACTGAACTGTGTGCATAACAAATAAAAAAATTATAATATATATAAAATAGTGAAAAAAAATTTAGTATTGTTGTTCGAGTTTAAATTTAACCTTGACATTCCCCGAAACACATTTTGAAGGTTTTTTAATATTTGATCATCAAGGTTTGTTAAGTGTCAATGTCAGGTTTTTATAAATCCTGTTTACAAGGCCAATAAAATATATACATTCTCTTCAAACCTAAGGAATAAACTATCATCATCACTACGGAATCTTTATCGTGCCCTTACGTTGTGACCAAGCTTCTCGATTCGTTGAAATCTTTGCGATGGTCATTTGAAGTCATACAGAAGTAAAAAAGAAAAACTACACTCAATCATGAAATCATTGCCATTAATTTCGTGGCATTACACGAAATGAATCATTCACATCAGAATGTACAACAGCCTAAAAGAGTCCAATAATTCTTCCACCCATAATTCACAAAGTGAATCAACTATGAAAGGGAACGTGTATTTTTACTGGCTTTCTTCCAAGTTTGAAAATTTCTGCTATGAATGTTAAACGTACTTTTTATTATGCAAGTAAGAAACCTGCCACTCTTCCACCCACTGTAATGAAAACATTACATAAATAACATTCCACATCGGACATAGGGCACTTAATCACGAACAAAGCCTCGTTTTTTCCATTCTTTTTCGTGACTATTTACGCAACAACAATCAATGTCGGAACATAATTCACCGATTAAGAATGATTGAGCGACGCGCATTTTGGCGAGGCCTTGAAAAACTGGAGGACTTCGAAAGTACATTACGGGAGTTTATATCTCCAAAGACACTTCAAAAATCGATCGAAGGCTCGCTAAAAGTCGCGCTGAAAATCGATTAGGCCTAATGCAATGTTTACCACCGAAGAACGACAAAGCAACTTTATAAACTATTAAAACTAGAGATTAAATTACGACGGAGATTCGTATTCCTCGTTCAGGGACTACTTAATTAGAAATTCCTTTGCATTTTAATCGCTGACAGAGAAACAAAGAGCATCCTTAATCCCCGAGACTAATCTGCCGATTTTAGTTTAGATTAATTTATTTCTAATAAATGACAAATAGAGAGAAATTTGGTGTCCATATCAGTTTTTCTCGTTTATCGATTTTAAAATGGGTGATGTTTTTTGTAAAATTTTATATTCATTTGGTTGATAAATTATCACCGAAATTTACTTTTTCATTTAGCTCACGAGGTTTTAAAATTTACGTTACAGTATCAGGCCACAACGCAGAAATCACACAACTATAATCGATTCACTAATATCGGTCTTATTAATTAAACGATAAAAGGTTGGTTTATCGCGTACATTTATTTCAGTGACCACGAATAAATTAGAGATCCGCAGCCAATACCATCCGTGATGGTATTTGACAAGGACTAGACCTTAAAATTATTAAGAACTACGTCACCCTTAAAAGTCAGCCCAATACCGTTTATCTTTTTATGGGAAGGATATTAAAAAAAAAAATGCTTATACGTCACCACAATCCGCTGGTTAGAATCATTACGTTTCCTAAACCGAGTATGATACGCGCGTACTTCGGTTACTGGAACGCGAAGCCCCAAATAAACAAATACTTCCATAATGGTACGCGTAAAAATCATTACAGTACTCAATGACATAACGAACCCCCTATTCCCTACTAACGCTTTTTCGCACTACCACGAGTCGAGTGAGGAAGGAACACCTCACACACTGATTTAAATAATACAGTATAAAATAGGGAATAAAATAAAATAACGTAAATGGATAGTATAGCGCGCAATTCACGCTGCCTTCGCATCGTTACACTAGTCCAGACTCTGAGGTCTTCGTGGAATAGACCCTTCCGAATGACAGAAGTGTTTTCCGTTTCCATGCCAACGGGGTTTTATATCCAATATCCAATAACAAGCGTGAGGCGGTGGATTATTACATGCAAAATTCTGTCATGCGCATAGCTGTGAACATATCACGAACCAAATTAATGTATGCTCTGATCGACATGCTTTTGCGAGCAATGCGTGCGAGTAATAATGAAAAAATTTTCATTTATAAGCTATTAATGTTGCGTATAAGACACTAAATGTACGATAAACTCTGATTACATCATTTTAAATTTGTTGAAATAATGTAACGTTTTTAATATTTCAAACTATTACATATTACTTATGGACGCGGAACTAAATGCATTGTCCTATTTGGCCACATTGTATGGAGAAAGGACAATTAGTAAATAGACCCCTCTATACAGCATACACCCTATAGGAAGGTAAAATCAAAGAAGCGCAGCGCGAGAAGGAAAGTGTGTGAAAGAAAATCTTTATTTTTGGCGGCAAAACCCTTTGCACTGACGAGTAGTTTAGCCCTGTGTGGAATAGAAACTACAGAATTTTGAACAACAATTGAGAAAAATTACGCCATATCCCGTCCCTTCGACGGCTCCACACTGGAAGAATGTGTATGGTGTGTCCTCAGATTCTGCCTTCCTATCTGTATAATAGACGTTCCCACAGGTAGTCAATAATATTCATGTCGGAACTCTGTAGTAGTATAGCCGCAAAAGGGGAGAGTGCAGGAATGTTGCAATGTATTACGTAATGTTGCAATGTTGCAAGGGTGGGGTTGTTGCAAAGGGGGTGGGGATGTTATTCAACATGGTGCAAAGGGTGTTGCAAAAAAAATCCCCCCCAAAGGGGGATGCTGCAGGTGCAACAAGGGGGGTTCATGAAACTTGGAGGCGGCGTTATCCCTCAAGAGAAAGGAGGAGAGGTGTTCACCTGGCAGGAGCCAAGTGCATTTTAAGACTCCAGCCGAGTAGGCGTTGTTTTATAGGCTCCTAATCAGCCAGTTGGCTGAGCCAAGGGGGGAGGGGTACACCTGAAGGAGAGAGAGAGAGAGAGAGAGTAGTTGCCTTTGATTGCAAGGAATGCAACTTGGAGGCGGAGTTCTCCCCCAAGCTATTTTCGTTTACCTAACCTCTATTCCGGCTGAGTTGCCAGATAGCGCCATGTATTCAGCACTAAAGCGCTTGCCAGGATTCTTTGCAATTTGGACACGATCAAGTTGTATACCTTCGCGGTCGCGGTAACGTTGAATATAGGCAGACTTTTCATCTTCGGTATCAACTAACTATATAAATATATTGTGGTATTTTATATGGTTGAATCTTTACCAAAAAACTTCCTATTCCCCCCTCCTATGCCTCTTTTAAAACCACATTGGATTGTGCGAAGTTGCAAGATGTACAAATACTCTACGGATGTTCTGGTGAGACCGTTGAAGGCTTTCGTTGCACAGACGATGTGCTGAAGTATGCTGTAGAGCTAAACTTTATAAAGTCTCGCATATACCGTGAAGTAAAAGAAACAACGCGTGCAGAAGAGAAGCAGCAGGTATGGATAATGAGTCTTGTGGATGGGTGGTGTGACAAGCGGTATTACGTCATGTTACACCATGTCGATTACTCATACCCTACGAGTGAAAATGTGAATCTCGTAATCATGGACAATCTTAAGTATTTTTATCACTATATTAATGTATATCATGATGAGGTTCGTAGTGAGGTTGTGGCTAGTGCCCTGCGTGAGTTTTTAACAGACTTTAGAGACGAGTATCGTTTGATGGGCAGAAAGGAAAAATATGAGCATATGTTCCTCTCAAATAGTGCGCCGGAGTGTGAAGATGTTTAGTAAAACATTATAAAATGTGCCTAGTTCGTGAAAATTATCCTGAAGAACTATTTCTTTATATAACGCGCAGTTGTAACGATTTAGAAGATTATTTCAATTGCCGCTATGTTGAGTGAAGACGAGTCCACGATTGAAAAGCTCGGGTCGGTAGAAATAAACCCTCGATTGGAAAAGCGTGTTTATAAACTTGTGTTTAATAATGTAGCTAACGATGAACTCTTTGTGCGTGCTTTTGATTGTATTCTAGACGTATTTAAAGATGACTTACCATCCAGTTGTAAAGTGGGAACAAAAATAGTACTGAACGATATGAAAGCCCTTCATATCGAATACAGGTTTCCCTATACTTAAAGCGGTGAAATATTATTAAACCGTATATACTGCGTAATGCAGAGCAATAATGATGTAATTGTAAACTCGATTAAGTGCGAGTTTAGTATTTTGAAAAAAAAAGTGAAATGTATTTATATATTTGTGTGATATTTCTCCTGTACTGTTATATTGAAGGATTATATGCATATTCCTCATTTCTATTATTATTGACCATTCAAATGTATATTATTTCTATATATCTCCATAATTGTGTGTGTGTGTGTGTGTGTGTGTGTGTATTTTTTTATTATATGCATATTCCTCATTTCTATTATTATTGAAATGTATATTTATTTTCTATATATCTCCATAATTGTGTGTGTGTGTGTGTGTGTATATATATTTCTCCTGTACTGTTATATTGACGGATTATATGCATATTCCTCATTTCTATTATCATTCAAATGTATATTTATTTTCTATATATTTATAATAAACAGAATAATGCAATGACGTTTTACTTAATTCTTTTGGTTAATTACATCATGTTACGCCTTCTAAACCTACTAGCGGAATTCTAAACCAACTTTTAAGAAAATAAATGGTACAATCTGTCAACTGTGTACCTGAGCAATGGTATCTGGCAGCTCTCCATGATAATGTATACAATGGTATCTGGCACCTCTTCTGAAGGCTCAACGCGCCACAGATCTTATAGACAATGCAGGTCCTGTATATGAGCTTTAATTATCTCGATGAAATAGTGAGCAATCATTCCCTGACGAGATGTATTTCTGAATCCACGTTAAACTGTGGGTCTAAGGCGGAGTGAAAACCTTTCCAATTCGGCGAGAGAGATAATTGCACTAGGGGACAACATTTCTTGAAAACTATTTGGTGTTTCTTATAGAACTTTTGATGCTGATTCCGGTTTCAGAATTTTTCTATCACCCATAGTTTTCGAGAAAATAATATTTCCATTTTTTCCCAAAATATTATCAAGTACTTTGAAGTGTCGCATCGAGGTCTAGTATGAATTGTGCTAAATTTTTACTTCTAACACTAAATATTAAAAATCAAAGATTTAAGCAGTTAAGATGTAGTTAACTAAAAATTAAGGTAAATATTTTTCACATTATATTTCTATTTAAGGTAAATATTATATTTTTATTTTTACTTACAAGTTTAGTAATTTTTTCACAATTTTTTTTTTTTTTGGCGCATCCGAATTAAACCTAAAAATGGCACGCATCGGTTGGCCACCACTGGATTCCTTTATTTATTAATGAACAAAACTCTCGCTCTCTTTCTTTATATATATATATATATATATATATATTATATATATATATATATATTTAACTGCAATGACCACGCAGTATATAAATGAATAGAAACGACGTAAGTAATAAGGAGCGTCTCTGCACACGGGGAGGAGAAATAACGAATAAATGAAAAATGAGGCGAACCGCCCGGGAATCGAACCCAGGGCCTTCCAATTGCCGGTTGGATGCGCTACCATCCAACCGGCAATTGGGAGGCCCTGGGTTCGATTCCCGGGCGGTTCGCCTCATTTTTCATTTATTCGTTATTTCTCCTCCCGTGTGGAGACGCTCCTTATTACTTACGTCGTTTCTATTCATTTATATACTGCGTGGTCATTGCAGTTAAATGCACATATTCACGATTTGCGAGGGTGCCCTCTCAGGGCATTGGTTTCTGCCCTATCTAGGAGAATTTCGATTTATGATTGATCGAGGTCCGTAGTGTAATGGTAGCGCATCCAACCGGCAATTGGAAGGCCCTGGGTTCGATTCCCGGGCGGTTCGCCTCATTTTTCATTTATTCGTTATTTCTCCTCCCCGTGTGCCAAAAAAAAAAAGTGAAAAAATTACTAATAACTTGTAAGTAAAAATAAAAATATAATATTTACCTTAAATAGAAATATAATGTGAAAAATATTTACCTTAATTTTTAGTTAACTACATCTTAACTGCTTAAATCTTTGATTTTTAATATTTAGTGTTAGAAGTGAAAATTTAGCACAATTCATACTAGACCTCGATGCGACACAACAAAGTATTTGATAATATTTTGGGAAAAAATTGAAATATTATTTTCTCGAAAACTATGGGTGATAGAAAAATTCTGAAACCGGAATCAGCATCAAAAGTTCTATAAGAAACACCAAATAGCTTTCAAGAAATGTCCCCTAGTGCAATGCAATTATCTCTTTCTCGCCGAATTGGAAAGGTCTTCACTCCGCCTTAGACCCACAGTTTAACGTGGATTCAGAAATACATCTCGTCAGGGAATGATTGCTCACTATTTCATCGAGATAATTAAAGCTCATAAACAGGACCTGCATTGTCTACAAGATCTGTGGCGCGTGGAGCCTTCAGAAGAGGTGCCAGATACCATTGTATACATTATCATGGAGAGCTGCCAGATACCATTGCTTAGGTACACAGTTGACAGATTGTACCATTTATTTTCTTAAAAGTTGGTTTAGAATTCCGCTAGTAGGTTTAGAAGGCGTAACATGATGTAATTAACCAAAAGAATTAAGTAAAACGTCATTGCATCATTCTGTTTATTATAAATATATAGAAAATAAATATACATTTGAATGATAATAGAAATGAGGAATATGCATATAATCCGTCAATATAACAGTACAGGAGAAATATATACACACACACACAATTATGGATATATAGAAAATAAATATACATTTCAATAATAATAGAAATGAGGAATATGCATATAATCAAAAAATACACACACACACAATTATGGATATATAGAAATAAATATACATTTGAATGGTCAATAATAATAATGAGGAATATGTACATAATCTTTCAATATAACAGTACAGGAGAAATATCACAAATATATAAATACATTTCACTTTTTTTTTCAAAATACTAAACTCGCACTTAATCGAGTTTACAATTACATCATTATTGCTCTGCATTACGCAGTATATACGGTTTAATAATATTTCACCGCTTTAAGTATAGGGAAACCTGTACTCGATATGAAGGGCTTTCATATCGTTCAGTACTATTTTTGTTCCCACTTTACAACTGGATGGTAAGTCATCTTTAAATACGTCTAGAATACAATCAAAAGCACGCACAAAGAGTTCATCGTTAGCTACATTATTAAACACAAGTTTATAAACACGCTTTTCCAATCGAGGGTTTATTTCTACCGACCCGAGCTTTTCAATCGTGGACTCGTCTTCACTCAACATAGCGGCAATTGAAATAATCTTCTAAATCGTTACGACAACTGCGCGTTATATAAAGAAATAGTTCTTCAGGATAATTTTCACGACCTAGGCACATTTTATAATGTTTTACTAAACATCTTCACACTCCGGCGCACTATTTGAGAGGAACATATGCTCATATTTTTCCTTTCTGCCCATCAAACGATACTCGTCTCTAAAGTCTGTTAAAAACTCACGCAGGGCACTAGCCACAACCTCACTACGAACCTCATCATGATATACATTAATATAGTGATAAAAATACTTAAGATTGTCCATGATTACGAGATTCACATTTTCATTCGTAGGGTATGAGTAATCGACATGGTGTAACATGACGTAATACCGCTTGTCACACCACCCATCCACAAGACTCATTATCCATACCTGCTGCTTCTCTTCTGCACGCGTTGTTTCTTTTACTTCACGGTATATGCGAGACTTTATAAAGTTTAGCTCTACAGCATACTTCAGCACATCGTCTGTGCAACGAAAGCCTTCAACAATCTCACCAGAACATCCGTAGAGTATTTGTACATCTTGCAACTTCGCACAATCCAATGTGGTTTTAAAAGAGGCATAGGAGGGGGGAATAGGAAGTTTTTCGGTAAAGATTCAACCATATAAAATACCACAATATATTTATATAGTTAGTTGATACCGAAGATGAAAAGTCTGCCTATATTCAACGTTACCGCGACCGCGAAGGTATACAACTTGATCGTGTCCAAATTGCAAAGAATCCTGGCAAGCGCTTTAGTGCTGAATACATGGCGCTATCTAGCAACTCAGCCGGAATAGAGGTCTATAAAAGAGTGAGAAGCTGATGACGGAGTCATTCAAGCTCGGCTCCCAGCCGAGCAAGGACCTCTGGTCCTATCTCTTTCTGGCCCTTTGGGAAAACCCCTTAGAGGCCTCTTAGGTTAGGTAAACGAAAATAGCTTGGGGGAGAACTCCGCCTCCAAGTTGCATGCCTTGCAATCAAAAGCAACTACTCTCTCTCTCTCTCTCTCTCTCTCTCTCTCTCTCTTCTCTCTCTCTCTCTCTCTCTCTCTTTCGGGAGGGTGGGTGAAGTCTGTTGTACAAACCTGTCCGTGGGTTACTAGGACCCCTTCCCATCCCACTCTGTCCTTTTAGCTTAGGTTAGGGATGTTCTCCTCTGACTGCAAAAAAAAAAAAAAAAAAAAAAACTTTTAGTATTGTCTTTTTCTCTACTGTTACGATTAGGACGCTACTGCTATCTCATGCGTGGGAAGAGAGGCTTGGAACCTCTATAAATAACACCATTTAACTTCAGTTGTAGGTAAATATTTAGAGGGGATAATAGCGAGTAGGATTGTTGACCATTTGGATTCCTACAAGCTACTTGGGGACTCCAACATGGGTTTAGACGTCATAGGTCGTGTCTCACCATCATGCTCGAGTTTTTCTACGTCATGTTGAGTGAGTATGATAAGAGGGGGCGATTGATTAGAACGCCTTTGATAAGGTACCTCACTGCCGGCTAATGGCCGAAGTGCGCGCGCTGGGTATTGGTGGGGAAGTAGGTAGGTGAATTGGAAACTGGCGAAAAATGCCACAAAGTTAATCCCTTTCGTTAGGCATATGGGCTACAATCGACGCTTACGTGACGCGGGTTCAAAGATGTCGATTTTAGAAGCATGTTTAGTTCAAATGATAACCCAACTCGCAACAATGGTTAGAAGTTGGATTTGAAACGATTTAGGACTAGTATATGTGGGAATTACTTTAACACGTTGATAGTTTAAGATTAAAACATAAGAAAACTGCAGGAGTTCGCTTGCACGGTGTCTCTGTGAGCAAGGTAAATATAGAGCTATTTATATATTCTCCACTTTCCTGTAAAATTTCCTTGGCTACTTTTCCAGGGTCAAGGTATTTTCTTCAACCTTTTTCCGTACCTGCCTCTGGCAGGGAGGGAGCGGAGGGTGGGGAGAGAGCCTTCTACTTTTCTATCCAGTTTTCTACTACTGGTAGCATAGTTGAAAGACAAAATTTTCCCTGGCACCCGTTGCCATTGGTACCTCCTCGGTATGGGCCGCAAGGCCTTTTGAGGTACTTCTTTTCCTTGTAACTCCTCCTTGTAACTCTCTCTCTCTCTCCTTCAGGTGTACCCCTACCCCCTTGGCTCAGCCAACTGGCTGATTAGGAGCCTATAAAACAACGCCTACTCGGCTGAAGTCTTAATATGCACTTGGCTCCTGCCAGGTGAACACCTCTCCTCCTTTCTCTCCTTTCTCTTGGGGGATAACGCCTCCAAGTTTCATGACCCCCCCTTGTTGCACCTGCAGCATCCCCCCTTTGGGTTTTTTTGCAACCCCCCTTTGCAACATGTTGAATAACACCCACAACCCCCTTTGCAACATTACGTAATAAATTGCAACATTCCTGCACTCTCCCCTTTTGCGGCTATACTACTCTCTGGGTATCTACGAAAGTTTAATATCCTGCTATTTCCCTCCGCGTAGTCAATAACAGAGGCGTGGCACAGAGTTAAATCTTCCCTGAAAATATACTAATCAAAGAGAAAGATGCCTCGCTCGTATAGTGAACATAGTGCGTGTGAGCCAAAAACGGGACACCTCTCCACCTCATATATATATATATATATATATATATATATATATATATATATATATATATATATATATATATATATATATATATATATATGGAACATAATTAATACTTCACTGCTTGTATTTTTCTCTTGAGTATATAATTATGAAAAAAATTAACTCAACTGAGAATGGCTTATATCTATGACATACCAATACACAATATTATCGTACTTGCTTTTCAATTCCCGTACTTTTCAGTAGATGAAATCTTCTGAACTAACTCCGGAGTTGATTTCAACATAGTGTAGAACTCCATACAGCTTTGATTGAAGTTTATTTTAGTTAAAAGTAAAGCTTTTAGAGTTGAGACTTTCAGTTGTGCTTTCTCAGATGTCCACGTCTTGTTCATTTGAGAGAAAGCACGTCAAGTCGAAGCATTAGTTCCTGGAAGACAGAGTATGAACTGAACTAATGCTGACATTCGTTGATGATTGACATCTCTGGCCTTGAAATGAGTGAATACTTCCACCCAGCGCTGGTCTGTTGATAATTTAGGTGCATTCCACTCTGCTACTTTCTCATCACTAATGTACTTTGCAAAACACGTGAACTCATCAAATAATTCAGTGTCAAATTTGGGGTCAAATAGTTGTTTTTCAACGGCAAAATCCATTGTTTTCTCAACAACTGACCACTTTGGAACTTGTTTTAATAATGTCCACTGCATACACTCAACGTTTGGCAAGTGACCCGACCACTGATCCAAGTACTTAACACACGTGTCATAAAACTCAACTAATATTTTCTTTACAGATAAGGAATCATTAGAATCAATCAACCCATCTTGTTCAAGTTTGTTTACAAGACTCCTGACTGAGAGTGGCACAAACACATTATCTTTCTTTGATTGCAAATTATCCTTCAGATCAGAAATTGCACTCATCACTTCCACAACTGATATATGTTCACCCTCAATCTTTAAAACCACTTGGTGAAAGGTGGCTGCTCGACAGTGCACAAAGTTGAGCCAGATCTCTGATTGTGGGTTTTCAAAAAAGTTTTTCAGTATCACTGGACACTTGCTTTGGCTTAGAAAGTATGATCTTAGACCAGGAAACAACTTTAGTAATCTTTCAACTGCAGACATTAATGCCAACCACCTTGTTTTACTATATCCCAGTAACTGTTTATATTCAATGTCCACAAAATCACAAAACTCTTTCAGCTCTTCTATTCGAACAGTATAGATGTAGAAATATGAATATATTTTTACAACCACTGTTTCCACATCAATTGGCAGAGTCACTGGCAGACTGAACAGCATTATGTACAATATGTGCAAAACAACCAATCCCAATTAGTTCTCTACCAATGTAGTCATTTAGCTTCCTGAAAATGTTATTCACTCCTTTTCTTACAGCACCACCAAAATTACAGTTAGTGTTATCACCACAGAAAGCAACTAATTTTCTGCCCAGGTCATGCTCTTCAATAATATCAGTTAAATATTTCACCACAATATCTGAGGTTTCTCCAGGCTGAGATTTAAAGTCAATAAGCTTCACTTGAGCACCTTCATATGGCTGAAAGACGCGAATTAAAACAGGAAACAGCTTGATGTTTCCATGGTTGCTTGCATCAGCTAGCAATGTTATGCAATGAGCATCCTTTAATTGTTTTTTTAATTCTGTTTCAGCATATGGTGCAAATACATTTGAAACAATCGCTTCGCACTTTGTTCTGGCACATGAAAATTTTGGTTCAAAGCATGTTTTCAAAATTTTTGTTTCACAGTCAGTATATCTGAAGTTTTGATTTTCCCTGACTGTATGGTAAGCCCACAAACCCTCAGCAACAGCTACTTCTAAATTCTTATTACTAGGCGTCACATTTTTAAAATAATCACTCACTATCTTACTAGAACAACAGAAAGTGATGTACGGTGTGAGAAATGTAGAATTGACTTCAGCATTGGACATGGTGGGATTAATGATATTACTAAGCATCTTGGTCAAAAAGACACAAATCGGTGTCTTTTTGACCAAGATGCTTAGTAATATCATTAATCCCACCATGTCCAATGCTGAAGTCAATTCTACATTTCTCACACCGTACATCACTTTCTGTTGTTGTTTTTGTAATAAATGGATATTTAGACTGCAGATGTGCATTAAATGTACACTTCCTTTTAGTTTTAGACATTTTGTGTTGTCAAACTAGGCCTACGACCTTACGTACGATACAATTAATAACTTTCCTTATCCTTCAAACGAAAAAGTTTAACCTAGCTGCAAAAGAAAAAAAAAGGATGCAGAGATAAAAATTAATTAAGGTTATTAATTAAGCAAACATAAAAACATAAAAGCGTTACACTACAACACTACACAGAGGCCGCTAATGAAACACTGAAACGCTAGTCGGGAATCACGGCACTGCCGCACGGCGACATGTATCGTACCAGTTCAGTTTGCAAGTTAGTATTTAGATTTGGAATTCGGAATGTGGCATAATTCTATTAATTCATAAAGGACGTCTAATGTAACAGTAATTTTAATAAAGCGGGATATTTATGAAAACTTGCTCCAAATGCGGGACATTTTCGGGACATTTTGAAAAGAGGGACACGTCATAAATTCGGGAGTGTCCCGCCCAAAATCGGGACTCTGGTCACCTTACTCTACGAACAACAAATCTCTCTCGCCGTCGTAATAAACTGCGATACGAGGAAGGCCATTCGAAGGGATGGGTACCAATCCCTTCATGGAGCCTCTAGATTGAAGGGATTAGAGAGAGGGAAGCTAACAAAATGGGGCTCGAAAAACGCGCATGCCTACTCGTAATTTATATGCAGTAAATGAACCAAGTAAAAATTAAAGCGGTTAACAATACTAAAGAAAATTTATGAACGGTAAATTAAGTATCGAAAAAAAAGTCTGACTAACAATGACGTCACACTGTATATACCTGGAAAAACCAAAGAGCGACTTTCCTTCACGACACCTGCTACAAGCGTCGTTTCTTCGAAAGAACGTGACGTCACGCTCACTAATGACGTCACAGACTTTCGCAATGACACTACCGTTCGAGATGAACGACGTTTCAGTGACGTTTTTGAAGCTGTGGAGCGTTGCCATGGCAATTTCTGAGTCTGCATCGATGGTGGTGTTGACGCATCAAAATTGACGAGCGTAGAAACGCTGAAGTCATCGTAATCTCCGATGACTTCCATTAACGCGTCTTGCGTCTCCGATGACATCCTCTGTCTAGCGGGAACGGGTCCCGCTTCACCTTCCTTTTTGTCCTTCGAAAGTCGTTGAACAACATCCGTTAAACTTTTGTAACGGTTAATTTTGTCAACGGGATTTGGTCGAGTAATTTGGTCGGTTTGTTCCGCAAAATGGCCGTCATTTTTCGAGCCCGTCAAAGTGACCGACAACGAACTCAACTCATAACCTTCTTCGTGGAATGGTTTTCGAACTTTGTTAAAAGCCGACCTGGTGGCATCCAGGCGATGCAAAGTGTCGTTGATTTTGGATCGCAATTCGTTTCCTTCACAGATGAGGGATGAGTGTGGTTCCTCTTCTTTCACGTCATGTTCAGACGTTCGGTTAGTACAACGTTCGCCATTAGTTACGTGTTCAGGAAAGTTTCCCTCACCGTCAGTGAAGTCGTGGTAGTAATAAGGATAAACATGGCACGGAGGAAGATCATTATAACCCGCATCGAATTGAGGAACCCAATTATGGACGATATCACCCGTTGAATAATAATAATCATTCCAAGAGTCTCCCAAACAGTCGACCAAATGGTCATACTCGCTGCCAGAATACTCGTAATAATTGTCGTAACCATAGCAGCAACTGGAGTCGACAGGAGGATACCAATAAAATGGATGATGATCAGCATATTCTTCAAAAGCATTCGATCCTTCTTGATCGTGAAGTAGTTTTGGAGGAGATTCTAAGGAAGAAGTCGGGTCGAGAGGCCAATTTTCACGCGCTTGGGTCGACGACTGTTCAATTTCCTTTCTCAAACTGGAGGATTCGGTTCGATTATTATTTCTTACTGGTAATCCTTTATCTTCCTTCGTTAATTCTGAAAGTGATTCAGAAATTTGTCTCGAATCCTTTCCCTTTCGTCGCTTGATCGGTTTCGTTTCCTCGTCTTCGGTCAATGATTTGTGCGGATTTAAAGACCCGTTATTTTGCGATGGACACGCGGATGAACAAAGAGTTTCATCGATAAAAGGCAGAGATGAAAGAACATCCTCCGGTAAAGACTGGGGATCATCTTCCCTAATAAGATTGTTCGCCGTTTTTATTTTTTCTTTCGGCATTATTTAAAGATGAATAATAATAATAATAATAATAATAAACAAAAAAACCGCTTTACTATAATTAAAAACCCTTCAAAATACCGGAAACAAAACCGTATTATAACCATTTTATAACCTCCCCATCCTCAGCAACTAATACAAACTTCATGATATTAAAAGTGAACGTTAAAAATCACAACGACCACTGAAGCCACAGCGGGAGAGTATGAACTCCGGATTACAACTGGTAGTACGATTCCCCGCGGCTTATTAGGACAAGAGGAACGCCGAAGTAGTTAAGAGAAGGCCAAGAAAAGGTGAACAACTCGACGAAACTAGCGTCACAAATGTTAACGAGAACGCCGAAGGGGAGGGGGAAACCAGTCCCGAAGGGAATGAAGGGGAATGAAAGGCCTTCACCATTAATAAACTCGTTAAATTCTTCGCAATTAACTTAAAATGAACGCAGATCATTACGGAGTTTCTGAGAACGAAAACGGATTCATTTTTACATTTAAGAATCAAAGAGGGAAAAGTGATTGGAGGAAGCCCATTTAAAAGGATTACCGTCGTTTCTTCCGAGGTATTTATAAATATTTTTTTTAACATCTTGACACGACAGTTTTTAAAGATCTGGCAAGAAAGACAGGAAGGAAAATGAACTCGTTTAATTAACCGACGTTACATAAAAGGTTTAAATTATCTAACCTAATGTCAATAAACGCTTATGGAATGTACTTTATTAACCTGA
This sequence comes from Bathynomus jamesi, assembly GCA_023014485.1. Taxonomy (NCBI): domain Eukaryota; kingdom Metazoa; phylum Arthropoda; class Malacostraca; order Isopoda; family Cirolanidae; genus Bathynomus; species Bathynomus jamesi. Next base: position 369,197 of record JAJOZX010002136.1, on the reverse strand, counting down.
AAAGGACGCTAATTTAGTTATAAGTAGACCAAACCTATATAAGACAGTAAAGAAAAGTTAAGCGTCTTAATAATCCGTCAGGGAGGTCGCGCGGCGCACTCTGACTAACTAATGTAGTCCATTGCGCTAACTCCCATATTCTTATTATTACCAGCATGATCGGAATTCGAACCGCCAATCTGCGTCTTCACTTACGGGGAAACGATATTATTATTATTATTATTATTATTATTACCCACTGAGCTACGGGCGCTGGCGAGTTAAGCGTCCTACTAACGAACGAAACCCAGAATACTCACATTTAGAGCGCAATTACGAAAAAAACTGTATTGTTACTTTCTTTCTTAAAGTTATACTTTAAAAGGAGTAATTCCTTTAACCACACTTCTGTAATTGTGAATATCATAAACACTTCAACACCACGATGAAGAAATTGAACCAAAATTATAACAATTATGAGCAACAGCCGAAAAAGAAAACTTTTTTGAAATTGCGAACTGTCAACAAAATCAATACAATTAAAATACAAATATCTAAATGAAGTCATATTAACATACTGTTAAAGTATATTCAAGCTGAACTTCAACTACATTTGTTTGTGATCACACACACACACACACAATGTACGTGCTATAACCAAGATTCATTCTTAATTATTCTCTAAATGCTATTCAATACAGGAAAATAAATAAATAAAGTTACATATCGAAGCAGGTGTGTCATTGAAGAATATGACTCAACGCTGTTAATTAAATAAAATATAAGAGCCAAACGGCTTATTAACAGCAATGATCTCTTACAGGCATCGTCACTTTTATCTGTCAATATTTTTAAAACGTTTTGTTATAGATCCTCATTAATATAAACAACTTCAGTTGCGCGTGGTGTGTGTAACCCGCATGCGGAAAGGACTTCATGCATCGAACGGGGATCATGAACAAATTAAGTTGATTTGCATCAATTATCAACTGAAGTTTTAGGAAACTAACCTACGAGTATTTCGATTTGGGAAAACGAGGAGACTGACCCAAATACAAACTGTTATTATTTCAATATTTTCGAGTTAAACCGTCGTCATTCACGCCAATCTTTGAAGACCACAAAGAACGAAACCATCTCTCGCACCACCTTATAAACTAAGATAACGGCCAATCCCGGTGTCAAATTTCAATGGTAAACGAACGGATAAAATGCTCGCGCACGAACCATAATTTGTATCCGAAGACGTTTGTATAAACCGACGAAGGAAGAATGGGAAAGACGGTAAAGAGGGAATGAAAGGGGAAACACTCTGGGAAGGGGAGCTAAGCGAGGTAGGAGGAGGTAGGTTGGATTTCTTGAGTAAATCAGCGACTCTTAAATGGTGGAACGCAAAAGTATACGAGAATTAATTAAAACCGTAATGACCGACCGTACATTTGCTATAAAAAAATAAAAAAAAACACAGGAGAGAGAGGGGTGTTAGTATGGCAGTGGGTGCCAGTAGGAAACTAGGAACTAATAAATTGCTAAAGGGGTGAACGCATGCAATGGACACAAATCCCTCACCAAATTCAACAAGACAAGGATATAACTGGTCTCACACACACACACACACACACACACACACACACACACACACACTTTTCCTACATTGATGCGTGCTTGCTTGCTTTTTTTTATTGTTATTTATATTTAATGATCAAATTAATGGTGTGAAGTTCAGACGTTTCGTTCGTCATGTTTTCATGCAGTGATTGGAAAGAGGGAAAAAAGGGGGGCTGTTCCACAGCTTAAAACTCGTAAAACTTCGAAAGAAAAATACTTCAAACGATAGTATATATGAAACCAACGCAACCAATACTAAAACCAATCCGGTCTGGCACTCTTCATACCCAAATCCAAAACGAGACGAAGGTATAGGGCACTTACCGTGGTACGAGGGGCTGGTACAGGAGGGGCATGACATGACCATCATTTTAATCATTTCTTTGTGTTCCTCTCCTCCTCCTCCGGTCAAGAGAAACGTTTTGGGCACCGCAGAACTCATCTTTTGTCTTTACGGGAAGAGACTCAAAGATGACGAGGAACAGTTGAACGTGTCAACGTGGTAAATGCTTTTGCATCGCTGGTTCCGGCTCTAATTTTACTTCAATTTTTTTTCCATTTTTTTTCTAACGAGTTATTGTATATTTCATTAATTTACGTAAGAATACTGTTTGGATGAGGTAGTTTCTATAAGATATTTTCTGGTAGTTTTATAGTAAATTAGTCGCTTCTAATCAATATGAATAAACTATCTTTTCGATAGATCTATAATAACCAGTACCATCTTTTGTCCTTATGTAGGCAGTATAGGCCTATACCACAAAGTCAATTTAAACACTGTAAATGAATCTAAATAAACTAGAAGGGCTCTTCAACAGACAGAACGCTCTCACAGACTCAATCTACATTGACCAAATATACATTATTTATATTTTATATATATATATATATATATATAATCATGATACAAACTCTGAGGCCATATATGTAATTAAAAGGCCAAAAAGTCGCAAGGTCTCTTGAAATTGCAAAAATAAATATTATGAAATAATATTTAAATAAAAATAAACAAAATAAAATAGAAAATTTTCTTTTTCGGGGTTGGATAAAACGTTGGATAATATTTTTAACACATTCAGAAAAAAACCAAAGGACAAAAAAATAATTCTTTTTTTAGACGTTCCTCATAACTTTGCATATGCGGGCATTTGGGATAAAAAAAAATTTTTTAACGGAACAATTCCTCGTACAAATAATAATAATAATAATTAATTTAACGCGACGGTAAGTTAATCATTTACGATTATTTTACCTCGCTTAACAACGCATTCATAAAATAATTTCAGTTTACGACTAAGTAATCCCTATAATTTCACGGTCTCTATAATGTAGTTGCTATTAATTTTTCCTCCTTGGTATAAGGGGAAGAAACGTGAAGGTTGCGTTGTTTTTAATTAAAGAACGGAACCTTCTCTCGAAATTGTGTCAAAATGTACCATGTTTCTTACATAATTTGCACTCCCTAAATTAAAATTGTCCTCGAGCACGCATCAAATTAATGACTTAATCCCATTATATGTAAGCCTTCTAAAGTCGTTAAACTCGAAGGCTAACTAAATTCGTAACTTAAAATGGCGGCAAATGCGCCATAAAGAGGCGCCACCGAGGTACGGAGCTTCTCCGTGAGAAACTAAATGATTCATACTTCAAATAATTAAAAATTTTAAAACAAACGTAACCCAATCTAAATTTACCCGAGCCTTGGCCTAGACCTACACCTCCAATATTGGACAACGAGGGGTCCAACAGTACCCCACTTTTTCAAGTAAATAGTTCATTTTATTTATAAAGTTTATCCATATATACTTTCAATAGCTCCTTAATTTTAAAAAAAACTAATATTGTTTAAAAAACTAATATTGTTAATCAACACAACGAGCCTAAACGTGATAAAATACAGGGTGACCCCAAAAAGGTTCCTAAAAATATGAATGTAATTTTTTTTAGTGGGTGGGGCAGCTTTATCACCCATATAAATTTTGTTTAGTTGGGGGGGGGGGGGGGGGGGGGGGGCTTTTACGATTACCATGTATATTTAGAGCGCGGTTCAAATTTACTGTAGATATAGGCCCAACAAAGTATACTCAAAGTGGATATTTGTTGAATAACAATTTTGCCATTATATTGTTACTTTCTAAAGTTACAATTACGCGTTTAAAGTTTCCCATGGGCGTATATAGGCCGATAGCCTATTAAACTCGAGTCCTATAATAATATTCTCACCTTACGCGACTAATTTTAAAATTGTACTTAGCACCATTTAATTTTAAGTACGTATGACGGGATCCGTCACCGAATTTTTACTTTGAATTTCCTATTACGCGTCGTTTAGGTAATTTAAGTAGGCCTACGAACGACCGGCGGAAAGACGTTACTCGAAGTCAATATTCGAATCGATGATCGCGAACTTTGGTTAATATTTCTTTACAGACTCGCGCGAACCATTACCAAAACTTTGATTATATTTCTACGAACTTTCGAAATAGTTACTCTCTTATCAGAATTTTTGTACTCTTTCTCGCGACGACTCATTTCCCGCGATAAAATTTGTTTTATCTCTTAAGGTATGTAACAAACAGGATACCGAATCACGATAGCATTTTTAAAAGCCGAATCGGTCCTAATCCTTCCAATACCGAAAGAGTCCTATTATAAAACCACTCTGCGTTTGATCTTTTACCAAATATATGCTTACACACTACACAGTCCTAAAACTCGCATTACATCGGGATGAACGTAAAATCAATTCCGTAATACAAAGTTTTCTTTAAATTTTTAAATCTCCATAATTAGGCTAATTACGAATTTCGCTTTCGCATTCACTCGTGATAATTTCGTATTTACAATTTTTGTTTTTATTTTTTTGATGAATTTATTATTTTTGCGCATTTCAAATCTATACTATAAAAAGGAAGTCTTGTCCGTCCGTCTATCCGTCCACCATGTATTTACTATTAAGCGATTATGAACATAAAAATAATGCGTTTTTGCTTTGTTTCAACTTTTTACTCTATGCATTTACGATTCAGCAAGCAAAATTATCATCTATTTTAATTAGAAAAAAATGTAAATTTGTAAAAATCTATATATATATATGCTGTCTGTCTGTCTGTCTGTCTGTCTGTCCGATCCGAAAACGTGGAAACGGCTCCTCGAGAGAAAAAATTTCGGCAAAGGTTGCTTAAAATTAATCGAAACAAACGGGAAAATTATTGAATGCCCGGTTAGATCAACTGTACGCCCTTGACGACTGGTTGGGTTAAGTCGTGATATTTTCGTTAAAACTAACTATCACGACTTAACCTAACCAATCGTCGAGGGCATTCAATTAACCTAACCGGGCATTCAATTAACCCAACAGGGCATTCAATTAACCTAACCAGTTGGTTAATTTTAATGTTAAAAGAAAAATGAGTATGTATAGGCCTTAAGAACATAAGCAGCGTAAGTATAACTTAAAACGACCAGGGCCTCTCTAGTTTGTCCAAAATGAGAACCAAACCACGGCAAATACGATACATACTGTAATGTTTTACTCGATAATGTGGTACCGTAACTGAACAAAGTATCACAGCCGTTTACGAGGTTTCCCCTCAAAATATGACTTATAAATCTTAGATCCACGAGAGTGTGTCATTCAAATGCACGCAAAAATCCAAGCTATTTATTTACGAGATTCCACCTTTTCTAAGTCATAAATTGATCTTAATCATAATGAACTTCGCATTACTGCATCTTAAATGCAGATAGGAAGGAACCACTCAAAACTTATTCATTTACAAACACTTTTTTAGAAATTCAAGTTTACTTCCTCGAGTAAAAGATGGCGTCTAATCTAAATTCGGAATATTTTTGTTTATTTACTACTATTTCTGAAATTAGATGATGCGAGTGGTTACCTATAAATTCACCGCGTTTAAAGGATTACCCATTTGGAGTAATCGAGGACGAACTTAATTCCACTTAACATAAACGAACCCTTTCTAACTACATAAACATATTATCCCCTTAATTTTACTGACCTACTAATTTTCTTTAAAAAGTAGCAAAACTAACGACCTGTTTTGACAATTCCCTTTTCTAAGTAGTCATCACTTCACGTATGTCAATATTTGTTTATATATATATATATATATATATATATATATATATATATATAAACCAAACAGGTGCGTTCAAGAAATAACTATTTTTATCTTTAATTAATAACTATTTATGTACTATGCGAGTTACAACAATCAATTTTTATGCCAATAAAGCACACACTTTGGAATTTTTTTTAACGAGAAACATGTTCAATAGGATCGCTATTGACCGAAATAATTTGATTTAAAAGTGCTGTGAAATTTCGAACATTTCGTGCTAAAGTATCTTGGGCGCTTCCATTTGTTACACCCGTTATTTCATTTCGTAGCTGATTAACTGTCCTTGGATTATCCCTGTAGAATTTGTCTTTTACATAACTCCACAGAAGGTAATTCAAGGATTATGGTGATAAAAGTATGAGGGCCAAGGCCAACCGAAACCAGATCTTCCTGGGTAATGGTTACAAATTACTTTTCTGAGAACTGTTCAAAATTTCAAAGCAATTTTAAATCAATTTATTGGGGTCAGTGGTGATCATACTGACAGTGTTTTTCATTAACAGATTTGCAGAGGGTATATATTATACTCTATTGGCATAAAAAGGAAATGGTTATTAAAAAATAAAAATAGTCCTTTCTGGAACGATATATATATATATATATATTAATATATATATATATATATATATGAATAGAAACGACATAAGTGTTAAGGAACGTTTCTGCACACGAGGAGGAGAGATAACGAATAATGAAAAATGAGGCGAACCGGCAATTGGAAGGCCTTGGGTTCGTTTCCTGGCGGTTCGCCTCATTTTTCATTATTCGTTATCTCTCCTCTCGTGTGCAGAAACGTTCCTTAACACTTATGTCGTTTCTATTCATTTATATACTGCGCGGTCATTGCAGTTATATGCATATATATATATATTATATATATATGGGATAATGTCTGTTTGTCCGTTCATTTATACACACCTAAGCGGCATTTAGTAAGCATATTAAGGGATAACCAGGGAAGGTTTTAGTAATACACTTGCCCCTCCCAGTCCCCCTTTAGGTTGTGCTTTGGGGGGGGCGCGCAGCGGGCATTCTACGTAGTATATAACTTCGCTGATCGAAGGGAAGTGGTGTTACAACACTAGGCATGACGTCGGTTGGGAGCGAAAAAACGAGGAAACATTTTTACGAGGAAATATTTAAATCCATTTACTCATTTGTAATAAATGTGGTCTTAGACCGGTATAAAAAAGGGGGATGGGGAGGGGGAGGGGGGATTGTTTTGAGGCGGAATCTCTACAGGCATGACGTCGGTTGGGAGCGAAAAAACGAGGAAACATTTTTACGAGGAAATATTTAAATCCATTTACTCATTTGTAATAAATGTGGTCTTAGACCGGTATAAAAAAGGGGGATGGGGAGGGGGGATGGGGAGGGGGGATGGGGAGGGGGGATTGTTTTGAGGCGGAATCTCTACATTCCTATTTGTTACGGATCTGATGCGTCATATGACCACAATTACTCTTTCCTCACGATGTACTTCATAACGAAGTATTAGACTCGCGTGTACTGAGAGCTCTTATTATTATTATATATATATATATATATATATATATATATTATATAATATATATATATATATATATATACTAGCTGAGGTACCCGGCGCTGCCCGGGATAAATTTCACATTAGATCCCCCAGTTTAAATAAAATAAAGTTTAAGACAAAAGGCTGAATTTGATTAAAATGATTTATCTTAATTCTTCATCCCATAAGAGGTTCCAGTGCCAAATTTGGTAGTTCTAGGTCAAACGATTTGCGCTTCATAAAGGACAAACAAACAGACAGGTGAATATATATATATTAGGGTGTCACTTAAATGCAAAGTTTGAAATTTTCATGCTGACACCCCGCGAATCTATTCCATTGGTAAAAAAAACATGGTGACTGAAAAATCTTTTTATTTGAATAACTATAAAAGGTCGCCCCCGCCTTCCAAAGTTTAATGCTTGCGCGGCGTCCTCCATAATCGTTCATTAGATATCTATATATATCTATATATGTGTGTGTGTGTGTAGCTGTGTGTGTCTGAATATCTGAGAAATAAAGTGAACAATACTTAACGATTCACCGTTTCTCATTTCAGCTACGTGATTCTGGTGATGGAAACCCGGAAGTGTATATACCTATTAGGGGCAGCGGTTGATGAGGTGAAAGGATGCAAGCTTCCTTCCTACAGGCAAGCATTCGGTTACTTCCTTTACCTTCACCATGAAAAGAAATGACAATACGTGACGCGTTGAGGAAGTCACTTCGAGCAGTGATGTCCTTCTGGGAGAAAGCTCACATTCCAACCAGACTCGAGACACACTGCGTCAGCAAACTGGATAAAGTCTTCGAGGAGTGGAAAGGACTCAAACAACACGCCTCAAGGACGAGCGATTCACACAAGACGAAAGAAAAAGAATTCATTGAACGCCTCAATCGTCTCTTTGACATCGCCCACGCTGATTGTGAGAAATTGTCAAGTACCCAGAGGATTGGGAGTTCCTTCAGCAGCAGCGCCAGAAAGACGTCCAGGTTCAATGGCAGGTTTGAACATGACCCATCAGCGCCAAGTCAAAAGATTGTACTCGACGTCGGGAGGAAGAGGAGAAAAAGAAAGCGATCAGCAGCTGAAATGGAGGCAGTATCCAACGAAGCGGTTTTGGAGTCCTCATCCTCCAGCTCAGATGATAGCGAAGAAAAAGGAGCATGTGATGGTTCGTTAGCGTCTAAACAAAGAGCAACGAAGAACATCATGACATCGGAATTGGCGGCAGCGCTGATCGCACGCAACTCTCGTCAAGAAAGGCCACATATCTGCTGTTGAGGCAGCTTCCAGTTTAGGGCATGATGCTAGCGACTACAACATCAATCGTGGATCCATTCATCGTCAGCGTGAAAAATTCCGTACCCTTAAGGCTCGGCAACTGAAGAGCGAGTTCCAAGGCAATAGTCCGTTGACTGTTCACTGGGACGGAAATCATGCAAGATCTGACGTTACGAGAATATGTTGACCGCTTACCTATTCTTGTATCTGGCTCCGGGACAGAGCAGCTCTCGGGGTGCCAAAACTTCTGTCAGGAACCGCGCTGGCACAAACAAATGCCATCATAGATTGCCTGAATGAATGGGGAGTGACGATCATGTCAAATCTGTGTGTTTCGACACAACCGCGACAAACACAGGCCACCGTGGAGGAACTTGTGTTCTTCTGGAAGAAAAAAATTGGACGTGACCTGTTACACTGCGCGTGCAGACACCATGTACTGGAGTTGGTGCTACAGGCGGCATTCGCAGCATCGCTAGATTCAGTATCTACCGGTCCAGAAATTCTGCTTTTCAAGCGCTTCCATGATTATGGACCCGCATGACCAGCAAACAGTTCCAAACTGCGGACACAGATGCGTTCACCAAAGCAGCTATTTTTAAGCATAGAACGGAGCTCATTGAGTTTGCAAAATCACAAGCACTTCAAGTCGTGATGACTATCAGGAATTCCTCGATCTTTCCGTCATCTTTCTTGGAGGAGTTCCATACAAGGGACTAAACTTCCGCGCCCTGGTGCTATGCACCGGGCGAGATGGATGGCTAAGGGGCTCTATGCCATCAAGATCTGGCTCTTCCGAAGACAGTTTAAACTGACGAACACTGAGGAACGCGGAATTCGAGATATCTGCCTCTTTTCTGTTCTAGTTTACATGAAAGCGTGGGCAACAGCTCATCTGTCCATCGAAGCTCCGCTGAATGATTGGGAATTGATGAGGACGCTCCTTCGATACCCGCACAAGAAGATCTCTGATGGTACCACCAAGAAGCTGTCTGCGCACCTTGGTACCATTCGGAGGAGGCAGTGGGTCTGGCGTTCTTTGATGAGAGGATATCGATGGAAGTGAAGTGCAGCATGGTTGCAGCGTTAGATCAAGAAGCCCCTCACATGCCGCCAAAACGACCTTTGGTTCTTGATACTATGTTCCTCAGTGACAGCAAAGGACTGGAGAACTGATCACAAAGAACACCCGAGGATTCTTCTCAAAACTTCAGTTGCCAGATTGCTTTCTGCTCCACCATCCCAGTTCATGGACGTCAAACTCTGAATACGTGCAAGCTCGGGATGTGGTCTCCAAACTTGCAGTGGTGAACGAAGAGCAGAACGGGCCGTGGCTTTGGTGAAGGAGCTGAACGGAAAGTTGACAGTGAAAAAGAACAGCTCCAGTTCCTCGTTCAAGTTGTCACTGACCACAGAAAGCAACACCCAGCTCCGAACAAATCAGCATTAGTGAGGACGCGAAAGAACTAATCACTGATCAGCGTATGAGCACCAATTATTCTGCTACTGTATGTATTTTATTTCTCAAAGTTTTGCTTTTGTTGCTTCTCCATTTGTACCATATTCGCCAAATTATGTCTTCTATTTGATTATATAATAAACTGTTTGTATTCTTTGCGTTTTTAAGTGTCTTACTTTCGTTATTTCACCAAATTGCCTTGTTTTTATTATCTGGTTCGGCCCAAGCTGTGAACACTGAACAGCTTGTTGACGTCAACAAATGGGTCTTGTTTTCAGTGACGAGGGCGACCTTTAAATGAGACCAATCAGGACCAAATTTCTCTTCCGTATGTTTACACCAAATGGAACAATTTTAGGGGGTGTCATAGGAAAATATCCATCGTTTAATTTTCCCCCTATTACCTAGTGACACCCTAATATATATAAGGAAGAAGACGACTAGTCCGTATGCAAACATTTAATAAGCAAAGCTTTCGACATATTCTAATATCTTCACTGCTAAAATGAGGGATATATACAATTAAACAGTGGCGGCTCGTCGGTAGGCACTGCGGAACTGCAGTACCCCTAAATTTTTTATTTACAATTGAAATAATCAAGAACAATATAAGGATGAGCTCAGTGAATAACTTTTTCAATAACTTTTGAAACTTTTATTCATTGCTCATCCTTTTATTTCAGTAATTATTTCAGCCCATTCTTAGACAGCACCCCTAGAATTTTTAGTCACGAGCCGCCACTGCAATTAAAAACAAAATTTGGTTTTTATTTGTATATATATCTCTCATTTAAGCATTCAAGATGAGATTAAAATATGTCGAAAACGTTGATTATATCATTAAATGTTTCCATACGGACTAGTCTTCTTCCTTATTCGACTAAGGTTTCTACCGCAAAAAATGACTTGGCTATATATATATATATATATATATATATATATATATATATCACACGAGGGTAATTCAATAAGTATCCGCACTTTTTTATTCACATCTGATAGATTATAAACACATCACTTCTCAACATAGTCTCCCTGTTTCTCAATACACTTAGCCCAGCGATCTACAAGCTTCCTAATGCCATCACAAAAGAATGTTTTTGGCTCTGTGCGTAGCCAATCATGCACCGCCTCCTTCAGGTAATCATCGCCTTGGAATCGCTGACCTTTCAAAGCGTCTTTTAGTGGTCCAAACAGGTAAAAATCCGAAGGTGCCAGGTCTGGACTGTAGGCTGCATGGTCGAGAACTTCAAATTTAAATTCTTGAAGGCATTTTCTAGTCTGTGCAGCGGTATGAGAGCGCGTATTGTCGTGTAACAGAATAACACCTTCCGACAATCTCCCTCTCCGTTTTGTGCGAATTGCTTGCTTTAACTCATTCCGAAGCATGTCAGAATATGAATAATGATAATGATAACTTTGAACATTATCTAGAGCGTAGAACTACAGTAACAAGCGCATCGTATTCTGACATGCTTCGGAATGAGTTAAAGCAAGCAATTCGCACAAAACGGAGAGGGAGATTGTCAGAAGGTGTTATTCTGTTACACGACAATGCGCGCTCTCATACCGCTGCACAGACTAGAAAATGCCTTCAAGAATTTAAATTTGAAGTTCTCGACCATCCAGCCTGCAGTCCAGACCTGGCACATTCGGACTTTTACCTGTTTGGACCACTAAAAGACGCTTTGAGAGGTCAGCGATTCCAAGGCGATGACGACCTGAAGGAGGCGATGCATGACTGGCTACGCACACAGCCAAAAACACTCTTTTGTGATGGCATTAGGAAGCTTGAAGATCGCTGGGCTAAGTGTATTGAGAAACAGGGAGACTATGTTGAGAAGTGATGTGTTTATAATCTATCAGATGTGAAAATAAAAAGTGCGGATACTTTTTGAATTACCCTCGTGTGTGTATATATATACACAGGGTGTCCGAGAATTATCTGTACAATTTTTGGCTGTTATTAAAAGTCAACCATGAAGTGTAGAAATTCCAGTGTTGTCCCATTTTACAGAGAATCTCATTAAGTTTTTTCTGATACCACGTTTTGACAAGTTTTTTAGAAATGTACGCGGGTGACAGACATTGATGATTTAAAAGCAAGAATCACAGCTGCTATTGAGCGAATTGATGTGGATATGCTGCAGCGTACATGGCAACATTTGGAGTATCGATTGGATGTTTTGCGAATCACTAATGGTGCACATATCGAATGTTTGTAACAACGTTACTTTAATAAAAAACTTTTGAAAATACAGATTCTAAATAATCTTGTTTAAGAATTTTACGTGTGTTATCAAGAATTTTATTAAAAGATGAAATTGTACAGATAATGTTCGGACACACTGGAATTTCTGAAACTTGTCAAAACTTGGTATCAGAAAAAACTTAATGAGATTCTCTGTAAAATGGGACAACACTGGAATTTCTACACTTCATGGTTGACTTTTAACAACAGCCAAAAATTGTACAGATAATTCTCGGACACCCTGTATATATATGTGTTATATATATATTATATATAATATATATATATATATATATATATATATATCAAACCCAGTCTAGTATTTGAGGGTTCAATCTGCAAAAGAAAGTTAAATCTCAAAGGAATGGAAACGGACCCTGTCAATGGGGGCAAACATTCGCATAAGCCGGTCTAAAAAGTTTTTTTTTTCACTAAGCAATTGAGGCGCTCCGAAGCACAACCTGCCAAGTGCCAGTAAGGACAGAATTGAGTTATTTATACCACTACATCCCCCCATCCTTTCTCTATCCCGTGGGTGAGTCAGGGAGCAGATTGTGGATCTGTACGTATGGTCGAAATCAAATGTCGTTATTGGTCCAAAAGTTATGGCATTTTGCAAGTTGACAAACCTTAATTAACTAGATTTTTCTCCATTTTTAAATTTTTGCGTTTGGCAGCTTGTGGTCCGGGGCGCCTCAATTAACCATCGCGAATTAAATATAAAACAAAATATGAGGAACCAAAATATGATACAATAGGCCTAAAGCACGTATTACTGTTAAAATTATTCTGTATGCCAAATTTACAGTTAATGTAGCATTTATTTCATTAATATTGATATAAAGGATCTTTTTAGCTATAAATAGGCCCGTGGTTTATAAGATAACGGTATTCTTTACCAAATAAGCTGAAGCCTCGGTTTAAATGGACTTATACTCATTTCGTCGACGAGAGCAAAACATTGAGACTAAAAAACTAACTACCTAACCTATCTTAACCTAACCTAATACCTAACTTTACCTAATAATAACGAGTCGATCAGATGTGGTAAGCCCGGTCTAAACCACCTATTCGTAAGGAAACGGGATACTCTAAATCCTATATTAAAAAAAAAATTTAAAGAATATTTGCGGAACGCCCCAACAACCTGATCAGACTATACTCACTATGACGTCACTGGCTCCAGTCGCCTTTGCGACGCCCAAAACCAGAACCGAATTTTAAGACGACGAAACTTTCACGATGCAGAAAGTTCGTTCATACGTTTGTGTCCCGTGTAGTACAGTCGTTTCTCCCACACCTAATTCTCCAAGAAACCCCCCTAAGTATTGATCTCAGGACTGTCCCCGCCAAGCCCGGGCGCTATCCTAGGCTTACATGTACACTATTTCAGATGCGGTTCACAAAACTTTTACGAGTCTATCACTTGTCCACTTTGCTCACTTCGATCTACCACGACTAAATAGCATTCAAACGAGCCTTTGAAACCGCTCTCAAAAATTTCTTTCGAAAACATGGAGGAGAAGGAGGAGGAGGAGGAGCTGCTGCTGCTGCTACTGCTTGGTGGGATGCGTCACACAGAACGGGTCTCCTCCTACATGTTGCTTGACGTATTGAATATTCAAGTTTCACGGCATTACCATTATTATATTCGAGGTCACTCGTCACTTCGAGCGACTCAAATCCACTGAAATTGTTTCGGGTCTAAAGAGAATTATGATCTTAACAACTGACAACACAAATGCAGAATCGCATCCCGCAATCACAAAAGCCATCTGGAAGCTGGTGACTATTTTCCACACAGAACTCGGCAGCAGCAGCAGCACTGCAGCGTATCTCTCGCAGAACTCCTCTTTTTATCACTCCCCCATAAGCCCCCACTCTCTCTCTCTTTCACTCTTTTCGTCTCACGAGTTAAGAAAAATATTCCTTATATAATCTTTAACTAGAAAAAGAAATCTAATTTTGCGTGGAAGAATACGAAGTTAAAGCGAGTTTATTGTTTCCTTCTCTCGAGAATCGCAACTGAATTATGTCCAGGTTAGGTTTTTTTTTTTTTAATAGTTTTCGTCATGTTTTTAAAAAGGTGCGTACAGATTTACAGTTAGGCCTATGAGAAATGACTAAGAAAAGAGTAAGGCGATAAAAATAAATGACGCCTCAAAACATTAAAAATAAACATCGTTAAATTTATTTTTAAAAATAAACAAACAAAAATAACCAATCCTACATTGACTTTGAAATCTATCAGCACCGCCGCATTCATTGTGGAAAGACAAAAAGTCGATATGAATGGCTAATGAAGCGTTTTTCGGTAAGAAATTAAAATAATCACTTCACTTCACATGATTTTGTTTTCATATGAAAACAAAATAAAAAGGGGGTGCATGAACAAGCGAAACGTGTGCTTGAAACACTGCAACATCTGAGCTTTACAACCGAAGAAAGTACAGAGCCAACTTTCATTCATTTTTGGCAGTTGAAAGAGCAGGTGTGTGTGTGTGTCACACGATCTGGGCTGAAGCACAGAAGAAAAAATATGAAAATGTACAAATTCATGACTTACGCTTAACATGATGTAAAATAATTAAAATTTCTGAAACTAAAATGTATTTCATGTTTGTTTGCAAATTCTCTCTCTCTCATATATATATATATATATATATATATATAGTTATTGGTTTTGTTTAACCTCCTTCGCAACATCTAAGGTCATATGACGGAGGGGACCTACAGCTTTACGTGGGATCCGAACCACGGGTTGCTACATAGTTTGGATGCAGTGGACGGTCTCCCATCCAACTGTCGCTTAACCTCGCTGATCAACGGGAAGCGGTGTTACGACATTGGCTACGATGTAGCCCATATATATATACAGGGCGTCCCAAAAAAATGTATACACACTTTAAATACTTATAAAGGCAGTGTTTATTAAAATACATTTCATTTTCAAAATGTAATAGAATCTACAGACATTATTTAATTGTTTTGTCAACGCCTGTTTTCAAACTGACGTCCGTTCTGGTCCAGGCACTGCTGATAACGCGAAGCAATGGAATCGCAAACATCACGAAACATTTCGTTTGGTATTTGTGTGCATTCTCGTTCAATGGCTGCTCTCAATTCAGCGACTGTTGCAGGTTTTATAGCGTAGACTTTGTCTTTTAAGTATCCCCATAAAAAAAAGTCTAGTGGTGTGAGGTCTGGTGAAGGCGGAGGGTATTCTACGAAACCCCTTCGTCCAATCCACATCCACATCGTGCCAAGTACCACTCGCAATACTCCACTCTTCGGTCCGGATCATCTTCATTAATAGCATGGACTAATCTTGGAATGTAACTTTTCCATTGACAGCGCTTCAAATGCGTTGGACAGACGATTCTGAAATTCCTACCTCACGACTCGCTTGCCGCACAGATTTTCTTGGACTTTGGTGATACGTTTCCAGTACTCTTTCTTGCTTTGTGGGGCTTGTCGATGTCCGTGGTCTTCCGGAACGCTTCTTGTGGACATTCTGAACAGTTCCATCGGCTTCAAACTTATCTCTAATTCGAGTGATGGTAAGTCGCGTTGGTGGATCTGTTTGAAACTCCCTCCTAAACTGTCTTTGCACTTCAACTGCGTTTTCACACTTCCAGTAGCATTTGAGATGAATTTCCTTTGTTCAAAGCTTAGTCTGACTGCCATTATTAATTCTAATGGGTTTAACTTGGAAAGAAAGAAACATCAATTGAGCTATCAGCTGTTAAGTGTGTATACATTTTTTTGGGACGCCCTGTATATATATATATATATATTATATATATATATATATATATATATAATATATATATATATATATATATATATTAGTGATGTAGGTCACATCCGCATAACATCCACACATTTTCTCGCATCCGCACTTTGGACTGCGGATGTCGTGCGGATGTGGACCGTTGAGATAAAATGTCATTAATAAGCGGAAATTATCAAATTCTACTATATTAATAGAACTAGTTCATTGTGCGCAAAAGTGATGCAAGCGACAAGACGAGAGGCTGTTCTTGTATGAAGTTACTCTCTTGCAACCTACTTAGAAATTTAGATCCACGTTACAAAGCTAAGTTATTTTCACCTAGTACATTAGAACGAGTTAAATCATCACTTGGCAAAGCAGTTGAAGAGCTTCAATCTCTTGAATCTGTCGCTTCGCCACCCACCAAAAGAATAAAAGTTTCAGTGACAGAACCAACACCTTCAACAAGCAAATCTATCACAGAATCTGTCTCTCAGTTTCTTGAGTCAAGCAGCAATGACGAGACCTACGCGATGTCAAAAGATGTAGTAAAAATGATCGAGAGCTATCACCAAGAAAAACGCCTGGCTGCATGTGACAATCCTATTAGCTGGTGGAAAAATACGCAGAATATCTATCCATACTTGAGTAAACTTGCAAGGAAACTTTAGCCTGTCCTCCAACAAACGTACCAAGCGAGAGATTATTTAGCAGTGCTGGATTAATATATGATGAAAAAGAAACAGACTGGCAGCAGAAAAGGCAGAAAAATTAATGTTCCTTAAGCATAACCTTCCTATAATTAGGTTTGAACATTAAACGATGAACATCTTAGTTTACTTTATTTTAATTACTCATTTATAAATATGCCTAATAAAACTTTAAACTTAATATAAATAGTTATCAAGATAATTAAAGATCTCTTTCTATAAGGGTGGAGGTTGGGGAAAGAGGTTGGTGGGGTGCATTTGAGTTGGGTTCACGTCCCGCATCCTGGTAACACAATTATGGTTTCTAATTGTGGCTGAAACTCAACAAAATATAACGAATTTAGTTGCAGACGAATTCACTAATTGATTTCTATATTAGTTAGATGCTTGATATTATTTTATATGTTCAGAGAAAAGTACAGCAATTATTGTACAATTAATCAATTATACTACATTATAGCTACAGCTCTCTCTATATAATAACTTATTATATACGTTAAACACAACAAATCTCGAATATATCCTAAAAAATAACGAAAATGTAGACATCCGCATCCGCGGATGTTGAAATCAAACATCCTCATCCGCATCCGCGGATGTGAAAAAAATGACATCCGCTACATCACTAATATATATATATGATGCAAACCTACAAGGAAAAAGAAAAATGATTCCAAGGCCTTTCGTGTATTCAGAAGTACAACTCGTCATTCCCTGACGAGGTGCACTTCTGAATACAAGAAAGGCTTGGGATCGTTTTTCTTTTTCCTTGTTGGTTTGCATGATTCATTCATTTCAAGTGTTTAATTCTGAAATTCATCCCATATACAGAGGTTGGACAAAATAATATGAACACCTTGATAAATGGCGGTTTTTATTCTTAATATGGAGTTGGTCCTCCTTTAGCGGCAATAACAGCTGCAATGCGTCGGGGAATTGATTCATACAGCTTTTGGACACTGGCTAGAGGAATCCTGAGCCATTCTTCGAGCAAACCCTGCTCCAGTTCCTCCAAAGACGCCGGCGGTGGGAATCGGCTTCTGACCTGCTGCTCCAACCAACTGACACCACAGATGCTCGATAATGTTAAGATCCGGGGATTGTGGAGGCCAATCCAAGCGTTCTACTTCACTAACATGCTCTTCAAACCAGTTTTTAACGACCCCAGCGGTGTGGATTGGTGCATTATCATCCTGGAAGACGGCGCCGCCATTGGGAAACAGCGTTTGGACCATGGGATGGACCTGGTCAGCCAATATTGACAGATAGACCTGGGCGTTAACCCTACCATGCAGTACTACAGCTGGGCCAAGAGTATTCCACGATATTGCTGCCCAAACCATCACAGATCCGCCTCCATGCTTAACGGTTGGGGTCAGGCAGTCGGGGTCATAAGCATCTTTAGGCTGTCTCCAGACGTAAACTCGACCGGAACATGGAAATAGCGTAAAGGAGGATTCGTCGGAGTAGACTACATCTTCCACCGGTCCATTGACCAATTCTTATGGTCATTACACCATTTTCTGCGCCGCTCAATGTTGATGTGCGAAAGGAAGGGTTTGGCAATTGCAGCCCTTCCATGGTATCCAGCTCCATGGAGCTCCGCGACGTACAGTTCTGGTCGATACCGGGCTTGCAAGATGCTGGTTAAGTTCTGCAGTCACTTTTGGAGCTGTGGTCTTATGGTTCTTTGTCACAATGCGCTTTAGCACCCGGCGGTCTCGATCACACAGCTTCTTCTTGCGTCCACTATTGCATTTGTCGGTGCTTGTCTTTCCATGGTTTTGGTATGCAGACATGACCATAGAGATAGTTCCTCTGGATACATTGAACATCTGAGCGGTTTTCGTCACCGATGCACCAGCCATCCGCGCTCCGACAATTTGCCCTCTTTGGAAGTCTGACATGTCTTTCATAACTGCTAATTCATAATTCACTCAGATCTGTAAAAACAACGTGAGGGTTATAACATGACGTATACACTCTCTGTTACGCATTTAAATAGGTTTGCCAGTCATTTGACCGTTTACTTTGTGTCTGAGCAGTCCGTAAAGATAACCGGTGAAATCGGCGGGTGTTCATATTATTTTGTCTAACCCCTGTGTATATATATATATATATATATATATATATATATATATATATTATATATATATATATATATATATATATATATATAATGCGCCTCGGTGGTGTAGTGGTTAATGTCGCTGACTACGAATCCATCGGCCCCGGGTTCGAGACCCGGTGACGGCAAGCGGAGCACAATCCAGCTGTTCATCCTTCTACACAAAGAAATTAGTTGGTAGATTACCTTGGGTAGCCTAGTGGTTAAGACGCTGGGCTGCTGGTGGGGCGTGGTTCGGATTCCACGTTAAACTGTAGGTTTAACGTGGAGTGACCAACTTGACCTTCGTCAGAATGAACAATTAGGGCGGAAGCAACAAACACAGGTTAACAAAGGTTATATATACAGGGTGTGTATAAAGTAAAGCGAGTGAAGAGACAAATCTGATTTGAATTATATTTAAGCAAATGAAAATGGACAAGTAATATTTATTATATGTACTTTATAAGAACTATATATTCGACAGTTAAGTAAAAACTAAGTTAAAAATAGGGATCAATGAAAGAAAGCCACCCCCAAAAGTTTCTAGTAAACAATGCCACCCCCGAATTGTGTCAATGAAAGAAAACCACCCCCGACCTGTTTGGGGGTGGCTTTCTTTCACTGATCCAAAAATAGTTTAAACTAGTTCAAATCGGATTTGTCTCTTCACTTGCGTTACTTTATACACACCCTGTATGAGGACATTGTAAGCACCAATCGACCAGTATTCTTCACTACACATTTTACACACTAATTAATCTCTTCAAAATTTAAAACAAAATGGCAAAAACTTCAAGAGCCTCGAAGTCCCCTGGGGAGGGGACCATAAATGTCCCCACTTCTGGCTCCCCCGTTGCCGATACCTGGAACGCAGACCCGGGCAGCAGGTCTGGTTCTGCTACTGCCTATTTGAGATGTTCTGGGCCTCTGCTTGATTCACTTTTCATAAACTTCTCCAACATTCGTGGGCTTTCCTCAAATTTTCAATCAGGTGACCACCACCTCCTCCTCTGAACCTCTCCTCCTCTGAACCTCTCCTCCTCTGAACCTCTCCTCCTCTGAACCTCTCCTCCTCTGAACCTCTCCTCCTCTGAACCTCTCCTCCTCTGAACCTCTCCTCCTCTGAACCTCTCCTCCTCTGAACCTCTCCTCCTCTGAACCTCTCCTCCTCTGAACCTCTCCTCCTCTGAACCTCTCCTCCTCTGAACCTCTCCTCCTCTGAACCTCTCCTCCTCTGAACCTCTCCTCCTCTGAACCTCTCCTCCTCTGAACCTCTCCTCCTCTGAACCTCTCCTCCTCTGAACCTCTCCTCCTCTGAACCTCTCCTCCTCTGAACCTCTCCTCCTCTTCTTCACTGAAATAGAGTGTCTGGGACGACTGGCAGCCACCCCTTTTTTGTAACCTCATACTTTCTCTACAGTACACTAAATTTCATTCCAAAGGTGGATGTTGCGGATATGTACGAGGAGTGATCAAAAAAGTATCGATAATTTTATTGCTACGGACAAATGAATACAAATAAGAAATAACCGTTTACATATGCGAGTCTTCCTGCCCTCTGGCGTCTGCAGTCTGAAGCAAAATCTGCTACCATGTCATCATGAGTCAGTAGTTGGTTGGAGCGCTTAAAAAGAGTGTGTGTTTTTGCAGTACGTATAAATCTCTGAAATGGAACAAGGCGCGTTCGGAGACGAACGAAATGATTAAAACAGCTTTTGGAAATGATGCTCTCAGTGTAGCTAACGTTTATAAATGTCACAAAAAGTTTAAAAATGGAGAAACATTTGCTCGTACCAGAAACCGAATCTGTTGGACATTTTCATCCGTACGAGAAGTGGAAGGGCGGCCACTGCGTTCCATGTACTGCAAAAACACACCCTCCTTTTAAGCGCTCCAACCAACTACTGACTCATGGTAGCAGATTTTGCTTCAGACTGCAGACGCCAGAGGGCAGGAAGACTCACATATGTAAACGGTTATTTCTTATTTGCATTCATTTGTCCGTAGCAATAAAATTATCGATACTTTTTTATCACTCCTCGTATATAATGACTTAACTTGCTCTCGTATTCCTGAACTCGAATCCTCCGAATTTTATACCCTCTGGCTACGGTTTACATCGCTATCTACCTTTCTCCGAATTCTACCGACTCTCCAAAACTCTCTAACTACTTCACTTCCAAAGTGGAATACACTCTATCCCACTCTCATTTTGGTGAAATTTCCGTTTTAGATTTCAATGTTCACCAGCATCTTTGGCTCTCCTCCCATTTCACTGACATTCCTAGTGAACTAGCTTACAACTTTTCTATCCAGTGACCTGGAGCACTGGAGCAGCACCCTACTCGTATCTCCGATCGCCTTGGACATAGGCCCAACATTACTTCGGTGGTCAGGATCCCTTCGGGTGCGCTGAGAGCATCACGGAGGTGATTCTCTCGGGCATGGAGGCGTCGTACATTCCATATTCTATTCATACTACTAATACAAAAAACCTTGGTTTAACATTACTTGTTCTAATGCTATCCGCAACAGAGCGGAGACTTTCAGAAGCTACCGTCGCCATCCAACTCCTGACTCTCACTTAGTTTATATTTGTGCCCAGAATCGTGCAAAATCTATTTTTCGACTCGCCAAAAATATCTTCATCAGGTAAAAATGTGAAAACCTATCCAATTCTAATTCTTCACGCTCTTTCTGGCACTTAGCGAAGAACCTCTCCAACAATTTTACTTCTTCTTTCCCTCCTCTTTTCCATTCCGACGGCTCCATTGTCGTCCCTTCTCCTGATAAAGCTGAACTCTTCGTTCAAACATTCGCCTCCAACTCAACCATGGACGATTCTGGTGCAGTTCCTCTCTCTCTTCCTCCCTCTGACTTTATTTTGTCAGAAATTAGAATCTCTTCTAAAGATCTTTCTTCTGCCCTATCTGGGCTCAACTCTAGGAAGGCGTACGGTCCTGATAGTGCTCCTCCTGTTGTTCTCAAGAACTGTGCTTCTGTGCTGAAACCCTGCCTAGGCAAACTCTTTCGTCTTTGTCTTTCATCTGGTACTTTTCCTTCCTGCTGGAAGTTCGCTTTCATTCATCCTGTCCCAAAGAAAGGTGACGGCTCTTAACCCTCCAACTACTGTCCAATTGCTTTGATTTCTTGCCTTTCCAGTTTTTAAATCTATCCTTAATAAGAAGATTCTTAAAAACCTCTCTTCTCACAATCTTCTTTCAGATCATCAGTATGGGTTTTGCGAGGGACGCTGTACTGGCGGTCTTCTTGGATATCTCTGACTCTTGGTCATCTTTTTTTTTATAATTTCGGGGAAACTTTTGCTATTGCGCTAAACATATCAAAAGCTTTGGATAGAGTCTGGTACAAATTTTTTATTTCCAAACTGCCCTCCTTCGGTCTCTATCCTTCTATCTGTGCCTTCATCTCAAATTTCCTTTCTGGCCGATCTATAAGCTGCGGTTGTAGATGGCCACTGTTCTTCTACCAAAGCTATTAATAGTGGTGTTCTTCAGAGCTCTGTCACTCACTCTTTTCCTTTTATTTATCAATGATGCAAGTTGCACTTCCTGTCTCATCCACTCTCTTGCCGATGATTTCACTCTTCACTTCTCCACCGGCTTCACAAAGCGTTCCTCTCAAAAGTCACTTCATGCTTCGCGTAGGACGGCTATGGTGCACTTGACCTTTGATTTTTCTATATCTGATTGGGGCCGAGAAAACCTTGGGGTTTTCAGTGCCTCAAAAACTCAGTTCCTTCATCTGTCTACTCGTCACAATTTTTCCCTTACTTTCAACAAAACACGTTGGCGTTTTCTTTACTCGTGATCTTTCCTGGAAAAATCACATATACTCTCTTTCTAAAACAGCAGCTTCCAAGAGGTTAGGCACGCTGTATCGGCTTCGCACTTTCTTCACCCCAACTCAGTTGCCGTAACTCTGTACGGTGATTTTATCCGCCCCTGTATGGAGTACACTTTCCACGTGCTGGGTGGCTCAACCCACACAGCCGTACTTGACCGGGTGGAATCAAGGGCTTTTCGTCTCATCAATTCTCCGCCTCTTACTTACTGTCTTCACTCTCACTCTCTCTCTCTTCGCCGCAATGTTGCCTCACTCTCTCTTTACTATCGCTATTATAACGGACACTACTCTTCTGAACACTCTAACTGCATCCCTCCTCCTTTAAGGGAAGTACGCAGTACCGGACTTTTTACATACTCATTTCTTTTCTGTCCAACTCTCTGACGTAAGGGTTAATCGGTATTTTCAATCTTTCATCTACTCAGCCAGTCAACTCTGGAACAATCTTCCTCAATCCATCTTTCTCTCTGTCTATGATCTCCAATCTTTCAAACATTGTCCAGGCATCTCAAAAGCCTGACTTTGATTTTGTCTCTCTTATTCCTCTGTGGGGGGGTGGGGGGGGGGGGGGGGGGGTTGGCATTCATTTTTGCGGGCATTCGCCTTTCGCCCCTCCTTCCAGCATAAAAAAAATATATACATACATATATATATATACACAGGGTGTCCGAGAATTATCTGTACAATTTTTGGCTGTTATTAAAAGTCAACCATGAAGTGTAGAAATTCCAGTGTTGTCCCATTTTACAGAGAATCTCATTAAGTTTTTTCTGATACCAAGTTTTGACAAGTTTTTTTAGAAATTCCAGTGTGTCCGAACATTATCTGTACAATTTCATCTTTTAATAAAATTCTTGATAACACACGTAAAATTCTTAAACAAGATTATTTAGAATCTGTATTTTCAAAAGTTTCTTTTATTAAAGTAACGTTGTTACAAACATTCGATATGTGCACCATTAGTGATTCGCAAAACATCCAATCGATACTCCAAATGTTGCCATGTACGCTGCAGCATATCCACATCAATTCGCTCAATAGCAGCTGTGATTCTTGCTTTTAAATCATCAATGTCTGTCACCCGCGTACATTTCTAAAAAACTTGTCAAAACGTGGTATCAGAAAAAACTTAATGAGATTCTCTGTAAAATGGGACAACACTGGAATTTCTACACTTCATGGTTGACTTTTAATAACAGCCAAAAATTGTACAGATAATTCTCGGACACCCGGTATATATGTCTCCCTAAAAAGTTACGCACGACTATGTTGAAAGATTAATAGCATTTTTTAATATGTCATTAGCAGGGATGGGAAATTGAATCGAAGTGGAATCGATAAATTGATAAAACCGATATTATTTTATGAACTGAAATCGAAAAAAACTCGAACTGAAAAAAATTCTGACAACTAAAATCGAAATTTGAACCGAAATTGAAAAACAATCAAAAACTGAAATCTGAATTCAAATAGATTAAAAATAACAGTTTTGCGTTTCAGTTTTAAGAAACATTTGGATTTCAAAAAAATATAAGATTGATTTTAAGTCCTCAAAGAAACAATTTGTTGCCCGAAAACATTGACAATATTTTAATTGTTCGCTTTAATTTTAACAAGCGAGTTTATAAGGTATTTGTATTTTGTATATAATAAACAGAGGTGCATTTAATCGTTTTTTTTCCCTTTTCTAATACTATTATTTATATATTTTCTACGTGTCGTGCGCTTTAAAATTTAAAAAGTGTACGAATTAATAAAACATTTCGAATTGAAAGTTTTTTGTTAAATAAAACTTTATGTGAAAGAAATGAAGCGAATAAGTAAAAAAAAAGATGAGTGTTTCGTGCTGATTCAGTTGGCTATAGATGCTTACGTGTTTAATCATGCAAAAGTAAAGATAGTTACTAAAGCAAATTCTCTCTTTCAAAAACAGAAATCGAATGCAAATGCAAATATAAAATTAAATCTGAATTTGTCAATAGGATAACCCCCCCCCCCCCCCCCCCCCCAAATAATATAAATAGTACAAAGAAATTCTTAAAGAAATCTGAAAAAAAAACTGGAATCGAAATTTAAATTGAATCGAACCGAAAAATATAAAACTTGAATCGAAAAATAAACTCAAATCGAAAAAAAAAAACTTAAATCGAAACTGAAATCGATATTTTGCAAACTTAAATTGAAATCGAAAACTGGACTTAAAAATTTATCAGTTTCTCATCCATGGGACTCGATAAGAACCGGCTGCATCCTATTTTAAAGTTTGAACTCCACTTTCGAGTGATATACAAGACATTTCCACACTTTGGTATCTCTCTCGGTTAACGTTGCTCTACCGTACACGGACGTACCATTTAATCGACACGTTATTTTGGTGTATTAAGTTTAATTATAATGGTTAGGGTTAAGTTCATTAGAATGTGGAGAAAATGTTCAGCGTACCAAATTGCCATTTGTTTCTCTCTCTCGCGATGAAATCTTTTGGAAACGCCATTAAAAAATTTAAATTTAAACTTTGGAGTTAAAGTGCAATTTTGAAGTATAATTTTGCTCTTATTTTAAAGGCATAAAAGTATTTGGTTAAAATTTTTGTTTCGTTTAATTTATCTTTAACTTATCCATTTTTTTTAAGATAAATTTATCATTTTATATTTTAAACTCAAATGAAAATCTGTACAGTGGCTAATTACCCAGTGCTACTAATGTTACTTTTACCAAAAACTTAAAACTATTTTTCTAGCAAGGAATTTATTTTTTTAAAAATTAACACATCCGATACCCAACATAAATAAATCTTAAACAGGCAATAATATTTTTTTTTAAATTTAAAAAAACGACTAACATCGGAGTATCGACGCCTCCGCCTATATCCGTGACCTTTAACACGAGGACCCGATTCTCGTTCGCGACATATCGTCTCGCGATGATGATGATACGCGTACGCGTCAAGTTTTATCAATTTACGCTGAGCGATTTCAAGAATTATGACGCGGACACGAAAGTGTGACGGGGAACGAACGGACAAGCGCAATCCAGTATGGCCTCTCCAATTCTTTTTGGCGGGCACATAATTATTTGTGGTTAACGTTTTAATGAAAATTATTAACGAACATCGTAAGTAGCATAAACAATACGCATTAGAGTCTCTGTACTCGAATGGAATACGGAGTTTTAGAGGTATTTAAAAAAAAATCCTAGTTGAACTTCTTCAACTGCTGAACAATTTCCCCATTCTTTTCGGAACTTCGGAGGTTTCATCGTGGTCTTCAGAGGCACTGGATGTTGCTTATTAGTTTACCTTTCAAAATTCGCTCGGAGAATAATGAATTACAAGCTAAATATGAGAATATCGGCAATAATATTCAATAACGCTAAAGTAAAACATCCAAGCGAACATTTCGAAATCTTGGTAGCCTAATATAATATTAAGACTACGGGGCCGCGATGTATGGAACACAACGAAACCAATTTCCATAAAACTAATTTAAATCATACACAAAGTAGGTTCACTGCTCTCACTCGACCTTCTTTAACGTTTTAAACATAAAATCGGAACTGTTTAAATCGTATAAACGTTCAAGAAATTGGAAAATTTTGAAAAAATTACCCAACTACGATTACAATTATAGATGCAGTTCAAATTCCTCTCATGAACGTCCACATTTCTTTCAGACATTTATCACCAAGATAAATGGGGTGTTCGACGCAGATACGCGCGCGAAAGAAAGTTTCTGTTAAAGTCACTAAATAGCGAGATACTCGCTAATGTAACGTAAACTAACTTTGGGATCACCTGAAGATCAGGGTCCCCAGCCTTCTCTAGTTAGCCTTATAAGGCTAACTAACGAAAATATCACGACCTAACCTAACCAATCGTTAGGTCAACTGTACGTCCTTGACGATTGGTTAGGTTAGGTCGTGATATTTTCGTTAGTTAGCCTTATAAAGCTAACTAAAGAAGGCTGGGGACCCTGATCTTCAGGTGATCCTATTTCCCTACTACATCGATGGATTATTTTATCACACTACCTCATTTATGCTCAGTTGCCTGTAAACGCGCGCGCACACCCACACCCGATGTATAAGGTTATATACTGTATATTGAGTTGCGCGACCTTAGAAACACCTCATACACAGGGTAGGAAAACTCTTTAAAGATTTTATACGTACAAATAATTTGTTAATAAATAAATAAATTCCAATGATATCATGCAGTGTATGCGAAACTTTTCAAAGCAACTATACGAGGCCAGTCAGCCCATGTCAGTAAGAATGGGATACAACAATGAAGAAAAAGTGTATCTTGTATCGTGGGCTATTTCTTATAATAATTGTGAAGAAAGTTTGCGTTTATTTCAAGAAAAATATAGTAAACCACCACCAAATGCAACCACTCTTCCATACTGGAAGCTCAAACTTTTGGAAACGGAGTCTAGTAAAAGATCGTCCAAGAAGCGGAAAGCTAGTAACGGCGACAAGAGACAACAAAGAAAATGTCCTCGCCAGTTTTCGAGTCGATCCAACAACTTCAACGAAAAAAGTCGCGCAGGAATTGGGCATTTCAAAATTTTCAGTAGCAAAGATATTGAAATCACGGGATTACCACGATTACAAACCCATTTACTCTCAGCTCATATACGACGATGATTCTGAAAGACGCGTGCAGTTTGCTGAAACAATGAGACAAAAGTTTAACAGCGATCTAAATTTCCTTCGAAAGATCAAATTTCAGATGAATGTGTCTTCGGTTTAATTAACGAGTAAAGGAAACAAACACAACGCTCACTACTGAGCGAAAAAAAAAAATCCAAAAATACAATTGAATAAATCCATTAAAACGGCTACACTAATAGTTTGGGCGTGCGTTGGTTATTCACGACTCGTTTCCTTTGACATATTGAGAGATACGATGGATGGAAAACGCCATTGCCAGATAATGAGAGAGAGTTTTGTCACAGTTTATTAATGGCGTTGGTAGGAATTGGCTTTATCAACATGGAGTGCCGCCACATTACTCCGCAGCTGCCCATGAAATTCTGGATACGAACCTTGAAGGAAAATGGCTTGGGCGGCGAGGTCCGATCTAGTGGCCAGCCAGATCACCTGATTTAACCCCCATGCGATTCCTGGACTTGGGCTTATTTGCGTGACAAACTGTACACTCCTGGTTTCATCTATCCAAATGCGAATGCCCTTGACCGGAGAATAGATGAACAACTGAAATGGATTCCACCCGATATTTTCAGAATAATGAAGAGTTTCAGAGAGAGAATCCACAAATGTATCATAGCGGATGGAGAACTATTTCAAGATTAAATTCTAATTTAACAAAATATTTGTACGAATAAAATTCTTATAGACTTTTTGTTATTTATATATATATATATATATATATATATATATATATATATATATATATATATATATATATATATATATATATATATATACACGGGTTAGACGGAATAATGTATTTTCGATGCTATATTTTCTGGTATCATTAATGGCATTATGTACTTTATTAAATTAATATGTAACTGCATATAATATTGAGAACATCTTCTATTTTAATATGTTCATATTGGTTTTTCATGTTTTTTTAAAATAAATAAAAATATGGCGCTTGCAAAAAATGTTAGTGACTGTGAAAGGGACAGGATAGTGGAGCCCGTTTGGTTGGTGTCTCAATATTAAAAGTCGCGTGATTGTCCCTACACCTTGAAGAACAGTCCCATAGTTATGAATACATGGAAAGAAATTAAAAAAACTACACCACATAAGCACAGAATTGTTCCCATTATTCTCCTCAACTCCAAATTCATTAGAACTTTGGTACTGGTTGGTGTTAAAATAGGCTTTACTACAGTTCCCATAACATAGTTATGACTGACACTGGTCTTTGCGGACTATTGTTAAATTTTGAACAAAAAGGTTTTGATGCAACAGTCTTTGATTCTTCACAGCTGATAATTATCATATAAGGTTCTTCTGTCGCATTCTCTCAGTGTTGCTTTACGCTCACTATATTCCTTATTTGATGTTCTTTTTTTTATTATTTTTGCATATATTTATAACCTTGAAGACTATTCCTCGAGATAAGGAGCAATTATGTGACTTTTATTACCGAAACACCAACCCTTTCAGTAACATCTTTCCCAAGCTCTATATTTTTATTTATTTTAAAAGAACATGAAAAACCAATATGAACATATTAAAATAGAAGATGTTCTCAATATTATATGCAGTTGCATATTAATTTAATAAAGTACATAATGCCATTAATGATACCAGAAAATACAGCACCGAGAATGTTAGTGTTTCCATTATTCTGTCCAACCCCTGTATATATATACCTTTGGTTTGGTTAGCTTCCGCCCGAATTGTTCATTCTGACGAAGGTCAAGCTTTTCACTCCACCTTAGACCTACAGTTTAACGTGGAATCCGAACCACGCCCCATCAGCAGCCCAGCGTCTTAACCACTAGACCACCTAGGGTACCCATTTATCTACCAACCACTTTCTTTATTGTGTGAAAGGATGAACAGCTGGGTTTTGCTGCGCGCCGGCTGCCGTCGGGTCTCGAACCCGGGGCCGATGGATTCGTAATAAATAACCACGAAGGAAAAAGGAAACACAGAATGGTGCTCAAGCGCTTTCGTCTAATGACATCCTCAGGAACACTGAGTATTCCTGAGGATGTCATTAGACAAAAGCGCTTGCGCACCATTCTGTTTCCTTTTTCCTTCGTGGTTATTTTCATTATTATATAAGCACACCGGACAAAAAATTAGTCACCCCTAATAGCACCGATAGTAGGAAGTTCAAGGTCACACAGAGGGCGCTGATGTAGCATTGGTAAGTGACAAGTAGCGGTGACGTAGCACACAGGATCAGATCTGTTTCGTGAGGTGGTGGAGAACAAAGTGTGTGTTGGATATAGTCTGCAAAATGGGTCGTGAGGCAGACGTTACTCAGTGGCAAAAAGGAGCCATCGTGTTTGGCAGAGCCCACGGACACAAAATGTCTGAAGTAGCCCAATTTGTTGGTGTGTCAACGCGTACTGTCCAGCGAGTTTACAAAGAGTTGTGTAGTTCGCAATCAACTGACAATCGACGGCGTAACTGTGGCCGGAAAACAATTCTCGACAATAGGGGCCGCCGCCATGTTTCTCGGCTAGTAACTGCAAATCGTTTTCAAACCAGAGAACAATTGCTCCAAGAAACCAATGAGGTTCTCCAGCGACCAATTTCCGAACGGACATTGCGACGAGAACTGCATGCGATGGACATCTGGAGCAGGGTACCACGGAAGAGGTCACTGTTAACAGCAAGTCCCAAATTGGCACGTTATAAATGGGCTCAGAGGCACAAAAACCGGACTGCGGCAGATTGGAAACGTGTAATTTGGTCCGATGAGTCCCGTTTTTGTTTGTTCTGCAATGATGGGAGGCGACGAGTACATCGCAGGTCCAATGAAGCCTTTAATCTTGAATGCGTCGAAGGTGTTGTTCAGGCTGGAAACAGAAAGTGAAGCGCAGGAATAGACACCCACGGACTCTGGCGGAACTTCGGGACCGGCTGATGAACGAGTGGCAGCAAATCGATGTTCAGTACATGCACAACCTCGTAGAGTCTCTGCCTCGCCGGATTCGTGCGGTTATCAAAGCCAGAGGCGCCGTCACACGTTATTAGGTACATTCTGAGAGGGGTGACTAAATTTTTGTCCGGTGTGCTTATATATACGTACAGTATATATATTATATATATATATATATATATATAATATATATATATATATATATATATTATTAACATATATAAGATTAATAGCAGTTTAGCGGTGTGTGAAACTTGTGTGCCAGATTATATGAAGAACGGGGTAGAATGTCATTTTATCCATTATTTTATCCATTATAAAATAAGAGCCAATTTTGGCGAAAATCACGTAATTTATATTCCTCTTTTACGAAATCAGTTATAAAAGATGAGGTACGTTCATTTATTATTATTTAATTTGGAGACAAAGTGCGGTACCATATTTATTATTTCTAAAGTAAATAGAAATTGTAGAACCAAAAGCCAAAAGGCAATTCGGGAAAGTGACAATTCTCGAAACAGCTTTGTTATATTAGTTTACTGAGGCGATCATTGAACAGCTGCGCTCATTATTCTTAGGACACTCTTGAGAATAGATAGCGACACCTGGCATATATTTGTTGTATGTACTACAAACGGTTTAACATTTTATAAATGAAGCTGGAGTTTAGTGAGTGAGCGCCGATTGGTTGGTTGACTCGTTACTAAATGTCTTTAGAACATAATTATTTCCATTCATCACTGGTTTACATATTACTAAGGTTTACATATTACTCCCAGATAAGACATATTGGTTGAATGCAACTTAACACGTAAATAGTAGTTATCAGTTTAAAAGGAAGCCAATATATTGCATCGTCGTGTCTCACACACACTTGCGAGAGTACTACCTGAGTTTCCGATATTATGGTTTTACTTAAAGCATCGTTAGAATTACCAACTGAACGATAGATGAGTGAAAATATCCACAAGCCCATACGTCATTGTTTTCTACCCAAGGTTCAGCGAAAAACATTAAGGGTTCTGATGTATGGTGTAATAAATATTTAACATAACATACTGAAGCCCAGTAGTTCAAAATATATAGAGATTATAGACGAAACTAAGTTAGAATGGAAATAAAGGGGTATTTTGCAACAAGTAGTGAATAATATATTATATTTGTTCGTAACGATTGGTTTATTACATAGATTGGATCGAGAATATCCGAGTTCCACAATATCTCACATGTTGCTTACAGGGTCCCTCGACCTAGTAAAGGTTGAAAAACACTGCCACAGATATATGCTATATTTTGTAAGTATGCGATGGTCTGTGTAGCACAGCGGGTCCCAAAGTGGGGGATTTCTGACATTTCCTGGGGGTAAAAAGGAATTCCTGAAAGTTGTTTCTTTAGTGTTTGTTTTGTGAAAAAATTGTTTTTTAGAGTTAGACCATTTAACTGTTTAGGTCGTGGCTGCACTGTTACAAAAGACGAACGGCTACTCGAGGAGAATTATAGACTTTCCGAGACTGACATGATGTGTTCATAGTAGCGCGTTGGCTAAAGAAAAGCTAAAAATTGAATTTCTACCTACAGAACCTAGTTTAATCTCGATTCTGTGTAGGACTAAGCACTCTATGTCAAATCCACAATCAACATCCTTATTAAGGACATTAACTGAATTAGTACATATTTAATACGCAGCTATGCTATCTAAAAAAAAAAAGGGCCATTCACTTATTACGCCCTGAAAAGCAGTGACTCACCTGAATTGAAAGCAGAATTCCTGAAAATGCGGCAAAATCTTATTCTGAGTTTGAGTTTGCAGAGAAACAATGGAGACATTTTGGGCAAAAGTGGATGGGGAGTATTCTTTGCTTGCTGAAGAGGCAAAGAAAATGCTGGTGCCTTTTGCGACAAGTTGTCGTTGTGAGGCAGGCTTTTCAGCAATGATGGTCATAAAGAACAAACTGCGAAATCGGCTGCACATTGAAGGCGATTTACGCTGCATCTTGAGTGAAACTGAACCCAGAATTCAGGCGTTAGTTCAGCAGAAACATTTGCATCCCTCGCACTAGACCAGTAGTTGGTGACGACACGTTTTGCTCGCTTCCTATGTAATGTTGTAACCATTCTTTGACCAATATCAAATGTGTTTAACTTATACATAAGGCACTGTATATATATAAAAATATACGAGTATTATATGTTGATAAAATTTGAATAACTATTCTCATGCTCAGTAAAATGAAGTTTCCTGTGCTTTTTGCAGGAGTGTAATTTCAATTTGACGATTAACCAAAAGGGGTAATCACAAAAAAAGTTTGGGACCGCTGGGGTAGCAGCTTAATGCATATTTTCCAAACTGTTTCCGCATTCCAACAATTTCACCCGACTTTTAACATATCACGTGACACCACATGACGTCATGACAGGTGTTAACAGGTATGGTGACTGAGAATAAGCTTACACTATTCCTGAATCTCATCGAAGCAACTACTCGGCAGAATGGATTATCATCATCACCAGAAAATTGCTGAAAGGGGAAGAATCATCGGCACGAAGAAGAGCGGGCTGTCTCAAACTCATATTGCAAGAGAACTTGGAATTTCAAGGAACACTGTTTATATATGGTTGAAGAGGTGGCAAGAAGGGAATCTACGAGATCACCGCAGAACAGGGAAACCTCGACTGACAACTACTGCGGATGATTGGAGGATCTGCGATGTTGCCGAAGTCCATCCCTTTACCAATGCTGTTGCCATAAGGGAACAATTGCAGCTTGATGTTCGGCAATGACAGTAAGGCGACGGCTACATGAAGCCGGGTTACTCCATCGAATCCCGGCTATCAAGGAGAAGTTAAAGCAGCAACATCAAGAAAACAGACTTTGATTTGCTCAGCAACATGTTGACAAAGGACGTGACTTTTGGAGCGGAGTGATATTTACCGACGAAAAAACCTTTTCACATCCCATGGCCGTCTTCATTGTTGGGGGGGGGGGAATAATACTCGATGGTTAGCGTCGCTGACTACGAATCCATCGGCCTCGAGATCGAGACCTGGTGACGGCAGCCGGCGCGCAGCAAAACCCAGCTGTTCATCCTTCCACACAATAAAGAAAGTGGTTAGTATATAAATGGGGACCCTGGGTGGCCTAGTGGTTAAGACGCTGGGCTGCTGGTGGGGCGTGGTTCGGGTTCCACATTAAACTGTAGGTCTAAGGTGGAGTGAAAAGCTTGACCTTCGTCAGAATGAACAATTCGGGCCGAAGCAAACCATAGGATTTTTTATAATCTATACTCAAGAGCACATCTAAGTGAAATTCAGTAAAATTAAGAAAGTGCAATATATCAGGTCATCCCATAAGTAATGTCGTTTTTTAGATCGGAATTTGAAGGACAAAAAAAAAACTTTTTAATCTAGTATATATTTTCCATCGGAATCAATGACACTCTGCCAACGTCCTACAAGCTTTTCAATGCCATGTTTATAAAATTCAGGCAGTTTTGAGGCAAAAAACGTACAAAGACTGGTGTGCAGGTCATCTAAAGAAGTATACTGTTTCTTGTCAAGATAGTTTTGCAGACTCCTGAAGAGATGATAATCTGACGGCGCAAGGTCTGGAGGATATGGAAGTTTTTCCCACCCAAGCTCCTCAATTTTTGCAGAAGTGATCCGAGCGGTATGAGGACGTGCGTTGTCGTGGTGGAACACGATTCCTTTCCGATTAACCAAAGGTGGTCTCTTTTCTTCTAGTGCAGTGTTCAATCGATCCAGTTGTTGACAGTAGACTTGAGCGGTGATTGTTTGGGTGTGTGGTAAGGTTTCAAAGTGTATTACACCACCTTTATCCCACCAAACACTAAGCAACATCCGTCAAACAGCAGTCACCATTCCTAAACTTTTGAAACCAGCTTTGACATTTCCTCACATGCAGAATATCGTTGCCATAAACGTCCTGAATGCTTCGCGTTGCTTCAGTAGCACTATTCCCTTTTTTGAACTCGTAAAGCATTATATGCTTTATATGCTCTTCTGATACCGCCATGTTTATGAGGGGTTCACATAAAGCAAAACACACGTCTTCACTGGTCAAGGTCTGTAAAGTATGTAGCGAAACACGATAGATCTCCTCTTAGATATAACCTCCGGAAAATTTATGCTTAAACCGAGTAGGACTAGTTTAAACTTAATCTATCGTAAAAAACGACATTACTTATGGGATGACCTGATAGTTTACAAAAATTATCACCAGTTTAACGCATATATTTAAACCACAACACGGATGGCATTCGAGAAATTTTGAAACAAGGCAGGAGAAAGGTCATAAAACGCAAAGGTCAGAAAACCCTCGTGACCATCGAAAGGAAAGAAAAGATAAAAAGGAAAAAAATAAATAAATAATTTGTGGGTGTATTTCTTTTTACACTAATTAATGAATAGTATGACCATGGATCCAAATTCTCACTCAATCTGCAATTTGTATAATCTGGAAACAACTGAAAATGCAGCAATAAGATGCGATTTCTGTCAAAAACTGCACGACTTTATCTGCATGAATTGGGATGATAGGAAAATATCTCTTGTTTCGAACGCGAAACAGATCGTGGGAATCAAATTTCTGTGTGACGCATGTACAATTGTACACAGACTGTAAACTCCTTCACGGTATTTAAAGAAATGGAGAAAGCAAACTAGAGTGTTACAAAAAAGGGTGAAATAATGGGGAAAGAGTCCGGAAATGTCCCAATGAAAATTCGGGTGGATGAGAGAGAGGAGGAAATAACGAATAATATATAATAACGAATAACAATATAAACAATATAATACGGAATGAACACATAGATGAAAGAAAAGATATAAGTAAAAGTTGCGAGGTAGTAAAACTGTCTGTAAAACTGTACAGAAAAAGAGAAGACGTAAAATCCATGGAATATTATACTCCAAATGGACAGGAAATTCTAGAGCAAAAGATTTAGGGGTTGTAATGACTGATGATGCGAAATTTAAACACAAAATAAGATAGCAGTAAACAGAGCAAAGAGAATAACTGGGCAGATACTGAGAACCTTTAAACGAAGGGATAGGAATATAATGATTCCTCTACTGAAAACACTGATCATACCCAAACTGGAATACTGCTCGATCTTAACATCCCCATATAAAAAAGAGAGAGACAGACAGCTAGAAGGGATTCAGAGAAGCTTCACAGCCAAGATCAAGGGGTGCAAAGAACTAAATTACTGGGAAAGGTTACGCGAACTAAACCTATATTCACTGGAAAGGAGGAGAGAGATATACACCATTATTTACACTTGGAAAATAATGGAGAAACTAGTCCCTAATCTTACTCTGAACCCTGTAACTCCTCAAACAACGGTGGAAAGTAGAAAAGGAAGATTATGTCATGTTCCCAAATTAAAGGCTAGACAGGGAACATCCTTAACCCTGAAAGAAAATAGTTTTGTTGCGAGAGGACCAAAACTGTTTAATCAGCTGCCCAAAGACCTAAGGAACACGAATGGTGTTGCAGTGGACATCTTCAAAAGAAGATTAGACGCCTGGCTCAGAGCAATCCCCGATGAGCCGGGCTTACCTGGCTATGTGAGGTGGAGAATACAAGAAATCAACACACTACTTTGCCAGGCCAACTCGAGAGGAGGAGCGACAAGCTTGACCTTCGTGAAATGAGGAATCATCGCACGGAACCTTTGAAAGGTATGAGGAAGCACGTAGCGGTTGTCACCTGTAACATGTGGGGATGGATTCATCTGTATGGTGTAGAAGAGCTCACCAATATAGAAGGGAGGTTTACTGCAGACCAGTATATAGAAATTTTCGAAGAGGTTATGCTTCCTTGTGTGCGTGCATATGCTCTGCCATTTCCTAAGCAAATAATTTTTATGCAAGACAGGTCCTCAATTCACACAGCACGAATCGTCACACGCTGGTTCTCTGAGCAAAGAAATATCGACCTTCTAGACTGACCAAGTAAGGGTTGTGATATGAATCCTATCGAGAATATATGGGCCAATATTGTAAATGTGTGGGAACCAGCGGAGGAACGAACAACGGACCAGCTTTTACAACACAGTGAGTGGGAGGTGCTGAGGATGAATCAACAGCTGGTATATAATCATGCTGCTTCTGTACCACATCCAATGCAGGAAGTCATAGACAACAACGGTGGCTGTACAAGATATTAAATTTGTTGTGTTCATGTATAAAATATCCCTCAAATACAATAGTAATTACCTTTGCAAAATTGTCAAATATCATCGTTTAAATGGCTCTATGTTTATTGATGTGAATCACTGTAATAGTTTTATTTTCTGTAATTCTCTTCTTTGAGGTGAGAGACCGCCAAGAGTCACAGCTGCAGTGGTTCAACACAAGTTCCTAAGTTGTAACATGGAACTTACTAATACAGAACAATTACTGTATATGCATTTATGATGCTGCCTCAATAAAAAACATTCTTCGTTCCTAAATAATATTTCTCTGTGACTGTTTATTACTATATCAGCGTTGATGATCTGGAAGTAGCATTTGTTCCGGATATACCAATGCCATACCAGTAGTATCCATTCAGCTGTCGTCCAATTGCCAATTGGAAGATATTCTAAGCAGTGACATATGAAACCTATAGATGCCAATCACTCTGGTAATGTCATAATGTTATTAAAATTTAATATGCATCAAAACATTGTTTTTTTTTTCATTCGTAAACCGCCTATATATGTATTTAATATATCAGGTTTTTGCTCTGTCTTTGTTATAACACAAAATAATATCTGAATCTATGTTCATATTAAATGTAAATAAATAAATGAATCAATTTGGAATTTGCTCAGGGCGCAATAATGCCTACGAACGGTTGTTTTTATACATTGAAACTTTAGTTTGTTCAGGATGACAGCAGGGGTGGATTCAGGTTGTGCGGGGCCCGTGGCACATTCGTAACCGGGGTCCCTTGCCTCGGTTACGAACATGGGCGTCGTGGTTACGAAAAATGAAAATGTAGGTCGGCCATTAGTGAAGAAGTGAAAATCCATTAAAAAATCGAAAAAAAAAAAAAAAATTACAAAAATGATGAATTGCAATATAAAGATCAGTGATTACGGGTTACTAGCTCGGGCGAAAGCGTCAATAATCTGAAGCGCAATCGCAACGGCTGCAGCGACAGACACTGTGATCGTGACATGTACAGTGTGCTTTTGTGCGTGGGGTGTGCTGCGATATACATTCGCAGCGCGAGGCTCCCGAAACCAATTGGCCGGCGGCATATGCCGCTTTTGCCATATGGTTAATCCGGCCCTGGATGACAGGCTTGCCAATACCATGAACACTGTCTTCACGTCCGAAGGTTTTTTTTAGTTTTAACAAGACCATTTTTTTATTCACTTCATTAACAGCCCCCTTGTTAATATATATCCCCTTCTTGAATTTATGTTTCCTGAGTAATATGTAAACCAGAGTGATGAATGGAAATAATTATGTTCTAAAGACATTTGGCAATAAGTCACCCAACCAATCAGCGCTCGCTCACTCCCATTCAGGGCGTTACTCCAATGGGCATCATTTTCAAGGAGTCCTCTCAATTGGCAAGTTTGTTTGTAAGTCTCAGACTCTGCCGTCCACTGTTCGCAGTTCCTCGAACTATTTTGCCCCCTTGACCTCATGTAGAAGTAGATGTAAGGAAAAGCATTCTGAATTGCCAGGATGCACAGTGTAAACACGGGCTAATGCATCACTAGCCTTGGCATTAGGATGCTCTGGCCCATTATATCCTACTTTTCGACGAGCACACTTCTTGCTTCCACTATTCCATATTAGACGAGTGGCCAGACCCCGATTAAAACAATTTTAATTCCCCCCTTGTACAGAAAGTTGTAATATATTTTTTATTAGTCCTTAGTGTTCAGTGAACACATTTTTAAGTGTTGTCCTCAGTTTTTGATGTCCGGTTGCCATGGAAACGCCAATATAAAGAAACACCTAGAAAATACCTGAAACTTTATCCAGATGATAATTTGTTTGTTTCGAACTGAAAACTGTTAACTAATCAACCTATACTGTTTATTATAGGTGTTTATTATCTAGATACACAATTGAATTATCACATTATAGTAAAACGTAATACAATCATGTATTGTTATTAGTCTAGGATCTGGCCCAGAGTTTGTATAAATTTCTGGGTGCAGAAGTTTTGACGACTGATCTAGACTAATTTTGGGGCGCAGAATCCCAATTTTTCTATGCCATCGCACCAAATTGGTGCGAAAGTGGTCAAAATGGCAAAAAAGGCAAAATTTTATCAGTTTTTCATATTTTTGTCATATTCTTGATTTGAAAAAAATTTTAAGGGCAATTTTTTGTTTGAGAATCTTTTTTTGTAACATACTGCTGCCTGAACCAAGAAAACTGACAAAAATGTCAAAAAATAACAGCAAAAATGGTAAAAAATTAAGTAAATAGTCAAAAAATCGCAAAAATGAAATTTTTGGCTATTTTGGTGCATAAACTAGCTCTAACCAATCATATCGAACTAAATAGTCAAGAAATTAGATATTAATAGCTCTGCAAGAATTTATTAAAACAAAGTATGCACAAATGTCTAAATTTCAGGTATAAATCGATAAAAATAGTTGTAAAATACTTGAAAAAATAGCCAAAATATAAAAAAATAGTACTAATTTTATGTTATTCTTAGGCTTGCTTGCTTGCTTGTAAAATGCTTGAACTTCTTATAGAATTGATCTATTTGATTTCTTTAGCGTAACTAAGTCAAATTTATTGTGTTTCAGGAAGCAGTGGCACTGTGGAATATTATTAAACATGAGGACTTATATTCTTCGCAAATGAGAGGTTCCGGCCAGTTTGAAAATCGTGACGAGTATGATATTCATCATCAATACTCCAAGAGCCATGCCTTATCGAGCTCCAGTAATGTCCAAGCTATTCAACAGTACATTTACAAAGTTGGAAACACATTGAACAAAACATTAGATGGCAAACCATTCAGAAACATTGCTACCGGTGAAGAGGATAGAGTCTTATACATATCACATTACTTGCCTGGATAGAGGAGATGTTGCTTACAAGAATTTCAAAACCGAACAGCTTGAGAAAAAAAAAACTGTTTGCAGCAATTAAGAGGCAAAAACCCGCAACAGCGAGGAACACTTCCAGAAAACGAAAGGAATATGACATAAAAAAAGAAACCATTGCAGCACTGAACTACACTGCATTTGCTCAGCTCAGGGAATTTCCATTGAATCAATTACTTTTCCATGAAATTACACCTCTTTCATTTTTTCTTGTAGACAGTGATGGTTTTTTGAAGAAATCTAAGAAATCGGAATTGGGATCGGAACTTGAAAAGAAACTGGGTGAAGACCTCCCATTGTTGTTAGAAGGGAATGATGCAATGATAATAGATTTTATGGCTCAAGTAAGGAAATTCCCGGTGAAAAAAGCAATGTTGA
Source organism: Bathynomus jamesi (assembly GCA_023014485.1). NCBI lineage: Eukaryota > Metazoa > Arthropoda > Malacostraca > Isopoda > Cirolanidae > Bathynomus > Bathynomus jamesi. The sequence continues at coordinate 329,410 of JAJOZX010002136.1, read as the reverse complement.
AAACATTTGGTGAATTTGCACAATCACTTTTAAATATGTTTTTGAGTATGAGATCCAAGTCAACCACAATTCATATCTTATTTGAAAATTACAAGGCTTCAAGCATCAAGACTGGAGAACGGATGAGACGATCAATTGGGCATTCGAAAATACAAATTTCCATAACATCACCTGAGCAGAGGCTTCCAATTGACTTCCAACAAGTACTGGAGTTCCACAGATAACAAGGCAAACTTCCAAAAAAAATTTGTCTGCTTTTTCATGGAAAACTACTATGGAGATAAAGTAATTGTACTGGGAGGTGGTACTCTTCAAAAACCTGAAGTTTGTGTCCAATTCCAAAATGGGAAGGTCTGCGAAATTCCTGAGCTTTGTTCTTCACAAGAAGAAGCAGATGACAAAGTGATGTTAAATGTAAACTATGTAGTGGATAAAGCAATGCCTGGTGGTGGAGCTACAGTTTCAGTAGCTACCAGTGATACTGATATCTTTGTGTGCCTCATCTACCATTTAACAAAATGGATTGAGTATGGCCTGAAGGAATTATGGTTTGTTAAAGGCTCTGGAACAAGTCGCAAAATCATTCCTCTGCAGGGCTTGCATCAAGCTTGAAAACGATTTGATCCAAGTTTTACCTGCCTTGCATGCTTTAACTGGCTGTGACAGTGTCAGTAAAGTAGGAACAAAATCTAGTGCACTGAAGCAGTCAAACTACTTTGATGAAATTAAGGACTTTGGCAAGGAACCACTTACAGAGGAAATAATCGAAGGTGCCGAAAACTTTCTGGTTCATTGCATCAAACCGAAGTCAAAATCCATATCATTTGATCAACTAAGATCTGAGCAATACTACAAAACTGGGGACAAAATCGATTTTACTCAGCTTCCTTGCTCTTCAGAAAGTATTAGACTGCATATTAAACGGGCATATCTTCAGTGCAAACTTTGGCTTGACTCTCCATATGGCTCCATATCTGAAAATTTAAATCCACTTGATTATGGTTACGTAAAGTTTGATGAGGGACTTTTAGAACCTCAACTAACCGATTACCCAGATAAACCTCAAGATTTGATTGAACCCTGCAGCTGCAAAACCTGTACCAAGAGGTCAAAATGCCCTTGCACTACGTCATCCATACCATGCTGCTCATTCTGCAAGTGCAATCAAAGAACATGCCAAAATCCTAACGCCTGAATTTCAGCAGGTAACTGAATAAAATTACAGATGAACAAATCTGTACATTGTACTTCTGTTTTATTTTCATGGTGTCGGAAGATGATACCACAAAAGTCATAGTGCTTTTATTTGTAAATAATGTTTCAATAAAAGTTTCAAATAAACAAAAAAAGAACAGAAAAAAAAATGGTGCCTCATCATTAAATGAGGTCGTTCCCACTAAGTTAGCTATGACTTAGCCCATTGCCGTGGTGCTGCACTGGGAAGATGCACCTGAGTGACGGTAGCACTCTTTCTCAATCACATAAGCGGCCTTGACAGTTTTTGTCAAACTCTTTGCCACTTTTGCAAAATTTTCAGTCACCTTCATCATCAGAAATAATATATGATCTTATCTCACAGTCTTTTACAACATGCAAACCTAAGAGTTTTATAAAATTAGCACTATTTTTTATATTTTGTCTATTTTTTCAAATATTCTACAACCATTTTTAATCATTGTAACCCAAAATTTAGACATTTGTACATGTTTTTGTGTTAGGAAATTTTAGTAGAGCTATTAATATCTAATTTCTTGACTATTTAGTTCGATAAGATTGGTTAGAGCTAGTTTATGCACCAAAATAGCCAAAAATTTCATTTTTGCGATTTTTTGAAAATATTTACTTAATTTTTTACTATTTTTGCTATTTTTTTACATTTTTGTCAGTTTTCTTGGTTCAGCCAGGAGTATGTTACAAACACAGATTCTCAAACAAACAATTGCCCTTAAAAAAAATTTCAACTCAAGAATATGACAAAAATACGAAAAACTGATAAAATTTTGCCATTTTTACCAATTTTTTGCCATTTTGACCACTTTCGCACCAATTTGGTGCGATGGCATAGAAAAATTGGGATTCTGCGCCCCAAAATTAGTCTAGATCAGTCGTCAAAACCTCTGCATCCAGAAATTTATACGAACTCTAGGCCAGATCCTGTACTATATAGGTTAGGCCCAGTTTTAAATTTACTTCCTCCTTTTATCATCACAATATTAGAATAAGACAAATATTGTGCAAATGTGTGGTATTGTTGAAAACCACAGTTTAATTATTATTTCAGACGATCATCTAGTATATTAAGCATGGCAGAACCCGACTCAAGTCCATTAAAATTTGTACAAGCGAAGAAACAAAGGCTGTCAACAAATTGGGAGAAATGCGTTATATGTCAGCAGCGTTGCAAAGAAAAACTGGTTGTACCCACAAAAGTGGGTATTGAAACATTATTGTCAACATCATTGTTACGGCAGGATGACCTTTTACAAAGACTTGAATGTGAGTTTGATGACCTTATAAAATTACATAGTATGTCTGTTACATATCATCGTAGCTGTTATCAATCATTTACAAGTAAGAAAAACATTTATCATGTTAGTACAAAATGTAGCACACATGATTCTGCATCACATGATACTGAAGAACAAAGTGTTCGCACACGAGCTCAAACATCCAAGCTTACAGATTTTTCAATGTGTTTAATATGCAACACGCGAAAGAGGGACAGCATACATAAGGTACAAACAACTACGTGTCAGAGTAATCTCAATCAAGCAGCACAAGCTCGGAAGGACATTTCTATGCTCGCCAAAATTGAAGACGACCTCATTGCAGCTGATGCTGTTTACCACAAATCTGCATAGCAAGCTATACAAGCAAGCATAACCTCAATGCTTCAAGGAAAATGGAAGAAGGAGAGAACATATACGAGAAGGCATTTATGGCACTAGTAGGAGAAATAGATGTTAATCTACAGCAAGGAAAAGGTTATAAGTTGAAAACCCTGCTAGACACATTCCAACAGCTGTTACCCGACCACATGATACCCAAGCAAACCGTGCAGAAAAACTTCAGTGCCGTCTCATGAAGCATTATGGTGACAACATTGGTTATTCATGCCCAGCGAGGACAGTCCAAGTCAAGCATCGTTGTCAGTAGCAGTGTCAGCTTGGGAGATGCTGTCAAAGCCTTTGCTCAACTGAAGGAAGATTTCAACTGTAATGAGATGACACTTGGTTCTGCTGAAGAACAATCAAATGTTCCAGTGAATTCAGAAAACTTACTTCATTCTGCCATTGGTATGCTTAGACAAGAAATAGCACAAATTGAAAAGCCAACTGAGTACTACACAGCTGCTGAAATCGGCCTGAAAACATCTGAAGAATTTGTTCCAGCACTTTTACAGAAGGCGTTTCTCTGGTTGCTGAGCAGAGGCATTTGAATCGTGTGATTCAAATTACCAGCCAGCAGAAAAATTACAACGTAGAGTCTTAGCTCTTGCAGAAAGTGTTATTCATAGCAGCGACAGCAATATTATAACCCCCCTTCATCTAGGACTTGCAGCGCAACTCCATCATGATCATGGAAAACGATATATAATAGACACTCTCCGTCTCTCCATGTCCATGGTTTCACCATAAGCTATGATCATCTTCGACATTTTTTAACTGCCCTAGGAAAAGATGAGCTTAAAAGAATGCAAGATCGCATATACTGTACATATCACATGGCTTAGTCTCACGACGACATGGAGGAAAGGTGATTTAAGAAGGTGACGACAATATTGATATCAACTGTGCAACCATTGATGGAAAGGGAACATTTCATTCCATGGCTCGTGTTGTATTTCAGGAACAGGCTATTAATACAGTTGGGACTGGCCTGGGTCGACAGTGAAGATTGGCCAATAAAAATCATTCTGTGGCATAGGAAAAAAGAAAATGTGGAAAACCATGGAGTCATTGGAGAAGAAAGGTTCGATTCCACTCTTTGGTAGTTTAGGTACTGACAACACAGTTGAGGCCGAACATGCAGCCCGACAGTTTGTTGCTGCTCTATACGACCCAAAGGATATATATAAAGAAGAACATAATGACTTGAATCTTCTGAGAGTCCACCTTGCTGACAAGAATGTACCATTACACAAACTACCCTCATCAGAACCTAGCTTTCTTCAACACTTTAAGAGCATCATTTCAGACCCGCATTTGGATGTTGGCTCACGTTGCTAAACCAGATATGTCTTCGCCAGTTGGAAATGGGGGGCAGAGAGAGGGTGATGAATTAAAGTTGAAGTTATTTGATGGGCCAACAACTGCAGAAGTGTTAGATGAGCTTCTGTGCTCATGCCGTGGACGCAGTCAATGTAGTAAGAACTGCAGTTGTGCAACGAATGATATGGCATGCACAGAGGAATGCGTCTGCAAGGCTACTGAGGACTGCATGAATGAACAAACCCATCGCAAACCACCGCTGGAAGAGCTAAATCAATAACCATATTATAGCATTGTGCATTAATAATTTATTAGTGTGTTTCATATATGCTGTTACAACGTGAGTTATTCCCCAGTATGGGGTAGACTGCTACTAACGCATCGAATTGATATTGCGGGAATCACTGAATACAGTATGCACTGACTTACATACAGTTTTGTAATTGAAAAACAAGTTGAGACTTTTAGTGGAAAGATTCCAATTTTAAGTAATGATTTCTGCTTTAAAGTTATTTAATAGTTTGCTTCATAAAGATAAGAATTGTTAAAATTTAGTTGGTTTAATTGATTTTAGTTGATTTAGATGATTTTGTGTTATGTACATCGATATACGTATAAGTAACTTAATTTTTGTTTTACAAAATTTACGTTCTTCAAATCTCAATATCGGTCCTTTCACACAGTTAACAATTCAAGCTTTATTTTCAAGTGCAACATTATTATATATGTATTGTAATCATGCCAACATTTGCCCGTTTTTCATAACTGAACGATAAACCTTTCTGCTGGCATGCGAACAGAGGTCTCTATTATTAACCCATGTAGGAACAGTAATTTGTATGGTGATTCAACATTTTAATATGGCATTCATTTTGTTCAACATAGTGTAATGCTTGGAGTATCAAAATACCCGAATTATTGTATTCGAAATTAGTTTTGTGTAACTCATATTAATCAAGTTTTGTGAAACACCTGCATTTTAGGTTATATTTTTGGGTCTAACAATAAGGTTTTTAGGCAAAAAATAAAATATATCATGTAAAAAAAGTAAAAAAATGTTTGTATAGATAAATTGATATAGTGTAGCACTAGAGCTTTCAAAAAATGTATAACTTCATGGGAAATAAACCTTGTCTTCACTGTTCATTGTTGTCTTCAAAGATTTCAGTTGTAATGCGTGAATTGAAAACATGAATACACGAGTACTTGTACATAGCTGAAGTTAATGGCCGATTTTACCATCTTAGCACACTCAGAATGGAGGACAACATGCCAAACTTATATGTCCAGATGGTGCAGATCATTTTAGGACATGTATATTTCTGTACAAGGGGGGTATTAAACTAAAAAAATATGGCCTGTTGTTATCAGGGTTGGCCGCTCGCCTATATGAAATACTTGGGTACTTGGTGGTAGAGCAGAGTCTTAGCATATTCATCTTCCTTGCAAAGGTTAAAAATCCTGTGAGAGTCGTGTCTTGTGTAGCTTGGGCACAATGAAGTGCATTTTCGTCAGTGAAGTAAACACTTTGGTTATTCTCAAGATGTACACTGAGATGAACCACTGTAGGATGTCTTTCATGAATTGGAAAGCTCAAAATTCTTTAGATAGCTTCATTACTGCTGATATATCGGCCTAATTCGTATTGTTGAACCTCATCATTCTTGGATACATCCTTCTGAAGGCTAAACACAGCCAAATCAGTTTCCTTGTTGACATACTTGCAGTCGCAGACATATTTTATGGACTTAATGGAATTACACATTTCAACATTGATGTGAGCATTGAACAGTCGAGAGAGGGGTAGGCAATATGGAATAATCCACCTGTTGTCAACTTGAATTTCAGAACCACTAATCTTGACAGTTGTAAATCCACCATCCTCTGGGCTTCTTCAGCGATACCTGCTAGACTGCGGTGCTGGGGTCTTTGAAAACTGTAGCAACAAATTTTCTTTTTAATTATTATTATTACAAGGTTACCTGACCCGGCTTTGCCCGGGTTAAGGTTAGGTACCCCCCCCCCGGGTACCTAACCCCTAACGGGCATAACCCCGTCCCCCATGGCTAAACTACAGAAAAGAACGCAGCCGTGAAAATTTTGAGCTTCACATTGTGTCAAGATTTCTGAATCTGATCATTTCTGAATTTTTTTCTCACATTTTTTCTCATAATTTCTGAGTTTGACGGACAGACGGACAGACGGACAGCTCTCTTATTATAGTATAGATTATTAAGGCGGCAATGTGAAGCTCAAGACTTTCATGACTGCGTTCTTTTCTATAGTTTTATTGACCAAATAATTGAACAGACAGTAATCGGGGGTTCAATTATTTGGTCATGAAAATATTAAGATTCACAAATTTGTCACAATGTGAAGCTCAAGATTTTCATGACTGCGTACTTTTCTGTAGTTTTATCGCGGTGCTGGGGCCTTCAAGGCCCAGTAATTGGTTAATTGAATGCCCGGGTAGGTTAATTGAATGACCTTGACGATTGGTTAGGTTGTCTTGATATTTTCGTTAAAGCTAACGAAAATATCACGACTTAACCTAACTAATCGTCAAGGGCGTACAGTTGACTTAACCGGGCATTCAACACCCAGGTGTATAACCTCGGGACCTAATCAATATGTGTGTGAAGTTTCATGTTTGTAACTGCTTCCATTTTGGACCTATGGCTGGAACAGACAGACAGACAGACAGACACACACACGTCCTTTTATTATTATTATATATATACAGGGTTTTTTTTTCCATAGGGCCAGGTGGTGAATCTTCACCACCTGAACATGAGCCTTCACCCCCTGAAATTTTAGCCAAATACAGGTTTTCAAACACTACTGGTAAAATGAGTTAAAAATGAAAAAAATGGAAAAGATTAAAAACTCTCCATATTAATGGTGACCAAGAATGTTACATGCATTTTTTTTAATAAACTTTAGCCGTTTGCCTAATTCTATAATTATTATGTAGTCATTTAAATGAGCTTTTTCCAATATTCAATATGAAATATAATAAAAATGCATCATGTTTGTCTGTATGTATATTGCTTCAAAACACAGTGTACAGCATCTTTAGCAAAAGTCTTCTGTCATGCATTCCACGCCACACAGTGAAAATTTGATCAACTTGTTCCTCAGTTAGTTTTTCTGGACCTTCTATTGCTTCTAAAAAATAAGCACACCGGACAAAAAATTAGTCACCCCTAATAGCACCGATAGTAGGAAGTTCAAGGTCACACAGAGGGCGCTGATGTAGCATTGGTAAGTGACAAGTAGCGGTGACGTAGCACACAGGATCAGATCTGTTTCGTGAGGTGGTGAAGAACAAAGCGTGTGTTGGATATAGTCTGCAAAATGGGTCGTGAGGCAGACGTTACTCAGTGGCAAAAAGGAGCCATCGTGTTTGGCAGAGCCCATGGACACAAAATGTCTGAAGTAGCCCAATTTGTTGGTGTGTCAACGCGTACTGTCCAGCGAGTTTACAAAGAGTGGTGTAGTTCGCAATCAACTGACAATCGACGGCGTAACTGTGGCCGGAAAACAATTCTCGACAATAGGGGCCGCCGCCATGTTTCTCGTCTAGTAACTGCAAATCGTTTTCAAACCAGAGAACAATTGCTCCAAGAAACCAATGAGGTTCTCCAGCGACCAATTTCCGAACGGACATTGCGACGAGAACTGCATGCGATAGACATCTGGAGCAGGGTACCACGGAAGAGGCCGCTATTAACAGCAAGTCACAAATTGGCGTTATAAATGGGCTCAGAGGCACAAAAACTGGACTGCGGCAGATTGGAAACGTGTAATTTGGTCCGATGAGTCCCGTTTTTGTTTGTTCTCTAATGATGGGAGGCGACGAGTACATCGCAGGTCCAATGAAGCCTTTAATCCTGAATGCGTCGAAGGTGTTGTTCAGGCTGGAAACAGAAAGTGAAGCGCAGGAATAGACACCCACGGACTCTGGCGGAACTTCGGGACCGGCTGATGAACGAGTGGCAGCAAATCGATGTTCAGTACATGCACAACCTCGTAGAGTCTCTGCCTCGCCGGATTCGTGCGGTTATCAAGGCCAGAGGCGCCGTCACACGTTATTAGGTACATTCTGAGAGGGGTGACTAATTTTTTGTCCGGTGTGCTTATGTTTTAGCGTGAAGTGGCTGCCAAGTTTTTCAGTCTGTCCTGTAAGGCTGTAACCTTCACCTCCTGACAAAAACCTGAAAAAAAAAGTGTGTGTGTGTGTGTGTGTGTGTGTGTGTGTGTGTGTATTACATTCCCAAATCATTTCAAAGGGATAATGAGGCTGGGTAAAATGAAACCTGTCAGTCTACCTCCGATTACTGATTGGCCTTTTCTCACCAACATTAAAAGGAATAATTAAGTTTTGATACGTCGCTGTGTTGATACGTCTCGCGCAGTCGAGAATTTAAATTCTGAAAATTCCTATGATGCGCGACTTTTGCGCCACCCTGTGTGTGTGTATATATATATATATATATATATATACCCTTCAACTGTACTTACGTACTATCAGGACTACCAAACGTCATTTTCGTTTAAACTAACGAAAATATCAACTTAACCAATCATCAAGGGCGAACAGTTGTCCTAACCGGGCATTCAATTAACCTAACCGGGCATTCAATTAACCTAACAGGTTAATATTGGTTATTTCACCCAAATATCTTCTGATCTTTTCATATTAGGCACTCATTGTCACATTTCAGGCAAGTTAAGGAGGAGAGAATAACGCCGTAATTGATAAAAACATTCAGTGCTTTGTCTTCATCTAGTATTATCGGGACTACCTACGAAAAACACATTTTCCGTTTTAAGCAATTTTATTCGTTGTGGATAATATAATATAATATAATATATATATATATGATATGATATACATACAGTAAGATAAGTATGATAAACACTCGATATCAATTTCAGGTGGCCAATATTCCTTAATTGTTTCCAGTATGGCACTGAAATGGTCCCGTCCTCCGAGATTTTGACGCCAAATAAACTCCACTAGATAGGACTAGGGTTTCTCCTTATATGCAGCTTTCTTCATCCCGGGAAATCTCAGGAATTCATGGAAAAATGAAGCCAATTCCCGGGATCCCGGGAAATCCAGGAAATGGTTGTATATTTAAGAGAACGGTAATTTTTTTTTATTGTTCGGTGATAAAATACCCTTTTAGAATTGGGATAACCTATTACTTATGCCTAGATGACCACTTTTGCATTGTAATACTTGAATCGAGTTTACCAATCAGTGGTAGCTATTTATTAAACATAATATTTATCATACTATTCATCTGCAGGGGACAAATAAAAGTCTACTGTAAAATATTATATTCCTTTAATTATAATTAAGTGCATTTGCAAATAAAAAAAGAAAAAGAAACCATTCAAAAAAAATAATTTATACCTTTTATCTCAACATATTTTATCTTAAAATATTTAGCCAATACAAAAAAATAAAAATAAAAAAAACTTCATTAGAAAAAATAATTTCATCCTTTTATCTTAAAATATTTAAAGACTCAATCAACATTTTTAAAATAGCTTCTTAAAAAACAAACAATCGATACTTCTATCACTAAGACGAGTTCTCAACTTGGTGATAAATAAACCTGTTGCAGAAAAGGTTCTTTCTGATTCAATAGAGAGTGGCGGAATGGTTTTCAGTGCATCAAATAAATTCATGATGTTTGAAGTTCTGTTCCCTATTGTCTCGAATAACTGCAGTTCTTGCTTCAAATGCTCGCTTAAACTCTGAGCAAGATGAGTTGCCCGCGATCGCTAGATAATATACTGAGACTCGGTTCCTTGTATTATACGCAGCGCTAGCGACATTCCCTCGGCCCGGGCCCACTTTTAGATTGCTCTAAGTTGCTAATGCTAGTAGGTGTTCATTTAAGAAATCAGAAAAGTAGGATAAAATGTGGTAAATATTATGCAGTTTTCTTTAATTCTACCCAAGAGCCTTCTAATAACAAAAGAAAAAACAAATAGATCAATAAAAAATAAACTCATTTTAAAATTCCGGGATTTCCCGGGATATTTGTCCAATTCCCAGGATTTTCAAATCCAATAAAAACAGCCGGGATCCCCGGAAAGAAACCCTAGATAGGACTCCAAGTGAGGGCGGGCAGTCCCACGGTGCTTCTTATTCCTCCATTTTGCTGACCCCAAAATCCTCTCAATGCGTTGTGCGCGCGCTCCCGTGTCGGGGTCAATGAAGTTATACTTATGATTGACCTTGAAATGTTCGAAACCAGCATCATTCAGTTCCTTCGTCTTGTATGAGAATGCCCGGTTAGGTCAAATGAATGCCCGGTTAGGTCAATTGTACGCCCTTGATGATTGGTTAGGTTAATTTGTGATATTTTCGTTAGTTTAAACGAAAATGACGAGAGCAAAAATACAACAAACAGTTTGGTAGTCCCGATAATACGCAAGTACCCATTCAACTAATTATAATAAGTGTTTGTGACATTTCACGAGAGACGAAAGGGGTGGATTATGAAGACTGCAAATTTAGACACGCGAAATTACCTTAATTTGATTATTCTATTGACAAAACAGTTGTTTTTTGCAGCTTTTACGATAAAGGTATTGGATCACCTGAAGATCAGGGCCCCCAGCATTCTTTAGTTAGCCTTATAAGGCTAACGAAAATATCACGATTAACCTAGCCAGTCGTCAAGGGCGTACATTTGACTTAACGACTGGTTAGGTTAACCCTTTGACGACCAGTATACGTTTCTTTGAACTTAAACGTTTAGGTGTTATTGGTATTCACAATTAGATATGTTAGTAACTATAGTCACTTAAATCTTAAATGACCCATTTTGGGGTTAATTTTCCAACAACTAAACGATACCTATATAAACATTTAGATGTATTTGTAGAAACGTTGCATCATTGTACAATTTATATTATTATTTCGCTGGGACACATACTGTATGTCCCGTGGTCCTCAAAGGGTTAAGTCGTGATATTTTCGTTAGTTAGCCTTATAAGGCTAACTAACGAAGGCTGGGGGCCCTGATCTTCAGGTGATCCAAGGTATTTTTATCATAATTACATTTTAACTTGGGGTCCTTTTATCGCAACCTATAAAAGCGGCAGGTGTAACGCGACATTTTAGTTTTGAAACCTTTTTACTCGATAATTTTTCGTATTAGTATAACTTTAATATTAGAGAAATTAAAACGGCTTAAACCCTAACGATTTACCATACACCAACGAACAACGTGTTCTCTACTTTACCTATTAACCCTTATTTCGTAAACTTGGGTAAAATATACCCCTGGTATAATTTACCATAATTAAGAAATAGAGGTTAAACGCTTGTAAGTATAGTTAAGTTTTTAATTTATATAAAAATCATTCTTCGTTGTTTGAGGGAGCGACTACTTACTAGTTTAAGTTTAAACACCTCTACAAACTTACAAACTGTTTGACATGTCAGTCTTCTTTTCGTCCGAAACTCGAGGTCATATTCTTTCACTGACTTCGATTCAGATTTGTGGACAAAAAGAACGCGGCAACTCGAGTTTGTGACGTCAAATGTAAATAAAACTCATTTAGGCCTACTTCGTAGTTCATGGGTTAAACCGTTAAAGGCTTAGTCATTCGTCTGGACACTCAGTATAAGGCAGCAGGGTCCAAACTTCAGGTTTCTACTATGAATTCAACCCACAATAAAATTGCATTAGGCCCACAATATGACCTAGCCTTGCCGCAGATATGCTAGTTTCGGCCAATATAGGACCAAAACTACAATGATGCAAGGCCAATTCCTTCTTTAATTAAGAGGGGCCAATTCTTTCTTTAAGAGGGGCCATTCTTTCTTTAAGAGGGGCCAATTCTTTCTTTAAGAGGGCCATTCTTTCTTTAAGAGGGGCCATTCTTCTTTAAGAGGGGCCATTCTTTCTTTAAGAGGGGCCATTCTTTCTTTAAGAGGGGCCATTCTTTCTTTAAGAGGGGCCATTCTTTCTTTAAGAGGGGCCATTCTTTCTTTAAGAGGGGCCATTCTTTCTTTAAGAGGGGCCATTCTTTCTTTAAGAGGGGCCATTCTTTCTTTAAGAGGGGCCATTCTTTCTTTAAGAGGGGCCATTCTTTCTTTAAGAGGGGCCATTCTTTCTTTAAGAGGGGCCATTCTTTCTTTAAGAGGGGCCATTCTTTCTTTAAGAGGGGCCATTCTTTCTTTAAGAGGGGCCATTCTTTCTTTAAGAGGGGCCATTCTTTCTTTAAGAGGGGCCATTCTTTCTTTAAGAGGGGCCATTCTTTCTTTAAGAGGGGCCATTCTTTCTTTAAGAGGGGCCATTCTTTCTTTAAGAGGGGCCATTCTTTCTTTAAGAGGGGCCATTCTTTCTTTAAGAGGGGCCATTCTTTCTTTAAGAGGGGCCATTCTTTCTTTAAGGATTATAAGTGCATAAATTTAACCTAGTATAGCCTTATAACATCGTTAAAATTAGTTTTATTATATATATGGGCCTAAATAATGTAATGTATTCTTGAAAGACCTTTGATTCTGCACTGCAGACGACAAATTGTTTACAAAAAAAAGTAGTTCAAGTTTTCTCTAGCCACCTTCGGAGCTGGCTTCGGCAAAATTCAAGTAAAATCTAGTTTGTTTTGACGAAAAGAACGCGACAACTTGAGTTAACTTGACCTCCGAGTCAGGTGGACGAAAAGAAAACTGCTTTACAAGTTTATACCTTCACTCAAGTTCTGTTATTTACAGTTACTAACCATTAAAAAAAATTTCAGTTTCTTACCAGACGAAGACCGGCGGGTATGAGGCGAGTCATCTCTAGCGAATAAAGTCAATTCCAAACCGTTGGTACGAGTGGTACCATTAGCATCAATATTGTCATTAGTACCATTTGAGAAGGAAGTCATGATAAGATTTGGAGACAAACAGTATCAAATATGCCAGAATGCAGATAAATAAGCACGAGTTCACTACTTCAATAAATATTGTCCTGTCATTAGGGGTCAGTCCTGTTTCGCAAACATTATAACTTAAATTGCGAAATGCGGACTTAAGATAACGTAAAACAAACGCCAAACTTCAACAATATGACAAATACCGGCACTAAACTTTCATTACTACACCTATTATTTTAATAACCACATGAATTAATTTGTTCAAAGCAAATTTCTCACAATTGCAGAGCGACACTCAAGCAAAATTCTACACACAAGCTAAACCCTTAACTAATTCTAGCTACTTCAATGAAATAACTGACCACTTCGAGTTCAGCTTGAAAGTGTATCGGAAAATATTGACCTACTATCACTTCACTCTTATAAAGCAAGAGATACCTTGATGAAATGAGCTGAAATCTGAACACATTGAAAAAACAAAGCTTAGTGTGTTCTCGAGGACACGACAGCGCGTGTCTGGAGACGCATTTTGTTAGATGGAACAACCCCGCCCTGTCCGCCTAATTATATCTTTCACGAGTTTATTAAACAAACAAACAGACTACGTGCTACTGACCCTAAAGTCCAATTAATATACAGTTTTAGTATATACTTTAAGGTCAGTTTTATTTTAGTTTCAGGACAGGTTTATATGCATTAAGTTTTACATAAAATATTATACATCAAGGAAACTACGGTATTGTTTAAAAGTAGCCATATCTAATATACATTTCGACAACAAAAATAATGAGGCTTAAGAATATTTTCTGCAAGAGTAAGCTTCAGGATATATATATATATAAAATATATATATATATATTATATATATATATAATATATATATATACACACACACTACAGTCAAAAGTTTAAGTACACCTACTAATTTCAAATGTTTTGCTGCTTAGCTCATGACAAACTTCAAATGTAAACTTAACAGGTACTAGAGATGAATTTGCTTACCTGGCTTTTATATTGTATGCTTCAGTGCATCTGCCCTAAGCAGTGTGTTGTAACACAGAAGCTTCTTCAAAATGTGTTAATTTACGTCTAGCATGCAACCTAAAATTAATAACAATTCTCTCTCCACAAAGGTCCAAAAACAGTTTAAAAGTCTTTACTGGGTAGTGTGTTTCTTCAGGAGTGTGTTAATACATGTGTTCTGTTATTAACATGCGCTGCAGGTCTTTACATATAAAATCCCTGCAGAGGAGCTAACTGTGTAGTTTAAGGTATATTTCTGCGTTTCAAAAAACAAAAATGGGTGCCAAAGCTCAGTTAACAATAGAAAAAAGACAGTCGATTGTAACTTTGAGAAATGAGGACCAATCACTGAGGCAAATTGCAAAAAAATTAAAAGTTTCTGTGAATGCAGTTGCTTGTGCCATTAAACGGTACGAAGAAACTGGTCAAAATAAGGACAAAAAAAGGTCAGGGCAACCAAGAACCACAACAAACTCAGAAGACAAGTATATCCGAGTCACCAGTCTGCGCAACAGACGCCTCACAGAACCTGAAATCAAAGTCCAGCTGAACAACTCCACAAGTACAACAGTTTCAACATCAACTGTTCAGAGAAAACTAAGAGAGGCAGGATTAAAAGGACGAACTGCAGCAAAGAAACAATGCTGAGACTCCAGAACAAAAAGAAAGGCTAGCCTGGGCTAAAAAACACCAAAAATGGACTGTTGAGCAGTGGAAATTTGTCCTTTGGACTGACGAATCAAAGCTCGAAGTTTTTGGATCCAAACGCAGAGTATTTGTGCGACGCAGAGCGGGTGAAAGAATGAGACAGCAGCGTGTTGTGCCAACAGTGAAGCATGGTGGAGAAAGTGTGATGGTCTGGGGATGTTTTGCAGGGGAGCAAGTTGAAGATTTCCACAAAGTCACTGGAATACTGAACAACGTGGCTATCACAGCATTCTACAGCGCCATGCCATCCCATCTGGACTGCGACTAGTTGGCCAACAGTTCATAGTGCAGCAAGACAACGATCCTAAACACACTTCCAAGCTGTGTCAAAATTACCTGAAGCAGAAAGAACGGCAACGTCAGCCCACATTTATGCAATGACCAGCACAGTCCCTGGATCTGAACCCCATCGAGCTAGTGTGGGATGAACTGGATCGACGAGTGAAAGCCAAGCAGTTATCCAGTGCTCAGCTCTGGGAACTCTTGCAAGAGTGCTGGCAGCAGTTTTCACTGAACTATCTTCTTTCTCTTGTTGAGCGCATGCCTCGAATTTGTTCTGCTGTAATTGCTGCTAGAGGAGACTATTTTGATGAATCTAAAATTTAGACTTTGTTTTTGGTAAATTGTCCTGATTTGTTGTTATTCAAGTTCCCATGTTTGTACTTATGTTTTTAGTTATGAATTTGTGTCATGATAACTTAGTTAATAAATAAAAAACTTTAAACAAAATTTGAAATTTATGAATATTTCAGGGTGTACTTTAACTTTTGACTGGTAGTGTGTGTGTGTGTGTGTGTGTGTGTGTGTGTGTGTGTGTGTGTGTGTGTGTGTGTGTAGACGCCGTTTATAGTGTCCCCCACTCGGTGCCAAGCCAAAAGGACACTATATCCGATGAGACACTATATCCACAGTTTAGTCTCTCGAGGGTTGCAAGGTTAAAAATAGTGAATACTAGCAAAAGGTCGGCGCTACGCGCCGATTTTGCTAGATCTGCGGTGCTTCGGCTGAATTGTGGGCCTACGGCGTATTTTATTTTGAACATCAGTAGCCCTTTATCTGGATATCATTCCTATTCCTCTCACCTTGGGCCTCAGTAATTGGGGTGCCTGCGGCCTTCCAGTTACTGGCAAACTAATTATTCATTCAATAAAACTACAGAAAAGAACACAGCCATGAAAATCTAAAGCTTCACAAATCTTAATACAATGAGCTCGGATTTGAAGCCTAAGATTTTCATGACTGCGTTCATTTCTATAGTTTTATTGACCAAATAACTGAACCGACAGTAATTGGGGGCCCTGCGGCCCGCCAAATCATAGTTTTCATTGTTTCGAGTGCATCAATAATTAATTAATACTATAAACACCCAGGAATGTCAGTCTGTCTGTGACGCTCGAAAAGGGAAGAAGATTCTTGATATATATTATATGGGCGATATTTGTATTTTAATGCATTAGAAAAAGGCGTAATGAATTCTACTTTTAATTATAATTTTAAAAAGAGTAAAAAATATTTGCTTTTGCGTTCAGCTTTGAGCCGAAATTTATTCTGCGGCTAAGTTCAACAATTTACCAAATGAGTTTTTTATGCACTTTCATACTGATGCTGCAACCATTACAGACTAAACCCCTCCCCATCACCCCAACCCCCTCCCCATTACCCCCCCCATTACTAAGGTCAACTGAATGCCCCCAAAATTTAATCTGCGGCTAAGTTCAAAAATTTACCAAATGAGTTCTTTTTATGCACTTTCATACTGGTGCTGCAACCATTACAGACTAAATATTTTTAAGGCTCCCCAATTAATGAGGCCAAAGGCCCCAGCACCACGGGCATAGCTAAAAGGGCCCGTAGGGCCCACTTTAGCCAGTATTGTTATAGTGTTCCATTAGTTGTGATAAGCATGATCTTCCTGACCGGAATCGATGTTGGTTATCATTTTTTTTTCTGAGTTTCCCCATTAACCCCACCCGCTCCCCCATTACCCCACCCTCTCCCCCACCAATTTTTTTTCTGAGTTTCCCCATTAACCCCACCCCCTCCCCCTCCCCTCTCCCCCATTTACCCCCACCCTTCCCCCATTACCCCCAAGGGGGGAAGGGGGCTGGCACCTTGCAAAGGATTTACTTTAATTTTTTTTGGTTACATATATATATATATATCGCATCTATTTTTCTGAGTTTCCCCATTAACCCCACCCCCTCCCCCATTTTGTGCCAAAATTATGATTAAAAATGAAGAAATGGGAAGAACTGTACCTCTAAAAGGGGGGGGGGCAGGATTTATGTTAGGGAATTTTTTTTTAGCATGGGCACTGCGCAATAAAAAGACGCATCGAATGGTGAAAACCGCATTGTTCTACACCAATTGTAGCGACCTGTAGGTGTGCGCAAAAAAATGTGTATATATACTATAAGGCTTCATTTCTGAAGTAGTATATTAGATGTACTGTATATCAATATATTTATAATATAAACACCTTTATTATGCAATTTCTCATTAAAATTGTTTTTACAATTCAACTGAAACATCAAAACTACGTTCATTTTACATTAAAACAAAACATTTTCCTTCCATGGCCATCTAGTAAGTCTGTGAACAGCACGGCATCACAAATACAAGTGTAAACTAGAGCTGCCAAGTACGGGGCTCCAATAAACCTTAGCCCCCCCCCCCCCCGCCCATGGTCTAAACCATTAGAGGTACAGTAAAACTAAACATACCTTACAAAAGAGAATTTAATCCTGCATTTAATGAGAAACAACTAAAACTTTGTGTTCCCGCCATTGGCTTCCAAGACAGCCTGAATTCGCTTTGGGTAGCTTGCCAAAAATGACGTGAATAGATCTTGATCGTTACGCAAATTTGCTAAAACAGTTTCAATGTGTTGCGTCATTGTATCCTTCGAAAATCGATTTGCTGCAGGTTCTTGAAACAAGAGACATTCAACCTTGTCCTTTATAACTGATCCAATGTGTTCACAGACGTTCAGGTCAGGAGAATTTCCTGGCCATTCTTCATTTCCAAAGAAATCGATCTCATGGTTCCGCAACAACTGTTGAGTGGCTAATGCCTTAAAGCAGGGGGCCTTATCGTGCAGAAGTGTGACCTGATCGACATCCATACCATTGTTTGGGTTTCTTAGAAAAGGAATGACATGCTGGGATCACGAAATATCACGAAAATACTGTCCATCCCAACTCTGACCATTTGGCTTCAGCACCCACATGAGCTTCTTTGCAGTGAACAAAACAAACACACCAACACAGTCTGGACTTTTTAATAATTCGCGATAATGTTCATTGTCATCGATTTCATCTGGTGTTGTGGCCCACACTCGATCATTTTGGTAGTTAGGCCGACGTGTTACGTAAACAAAAAATTCATCAGAGACAGCTAAATGCATGAAATCATCCACATCCCAATCTTCAAGATAATGGGCAAACCACATTCTGTCATCGATGTTAAGTTGTTTTTTTCTTGGCTTTGGAAGTTCATGCCAAGGCTTTAAACCTTGCCTATGACGGTACAGTCGAACGATCTCACCACTAACAATCTTTCCTCTCAACACTTCGATCTCTCTAGAAAGTTTAGCACAGCTGTTTTTCCGCTTACGCGTACCGCTTTCAATGATGTCCTTTGTTTCCTGATTGAGTCGCAAATTTGGGCGCCCAGATTTGGTTGTATCCATTTCACAGTCATCCAAAGTTTTATTCCAATTTCTTTTGACGAAGTCCTCACTTCTTCGCAACTTTTTGGCAACCCATGACCGTGTTATAAAGGTGGCTCCAGCATCACGAGCTTCCCGAAATGTTATTGCTCGTATGCGATCTATCACACGTTGCCTCTCCGAATCACCAACTAATTGAGAAGCCATTATATTATCACTTTATCAGCTAGAGTAATTTTAATACCTGCAATAAATAAAGAATTTTATATATTTTTATAATCACTAAAAACTATTTCGATATAACTAAACATGTAAGCTGCAAATGGGGGGGCTAAGGTTTTTTGGAACCCCTTAGACTATTAGCTGAAAAGAGAGACTATAAGCGTATTCACACACACTATCCATAGCAATTACCATGTAAAAGTAACTGTTTATATATATATATATATATATACACACCCCGAATTATGAGCCCCCCCCCATTTGCGCGGTTTCGGATTAACGTGGTCCAATATATATATATATATATATATATATATATATATATATATATATATATATATATGTGATGTAGGTCACATCCGCATCCGCATCCGCGGAACATCCGCACATTTTCTCGCATCCGCACTTTGGACTGCGGATGTCGTGCGGATGTGGACCGTTGAGATAAAACGTCATTAATAAGCGGAAATTATCAAATTCTACTATAATAATAGAACTAGTTCATTGTGCGCAAAAGTGATGCAAGCGACAAGACGAGAGGCTGTTCTTGTATGAAGTTACTCTCTTGCAATCTACTTAGATCCACGTTACAAAGCTAAGTTATTTTCACCTAGTACATTAGAACGAGTTAAATCATCACTTGGCAAAGCAGTTGAAGAGCTTCAATCTCTTGAATCTGTCGCTTCGCCACCCACCAAAAGAATAAAAGTTTCAGTGACAGAACCAACACCTTCAACAAGCAAATCTATCACAGAATCTCTCTCTCAGTTTCTTGAGTCAAGCAGCGATGACGAGACCTACGCGATGTCAAAAGATGTAGTAAAAATGATCGAGAGCTATCACCAAGAAAAACGCCTGGCTGCATGTGACAATCCTATTAGTTGGTGGAAAAATACGCAGAATATCTATCCATACTTGAGTAAACTTGCAAGGAAACATTTAGCACGTCCTCCAACAAGCGTACCAAGCGAGAGATTATTTAGCAGTGCTGGATTAATATATGATGAAAAGAGAAACAGACTGGCAGCAGAAAAGGCAGAAAAATTAATGTTCCTTAAGCATAACCTTCCTATAATTAAGTTTGAATATTAAACGATGAACATCTTAGTTTACTTTATTTTAATTACTCATTTATAAATATGCCTAATAAAACTTTAAACTTAATATAAATAGTTATCAAGCTAATTAAAGATCTCTTTCTATAAGGGTGGAGGTTGGGGAAAGAGGTCGGGTAACACAATTATGGTTTCTAATTGTGGCTGAAACTCAAAATATAACGAATTTATTTGCAGAAGAATTCACTAATTGATTTCTACAGGGTGGGCCGTAAGTTTCCATACATAGGAAAATTTAAATTATGGTCTTCACGTGCGTCGGTATTTGGATCAGCAGTTTCCGGATGCTTGGATTGGTCGGCGTGGTCCTGTGGAGTGGCCTCCCAGATCCCCAGATCTCACCCCCCTTGATTTCTATCTTTGGGGGCACTTGAAGGCCATGGTGTATCAGGAAAAGATACGAGACATAAATCATCTAAAGGAACGTATCACCAACGCCATTACAAGCATAACGTCAACTGTGCTAATGCGTGTTCATCAACAGTGGGGAACACGTATTGAAATGTGTTTTCAAAACAATGGCAACCATGTAGAGCATATTATATAAATAAAAATGGTTGTCCATAAAAAAATGTTTATTTTTCCTATGTATGGAAACTTACGGCCCACCCTGTATATTAGTTAGATGCTTGCTATTATTTTATAAGCACACCGGACAAAAAATTAGTCACCCCTAATAGCACCGATAGTAGGAAGTTCAAGGTCACACAGAGGGCGCTGATGTAGCATTGGTAAGTGACAAGTAGCGGTGACGTAGCACACAGGATCAGATCTGTTTCGTGAGGTGGTGAAGAACAAAGTGTGTTGGATATAGTCTGCAAAATGGGTCGTGAGGCAGACGTTATTAGGTACATTCTGAGAGGGGTGACAAATTTTTTGTCCGGTGTGCTTATGTTCAGGGAAAAGTACAGCAATTATTGTACAATTAATCAATTATACTACATTATAGCTACAGCTCTCTCTATATAATAACTTATTATATACGTTAAACACAACAAATCTCGAATATATCCTAAAAAATAACGAAAATGTAGACATCCGCATCCGCGTATGTTGAAATCAAACATCCTCATCCGCGGATGTGAAAAAAATGACATCCGCTACATCACTAATATATATATATATATATATATTTTTTTTTTTTTAACTGCAAACAACACACAGTATAATTAATGTAAAGAACGACACTTGTGTAGAAGAACGTTCCGCACAAGATGAGGAGGGAGAACGAACAAATGAAAAATGAGGTAACCACCAGGGAATCGAACCCGGGATCTTCCGATTGCCGGTCAGATATGCTATCCACTACACCATGGGCCTCGATTAATCAGAAGTCGTAATTCTCCTACATACTGTGTGTTGTTTGCAGTTAAAATGTATATATGTGTACGGCATGCGAAGGTGCCCCCTCAGGGCATTGGTTTCTGCTGGTATGTAGGAGAATTACGACTTCTGATTAATCGAGGCCCATGGTGTATTGGATAGCATATCTGACCGGCAATCGGAAGATCCCGGGTTCGATCCCCGGGTGGTTACCTTATTTTTCATTTGTTCGTTCTCCCTCCTCATCTTGTGCGGAACGTTCTTCTACACAAGCGTCGTTCTTTATTATATATATATATATATATATATACAGGGTGTTTGAAAACTATCTGTACAAATTGTAATGGGGGATTGGCAACACCAAGACAAACCCTTTTCGTCTATAAGTGTATGTCCGCTGACGTCACCATTCGGCGCGAGAGGGCGCCGCTGCAATTGGCTAAAAGGTGAAGTGGGCTAGACTCGCGCTTGCCGCGGGCATTCTTAAATCGGACGTAGTACGCGTAACATGGAGCGCTTCACGACTGCTCAGATGGCTGACATGCATATGGTGTATGGGGCTGCCAATGGAAACGGAAGAGCTGCTGTGAGGTTGTACCGACAGCGCTTCCCAAACAGACGTGTGCCAAACCACCAAACGTTTGCGCATTTGCATCGGCGACTGCGAGAAACTGGAACATTCCATGCAAACATGCATAACACTAGTCGGGAGAGAAACGTGCGCACTCCTGACATGGAAGAAGAAATCCTACGGCGATTTGAGGACAATCCAAGCGCAAGCACGCGAGGTGTTGCACTTATCCTCGGTGTGAACCACGACCTGGTCTGGAGAGTGTTGCATGAGCAGCAGTTACATCCGTTTCATCGTCAGAGAGTCCAGGCATTACAACCTCGGGATTACCCTCTTCGTGTGGAATTCGCACGCTGGTTTCTGCAGCAGACAGCGGTGCAGCCTAATTTTCCGGCTTATGTGCTGTTCTCAGATGAGGCCTGTTTCACACGTGAGGGTGTATTTAACATGCACAATTCTCACGTGTGGGCGCACACAAATCCACATGCTACACGGGTGCATGCTCATCAAGAACGGTTCGCCGTCAATGTTTGGGCGGGTATCGTCCATGGCAAGTTGATTGGGCCGTACCTGCTGCCTGCCCGACTCGACGGGCGGGTTTATCGGATATTTCTTGAAGAAACGTTGCCGGAATTGCTGGAAGATGTTCCCGTGGCTATTCGTAGACGAATGTGGTTTCAACACGACGGGGCCCCAGCACACTCCAGCAACGATGTGCGGGATTATCTGAACGCCACCTTTGGGAACCGATGGATAGGCCGGGGTGGGCCCGTAGCCTGGCCACCGAGATCGCCCGATTTAACATGCCTCGATTTCTTCCTTTGGCACACGTCTGTTTGGGAAGCGCTGTCGGTACAACCTCATAGCAGCTCTTCCGTTTCCATTGGCAGCCCCATACACCATATGCATGTCAGCCATCTGAGCAGTCGTGACGCGCTCCATGTTACGCGTACTACGTCCGATTTAAGAATGCCCGCGGCAAGCGCGAGTCTAGCCCACTTCACCTTTTAGCCAACTGCAGCGGCGCCCTCTCGCGCCGAATGGTGACGTCAGCGGACATACACTTATAGACGAAAAGGGTTTGTCTTGGTGTTGCCTATCTCCCATTACAATTTGCACAGAAAGTTTTCAAACACCCTGTATATATACAGTATATATAAGGCACTGGTGGTTAAGAAGCCAGCTCCAAGAGACCCTAATGGTAAGTGTTATTACTAATTTTTACTTTTTTTCACAGATGAGTTTAGGTATTTATTTATTTAATTAATTAATTATTATTATTGGGGGGGGGGGGGGGGGGCAGATTATTATTATTTAATTTTATTTAATTTTTGGGGTGTCTTGGGGTTGGGGGAGCCCGTACTTAGCACCATTGAATTATATGTTATAGTTCCCCAATTTACGCGGAATTCCTATCAGGAAGGTTCAGAAAAGCATCTACCTCGTAAATTGGGGAATGACTATATATCCGGGCTTAAATGGCAATAAAATAAAACAACATAAATGTATTTTATTGCCATTTAAGCCCGGACACCCTGTATGTATACACAGTATACAGGGTGTCCCATAAGTCTGGAACCATAGCGTAAAATAAGTAATTCATGTTTTCCGTTTATGCAAGTGCCCATGATGTCTTTGAGTAAGGAAGAACGTAATTCTGCTCGTAGGAAATCGGAGTCAGAGGGAGGTCGCTGAGGAATTTAACAGATTGCATCCGGACCGCGCGCCGATAACACACAGCTCTGTCGGCAAACTCGTAGCAAAGTTCAGGGAAACGGTATCCATAGGAGATAAACCACGCAGTGGACCTCCGAGGACATCCACCGACGATGACGCAGCCGCTACCATCCTCGCTCATTTCACACACAGTCCCCAAAAGTCTCTTCGGCGTTTTTATTGCCGTTTTTATCATTTTGCCCTATGGTTCCAGACTTACGGGGCACCCTGTATATATGTAACCAGGTACTACAAATCGACGAATCGGTACAGAATTTAAATTCTGTACCGATTCATCGATTTGTTGTACCTTCTATTCCATGCGTTAAAACCAAGCTACCTAAAAGAAAAAATATATACATATATTATAGTCAACACTGAAAATTCCTATGATGCGCGACTTTTGCGTCACCATATATATATATATATATATTTATTAGTGGTGGTCCTGGTGGACCGGATGTCAGTTTTTCAATATCTGCGGATGCGGATTTTTAATTTGAATACCCGTGGATGCGGATATTTAGTTAATCTATCAATATAATATAGAATTATGAATAATTATGAATAACAATAATATATGAATTATGAATGAGCAGTTGAGCACTCAACAGCTACTGACATCAACGGATGGTCGTTCTGAGTTTTTGACTCACCAATCAGTCGCAACCGGGCAGCAGTGCTGGACTTACCTATAAGCTAAATAAGCTATAGCTTAGGGCCACACACCCTCGGGGGCCTCATTTTTTTAAATATATTTTTATTTTATCATTAGTTTTTATTCTTTAACACTAATTCATCAAAAATTATATATATATATTATTTTTTCTTTATCATTAACATTAATATAAAAAATAATAATTATAGTAATAATGACATTATTTTAAATTTTTTTACCTGAATTTTTTTAGAGAAGGGCCTCAAATTTCATATAGCTTAGGGCCTCAGCAGGTGAAAGTCCGGCCCTGCCGGGCAGAGTTGTCAGATGTTGCTAATTTTAGAAACTGTGCAAATTTTGCAATGTGCTTGCTATAGAAAATTAGCATTTTTATTTTTGCTAAAGAATTTACTATTTTTTGTACTTATTTACAATAATCTTGTTCAAAACACGATAGGCTTCTTGATCTTATACGAACAATTTCATTCTGAAAAGTTACTGTGTTGCTGTGAAAAAAAAATCAGTGGAGTACGCAGAGCGGCACAGGCAGTATTTGTTGATTTAATGGTATTTATATTTTAAGGTTTATATATTTGTTTGTTCATTAATAATTATTAATACTGTACATGAAATGTGCATGACTGGGCCTTATAAGCTACTTTATAAGCTAATTTAATTGTAAATTGCATAATTTATTAAAGGTAATATCCGCATAACATCCGCAATGAAAATGTCAAGTTGAAAAATATGCTTCCAGAAACAAGTACGCAAATTGAGAGACAATGCCGAAATAGCAAAGAACGTGTCATCTTCGATTTTTATAAACATTTGAACGTAAGTTCTTTATCAAAAAACACTTACATTAAACGTAAAAATATGAAATTCACGTTTTAGAAATTCTAGATTTTATTTCATATCACCAAAGCTGAAAGTACAAAAAAAAAAAAAACCCAAAATCTTAATTAAAAAGGTTTAAATTAGAAAAAAAATAAGTGCAGAGGCGTACCGAAGGGAAGGCGACAGGGGCGATTGCCCCCCCCCCCTTGAGCTAATAAATTATTATTATTTTCCCAGTAAAATTGCTAGGTTACAACAGGATGAGAATGAAAGTGTAAAAATTTCGGCGCCAGTTCTTACCTCCCCTACTACTAAAAATCTAAAATGGCTTAGGATCCGGAAAACTCTTAATCCGGCCCTGAGAATAATTTTCTTTTATAAAGGTAACTGTTCAAGGAAATGCTTAATCTCGAAATTAGCACTTTTTTATTCTTATGTTAATACAAATCTGAGCATCCTAATTGCGGTTTGCATTGAATATTATGTTACTAATCAGATTTTTATCATAATTTTTATATTTTTTATAATATAATTTTTATATTTTTATTCATAATGCGTCTTAGCAGTAGCTAGTTAATCATCTGTAACTGAACGATAAGCTCATCATGAACGTACATAAAAATTATTTATTTCTATTTCAATTATACTTCTACAATTAGTTACAAGTCGCACCCCCCCCCCCCCCCCCTTTGGCAAAATTTCTGGGTACGCCTCTGAATAAGTGATCTTCGATTTTTGAAATACTGTAATGTGAATGGTAGTGGTGCATTGCATAATCTTTCAGAAAATGTAAAAACTAGAATGGTTGACGAAATATAGAAGACATTTTCCTCAGACAAAATTAACACCGAAGACGAGGTAAAACTTAACACAATTCGCTTCATCACTCAATCGGCTCATAAAAACTACAAATTTAAATGCAAAATAAATAAAATTCTATTTATAAAGTTCCCGTTTTCCTTTTAATTTGTATCTATTTCGTAATAGAAAATTGCCCTTTTCTTGGAGCGCTGAAAACGTGTGACCCCATATTATAGTTTTGGAATTTGGGCTACAAACTGACATCAATAATAATACTGCCCTTTCACGAAAATAAAAAATTTAATGATAGGATTGTTTAACCTCCTTCGCAATATTTAAGATCATATGACGAAGGGGACCTAAAGTTTTACGTGGGATCCGAACTCCGAGACTTTATATAGTCTAGATACGTCGGACGGTCTCGCATCGAACTACAGTACTACTACTACTACTACTACTACCATCCGACCCAATATCGCTTAACTTCGCTGATGAACGGGAAGCGGTGTTACGACATTGGCTACGACGTAGCCCCCTTTTAGGCAAAACCTTCAGTCTATGAACCCCGTGAAAATAAAGAGGAGAAGCCTTCTTTGTTTATAAAACTTCCTAATTAATGTACATTATAATGCGAAGGCTCAAAGTAAAAAGTGAAACTAATAGGTTTTAACTAATTCTAAAAGTAAAATTATTAAACCACCGCTCTAAAATTTAAGTTATACCGCAAAATGTGCTCGTTTTATATAGTCTCGTTTTAACTTGACAATTTTAACAAACAAAAGTCTTCACACGACGCTGATGAAGTCTTTTGTTACATTTTCAATCACGCACGAAAGACATTTACTCACATTTTTCTTTAAGTCATTTTAATTTTTTGCTCGTCTGGTGTATCGTGTTTGGCGAGATGACACCCACCCCTCTCGACAAACACACTTTCCAGCTTCTAGTCAGTTTTGCGAATGCCCTCCAATTGGGACTCCTTTGCTTTATTCATTTTTTCAAACCCTGACGAGAGTACCTGCATTGAAGCAAATACAATTTTATCTTTTAACCGTTTATCTTATACTGTGCTGGTGTTTGAATTCAATGTTTATTTTGCGGTTATTGCAAATTTCAATTCCATCATGCGCACTCGATGGCCAAGGCTATTTACGCGTTGAAGATCTTTCTTTTCCACCAAGCTGAGTCTCTTTGCGTCCCTTGTGTATGCCAAGTTTTAGAATGAAGCTCCTCTGACTGTTAAAGCCCCAATGAATGACCCGACGATTATGTCACAGCTAATGACGTACCCACACCTGATTTAGCGGATGTAGCACTCAATGCATTGAAGAAACACTTATGGTATATTTCGGAGGACCTGAGAGGGCTGGGTTTCTTCGTCCCACAAGACAACAAGCGTGCTATGGTCAGGAACCTGTCACTCCCTGCACGAGCCAAAGATCTGCGACGTGTGGCAGGAAAGAACCTCGTTAAACGCACCCCCGAGTCGTTTCACGGGACGATTCAAGAATGTTTTCAACCTTATTTTGAAAGATGCCGCGGGAGCACCGGAGACATTTCAAAGGATTCGGCAGTTTGGTCGTTAGACCCCGTTTCTGGAAGGCAAAGAGCGTGTTGAGGGTTTTCGTATCCTCAATGACTGTGTGGAGAGATGCATTGCTCCGGTCCAAGATTTCAATTCAAGCGTCACAAAGAACAAAGAACAAAGAACAAAGAACTTTTCTTCTCCGGACAGTTGACCTCCATCGAAAAGCAATCCCTTCGCCTTTAAAAACAAATTTAAAAAAGCACAGCAGCCACGGCCAATAATGAAGCGTTGCATTACAGAGGCTTATGATTGCTGATTGTTATATTCTGTAATTTGTGTTTATTGTTTCCAAATGGTATCTGCGCAATTCCGCAGTGTAATGTTTCAGTTTTATTATAAATTTTCAATAACCTTTGGTTTTTCCTTTTCCATATATTTTAAGGAAAGGGTTATAAAATATCTAACATATCCTCCCAATTTGCGTTCGGTTATCAGTTGAGCTCTGTAAGTGATATACTTGCGCCACCCTTTAGTGACTTCAAATTCGTAACAAATTTGATGTTTACCTTCCTTAAGACGTGTAATACTGGCGAATATCGCTCTTTGAAATTTGGGACCATCCTAATATGGTTAGCGTTAGCGTCGATGACTACGAATCCATCGGCCCCGGGATCGAGACCCGGTGACGGCAGCCGGCGCGCAGCAAAACCCAGCTGTTCATCCTTCCACACAATAAAGAAAGTGGTTGGTAGATAAACGGGTACCCTGAGTGGCCTTGTGGTTAAGACGCTGTGCTGTTGGTGGGGCGTGGTTCGGATTCCATGAACTATTCGAGTGGAAGCAAACCAAAGGTATAGGCCTAATATATATATATATATATATATATATATATATATATATATATATATATATATAATTAAAATCCCCCAAAGTTAAAAGAACTAAATTAAAACACTAAAAATTGTGGAGCTTTTCGAAGGATACTAGCTTCTTTGTTCGGGCGATGAGAAACTAAAAATACAAGTGAAGATCAAAGATTATATTTAAAAAACCACTATACCTCAAGCAACTCGAAGCGTCGCCGTAAAATATTCTGAAAAACGGGCTAATTTGATAAACAAAAGTTAGTCATGAAAGCCAGCTCAAATGTCCAATTTTTTATATTGAAATTATTAGTATTTCTTATAGTGAAGGATTTGCAAGTTTTCTTTTATCATTACTAATATTCAAAAGTAAATGAGCAATGTTGATGTCTATGTTATGGTCTTTGTCTAGAGCAGTGGTTCCCAAACACGGGGTCGGGAACCCAAATGGGGTCGCAGGACGCATCATAAGGGGTCGCATACTATGATCTAACTTATGCTCTGCTGTAATTGTTTGTCCCACTTATTTAAGCATTTAAGATATGACGTCATCCTGAATTGCTACTTCTCTGAAATAATAAAATATTATTGCCAACACTGATTATATATTGCATCGTGATTTTGTAAATGAAGTTTCTTCTTGTACTGTGTTTGTTGTATAGGGAAAAAAGGTAAATATTTTGCGAATCTTTAAACTTTAAAGTCATTGATATTATATTAATGGCAGAAATTTACTAAATGTCTGTTTGAAAATAGGGTAAATTACAGGCTGACAACGAGGCAAGGGTGAATTTCGAGGTCTATGATGACACAGTAAAGTTTTGGATTACTTTATCAGAGAAACATTCAGCAGTAAAAGTCGAGCTATCAAGGTTCTGGTACAATTTGGAACCACCTATGTCTGTGAGGCAGCTTTCTCGTCAATGGTGTTTATAAAAAATGATTACCATAACCGTATTTCAAACTTCAACTTAGAAAATTGTATGCTATGTTGCTTAACTTCGTATACCCCCAGGTATAGAAAATTAATCAAATGATGACGTGCACAATTTCAGATGCTAAATATGACACATTGCATACGATTTATCGCAGAATTGTAACTTAGGGAAAAAGTATGTTATTTTGTTTATATTGTGTTATTACGCTGCTTCAGTACAATAAATGATGATATATGATAAATATGTCGCATATTAAACATGAGTTGTTAATGTACAATTGACAGTGTTTAATTTTAGACTCCTCAGTCATGTATTGCATTTTCCTTATTTGTTTTTACAGTTAAATGATTTTTATGAAAATATGTCTATTTATATAAGATTCCTCACTGTGTGTGTGTGTGTGTGTGTGTGTGTGTGTGTGTGTGTGTGTGTGTGTGTACCACGGGCCACGCCAGTGACTTGGGGGTCGCACTGGATAAGTGACAGCTCTAGATGGGGTCGCAATGAGAAATGCTTGGGAATCCCTGGTCTAGAGCTCTAGGCGATGCTTTTGATAGGCCGAGTTACCATCAGCTTTGCTCAGGCTATACACTCAGTATACAGGCTATACTTATGTTGATAGAAACGTCTTTTGAAGTCAATGAGACTGCGAGTGGAGCATTTCAGTTGGACTTCATGATTAACTTTTGTTTATGAAAATGGCCCGTTTTTCGAAATATTTTATGACACTTGAGTTGCCTGAGGCATAATGTATTTTTTTTAAACCTCGCTAATTCGACAACCGCTAATTCGAATTTCGCTTTAATTCGACTAAGTGTTAGTCGAATTAATATTTTTGAGAATTCGAATTATATGAAAACATTTTGTAAAATGTACGAAAACAATTCAAATAAAATTCACACGTGAGTCGAAGCGCGCGCGTGATACTTCGTTCCTTATATTTTACAGAATTTATTCTGAATTTAGTTTATTTTTTATTTATGATTTCTGTATTAATACAGGGTGTCCATAAATGTTTACCCTGAAAACAATATAATCTCGTTTTAATGACGAATCTTACATCCGTTTTCTTTTTACGGGTGATCTCGTACACGCATAGAGTTTCTGTGCTGGTGTGTTTCGTCTCCCGCATTCGCCGCTAGGAGCGCTGTAGTAGCTGTTCAGTTAAGATGGCGTCTGTGACAGAGAAGGCACAATGTGTTGTGTGGTTTGCAGGAACAAAATCTCCTGTCAGTGTTCAGCGAAGGTTCAGAACAAAGTATGGAAAGAATCCACCTGATGTGAAGTTAATTAAGTCGTGGATGAAAAAATTCTTGGAAACTGGAAACGTGGAAATGGGAAAGAGCAGTGGTAGACCATCAGTTTCCGATGGGACGGTGGAAAACATTCAAACTGCTTTCACACGGTCACCAAGGAAATCGGTGAGACAAGCTTCATGCCAACTAAAGATACCAAAGTCTACGGTGCACAAGGTTTACACAAACGTTTGAAGTTACACGCCTACAAGGTACAAATTGTTCAAGAACTGAACCCTGATGACCGTCCAAAACGTGAACAATTCGCTATTGACATTTTGAACAGCATTGACGAGGATAATGACCTCTGTTACGTGTCTGCTTTTCAGACGAGGCTACGTTTCATCTTAGTGGTAGAGTCAACAGACACAATGTGCGTATTTGGGGATCGGAAAACCCACGTGCCGTAAGGGAGCATATTCGGGGCAGTCCGAAGATCAATGTCTGGTGTGGACTAATGCATGACCAGATAATTGATCCTTTCTTCTTCGCTGAGAACACTGTTTCCGCAACTGTGTACCTGGATATGCTCACCAATTACGCCATCCCCCAGCTGCAGGATAGGCAGCCAACTGTCATCTTCCAACAAGATGGGGCACCCCCTCATTGGGCGCATGTTGTTCGTGAAACTCTCGACGTAACATTTCCAAATCGATGGATTGGCAGGGACGGGCCAATCCCACGGCCCCCAAGATCACCAGACATTACCCCGCTGGATTTCTTTCTCTGGGGTCATGTTAAAGATTTGGTTTATGCAACAGTTGTTCCAGATATCAGGACATTGCGAGAACGCATTACGGATGCAATTGCAACAGTTAACCCACAAATGTTGGAAAATGTGTGGCGTGAGTGTGAATACCGTTTAGACATTTTACGTGCCACTAGGGGTGCACATGTGGAAGCTTATTAAGTTTATGCATCAAAACTTTGTATGTTTATCTACTTATGATTAAAACTGTGTTTGAATACGAGTGTTTATTTAAAAGTTATAGCATGCTTTAATCAGGGTAATCATTTATGGACACCCTGTACATTACATACGTGTATTTAGATAAAGTACTCTTCTGTATGCATACAAAAATATCGAGTTCTAGTGTGAATTAACATCAGAGACAGGTCGAAAAGGGGGGAATGGGTTCGTACAAAGTTCAAATTAGCATCAGCGACAAGTCAAATTGGGTTAAAAAATTCAAATTTGTAGTAATTCGTACTTTCTCAATGTTTCGACAAGGGTAGCCCCCCAAATCTGTCGAATTAGCGAGGGGTTACTGTATATCTTTCATCTTCACTTCTACATATCGATCATTGTCAAAATTTGCAGAATCTTTTTCTGGCTTTCTAGCTCTGACATCATACCACGTGACCACAAAAATTGTCCGTTTTTAATCGCTTATTACTCAGTCATTATTGCAGCTTCACAAATGAAATAAAAAGCATTCGAAAGAGAACATTTTAAAGTTTTAATTTATTCTACATGTGTTCAAAGTGACGTCCCTGGACATTCTTACATTTCACACAACGGGAAAGGAAGTTATTTATTACATTTTCCAAAACGCTGCATTCAATGGACTGTACACTCTCTACCACCGCTTGCTTTAATTCTTCGATAGAGGATGGCTCTTGCCTGAATACTTTGTCCTTGACAAATCCCCAGAGAAAAAAGTCCAAAGGTGATAGATCGGGAGATCTTGCGGGCCAGGGAAACTGCGAGCGATGAGAAATGAATCTTTGTTCAAAAAATCTTGTTAAACATTCCAGTGATTGCCTAGTTGTGTGGGCTGTTGCTCCGTCTTTTTTTACCACAAAAATTGTCCCTGTTTTTAATCGCTTATTACTCAGTCATTATTGCAGCTTCACAAATGAAATAAAAAGCTTTCGAAAAAGAATATTTAAAAGTTTTATTTAATTTTTTCGATATCCTGGATACGAAATCAGTACTTATAAAAAAATGACAGTTTTATCCACCACAATCATGGGTTATTTGTCGGACATGCAACGTGTTTTCATCGCAGAAGAGATGATCAAACATGGCTCGGTAGTTGCCACCCAACGGTCTTTCAGACGACAATACGGTCAGCAAAGGACCATAGATCCTAAAACGATTCGCAGGATTTTCGCAAAATGGAAACATCACGGCTCAATCAAGAACATGCATAAAGGCAACTCTGGGCGCAGCAAAGGTGTGCGAACCGCTGAAAACATTGATTCAGTCGCAAATCAGCTTGAAACGAACAACAAGAAATCTGTGAGACGACTATCAGCTGTGACAGGAATCAAACGGGAGAGCATTCGGAAAATAATCACGTTGGATTTGAGAATGAAGTCATTCAAAATTGTGTGTTTGCAACAGCTTAGCGAACAAGACTACCAGCGTCGTTTGATGTTTTGTGAACGCATTGAAACAATAATTGAACAAAACCAGATAAGATTAAGTGACATAATATTCAGTGATGAATGCCACATCTATCTCAATGGGTTCATCAACAGACAGAATTACCGGTGTTGGTCACAAAACAAGCCAAATATACACTTGGAGAAACCTCTGCATTCACCAAAAGTTACTGTCTGGTGTGGTTTGAGTAGCAGCAAGGTTTATGGTCCTTACTTTTTTGAGGACCCAGAGACAAGGAGACCGCTTTCAGTAACTTCAGAAAGATATGTAGAAATGCTGAACACTGTTTTTGAACAAGAAAACTGCAGTAACAAGTGGTTTCAGCAAGACGGAGCAACAGCCCACACAACTAGGCAATCACTGGAATGTTTAACAAGATTTTTTGAACAAAGATTCATTTCTCATCGCTCGCAGTTTCCCTGGCCCGCAAGATCTCCCGATCTATCACCTTTGGACTTTTTTCTCTAGGGATTTGTCAAGGACAAAGTATTCAGGCAAGAGCCATCCTCTATCGAAGAATTAAAGCAAGCGGTGGTAGACAGTGTACAGTCCATTGAATGCAGCGTTTTGGAAAATGTAATAAATAACTTCCTTTCCCGTTGTGTGAAATGTAAGAATGTCCAGGGACGTCACTTTGAACACATGTAGAATAAATTAAAACTTTAAAATGTTCTCTTTCGAATGCTTTTTATTTCATTTGTGAAGCTGCAATAATGACTGAGTAATAAGCGATTAAAAACAGGGACAATTTTTATGGTCACGTGGTATTTGGGAAATGTTGTTTGTGTCGCTATAGTTGCGAGTAGTTTTAATTTTTGTTTAAGGGTATTATTATTATTATTATTACTAGTTACCTGACCCGGCTTTGCCCGGGTTAAGGTTAGGTACCCCCCCGGGTACCTAACCCCTAACGGGCATAACCCCGTCCCCCATGGCTAAACTACAGAAAAGAACGCAGCCGTGAAAATTTTGAGCTTCACATTGTACAGTTCCCGCCGCTTTGCTGACGGTTAGACAGGCTAAACTACAAAAAAAGAACCCAGCCGTGAAAATTTTGAGCTTCACATTGTGTCAACATTTCTGAATCTGGTATCTCCCAAAACCTCCTCACCCCCATTCATACAACTTGGGGGCTAACCCCCTCCCCCACCCCTCCCCATTACCCCACCCATCCCCCATTACCCCCACCCCCACCCTTCCCCCATTGCTAAACTACAGAAAAGAACACAGTCATGAAAATCTTGAGCTTCACATTTCCGCCCGTAATACAATTTCTGAATTTTTTTCTCTCAATTTTTTTTCTCACAATTTCTGAGTGTGACGGACAGACGGACAGCTCTCTTATTATAATATATAGATTATTCTTTGTCGGCAGCATTTTCCCACGCCTAAGTGGGGTCGCTGTTCCTAATCCGCCTTCGCCACTCATTTCTGTCCAACGCCACATCTGCCGCCAGATTTCGCTCCCTCGTATCACCCTCCACACACTCTCTCCATCCCATCCTCGGCCTTGCCCTTCTCCTTCTTCCAGGTGGTTCCATCTCCATAACTCGTCGCCCAACATATTCCTCCTCTCTCCGCATGACATGTCCGAACCATCTAAGCCTTCTCTCTTGAGCTTTCTTTGACACCTTTATTACTTTTGTCCTTCCACGAATAAATTTATTTCTAATTTTATCTCTTCTCGTAACCCCAAACATCCATCTCAACATCCTTATTTCTGCTACATCCATTCTTTTCCCCAGATTCCTCCTCATAGGCCACGTTTCCGCACCATACAACATTGCAGGCCTCACTACCGCCTTGAATACCTTCCCTTTCAATTTCATTGATATTCTTTTATCACACAGTACCCCAGACACCTTCCTCCAATTATTCCATCCTGATTGTACTCTATTATTCACTTCCCTTACCAGCTCTCCACCATCTTCTACCCACAATCCCAAATATTTAAAACTTTCCACCTTCTTCACCACCTCATCATGGAGTCGCACCTCATCTCTCTGCCCGTGTCCCGCATTGTACTTCATGTACTGTCTTCGCCCTACTAATCTTCAAACCTCGGTTTTCCAGTGCTGCCCTCCACCTTTCCTGCTTCCTCTCCACCTCCTCTCTGCACACAAAACCACATCGTCGGCAAAGAGCATACACCATGGCGCCTGCTCCCTCACCTCCTCCGTCATTACATCCATAACAATGTCGAAGATGTATGGGCTCAGGGCCGATCCCTGATGGACACCAACTTTCATTTCGAAACCTTCCGTCAGTCCTGCGCTACATCGTATTTGAGTACGTGACCCCTCGTACATATCCTGCACCAACCTCACACACTTCTCCAGTACTAATTTCTCCATTAAACACCTCCAATCTCTTGCCTCGGTACTCTGTCATACGCTTCTCTAGATGTATGAACACTATGTGCAACTCCCTCTGTCCCTCTCTATATCTTTCCATCAAATGTCTAAGTGCAAAAATGGCATCCGTTGTCCCTCTTCCCGGCATGAAGCCAAACTGCTCTTCCGCTATGCTTGTTTCTTCCCTCAACCTGCTCTCCACAATCCGTTCCCAGACCTTCATTGTATGCGACATCAGTT
This sequence comes from Bathynomus jamesi, assembly GCA_023014485.1. Lineage (NCBI taxonomy): Eukaryota > Metazoa > Arthropoda > Malacostraca > Isopoda > Cirolanidae > Bathynomus > Bathynomus jamesi. The sequence goes on along the minus strand of JAJOZX010002136.1, from coordinate 294,047 downwards.
TAATCCCTCGATTATTTGTACATTCCTGGACATCTTTCCCTTTAAATATTGGGACCAGTATGCTTTTCCTCCACTCTTCTGGCACTCTCTTCTGATCATATATCTTGCGCATCAAATCGCTAAGGATGTCTACTCCTTCCACCCCCAAACTTTTCCAAACTTCCACTGGTATCTCATCAGGCCCTGTAGCCTTCCCATTTTTCATTGTGACCAATGTTCTCTCCACCTCTTCTCTTCCCACACACATAACCATTCCTTCGTTTGGTAACCCTTCTTCCCTTATCAATCTAAAATTTTACTCATTCAACAACCTTTCAAAATAAACCTTCCACCGTGCCTTAATATCCTGCATATTAGAGATCACTCCACCATACTCGTCCTTTATTTACCTTATATGTGTAATATCCTTAGTTACCTTATCTCTTGCCTTTGCTATTTTAAATTCTTTTGACCTTCTCTTGTTTCAAGTTCCTCATATACATCTCTGTATGCTTCGTTTTTGGCCTTTGCCACTGCAGTCTTAGCTTCTTTCTTCGCTCTCCTATACCTCTTTTTGTCTTGGTTTTCCGTGTTGACCCATGTCTTCCACGCTTTTTTCTTCTCTCACTTTTTTCTTGCACTTCTTCACTCCACCACCAAGTTTCTTTGTTTAAAGGTATTCACAGAACTAATCATTTGGACAATATCTTTTCCTTGAAGCTCTAAACTGAGTTGGTTCAGCTAAGCAGTTACATCAGTCGAAAAAAAAATTTCTAATAACCACACTTCACCTTCCAACTGCTCATATTCATCACCTCTTGAGGCCAGAAACTCGTTAATTTCTGTCAACAAATCTCTACATCTCTGAAGAAGTTTTCCCCTACTAAACCATCTTACATCAGTGTGGCAAAAGGTGTGTATTCGGCTTCACTTTCTTCCAGTTGAGACTTATAGAGGCGCCGCCCCTGCTGACTTCTTGACCTAATAGAACATACGGTCTTGAGCCCAATCTCCACAACCTTCTTTCATACTCAGCATTTTACTACAGATGTTGATGAATTATGCAATGATAACTATGAAGTTAGAAAAATCACTATCATATTTGTAGAGAGAAACGAAACTACAGGTATGCCCAATCATGGTTGGAGCTTCATCGGTGGTAATGGACAGAAGTTTGTTAATGGGTAACAGATTGTTATTAACAAAATCTTCGAAAACTGGAAAATGTCCTCTCCTCGAGTTTTTCCCTTCAAAGGTATGATATTAAGCAATTCCTCCTTAGCAGTCATATTTTTAAATACCATTCTTAGTAAAATGCGTAGCTGGGATGTGTCAGTAGCATCTGTCAACTCATCAAACTGAAGTGAAAAAAAAATTGCACTCATTTATATCATTTAGTTGCACTCTCTGATCCTCACCCATCACTTCTGAACGTCACGTAACAGCGTGTCTCGATAGCTGAATTTCGAACAAGCAGCGAGTCTGTTGCCTCCAAAAATGCATCTTTTACGCGTCTCCATCCTCGAACGGTTTCTTACGCTTAGCTAACACGTGACTCACCCAGAAGGATGCAGTTGTGGCTGCCTTTGATTTCTCAATGGGCCTAGTACATATTGGTGGACAGCAAGTTGAGACTTCAGTTCCTTCATCTTCGTCTTGCGCAGTTCAATTTTGGCTTGAAAGTCGCTCTCATATTTCTTGCGAACAATTTTGAGATGCCTCTCAACATTTCCCTTCTTATCAAGAGCTACGGTTGAATGGCAAATCAAAGACGCACTTCAGATTCACCATGGTGAAAATATAATCTTCCTCTCACTGACTGTGAAAATGATAAGGGTTTTTTTTTTTGTTGCTTGGTAAACATTTATGATTAGCCCCCACTAAAATTTTAATTGAAAAATTTACTGACAACCTGTTTCCAGTAATTTTTTCTATAAAAGTTTAGAATCTTAGAAATTTAGTACACTCACATGTACTGTACTTGTTTTCTTTGCAATAATCTTCAGACTATTGACTACTCTGTTAGTTCGCGGAGTGACTGCGGTGTTGCCAAGTTTGACAAGAGCATCACCCACAGTGCGTAAAACCGACTACTTGAGTACCGTAAAGCCTTGTCCGCACTTGCTATATAACACGTGTTATTAACAATGTTATGTAACATGTTTGGAGAATATTTAGTGAAATTTCGCTATTTTTTACAAGAGTAAATTACAGGCTTTTGAGGAATTTTAGGTTAGGTTATATATTAAAACTATGTTTTTCCGATTTTTTTTTATGTTGTTTGAACGAAATTAACCTTCGTTCAAACCGCATCAAAAACCATCAGAAAAACAGTTTTGATTTACAAAGCCTGTAATGTACGGGATGTAGAAGAGAGATAAAAACCGGTGAGACCACTTAAAAGAGCGTTAAAATCTGAATAAAAACCATTATATTCTATTCCTGTGATTTTAATTCTTACCATTTTTTTCCCCACAGAAACCATGGCATCATCTATTTTGAACGATTCAGAGAAAAAGCGAGTTCTTGACCGCATTCGAGCTGTCACATTTCGTGAAGCAAAGGAAGCTGGTGCAACTTTCATAACTCGACACTGGGTGGCTGAGAGATTAAAAAGATCAGAAGACTTTGTCAAAAGGAATTGGAATAAGAATCCTGAAGATTGTGAAACAGAATTTCGAGGAGGAAGACCGGAGAAATTATCTCAAGAATCGAAAGACATTGTGCTTGCTGCATCACGGCGCCGAAAGAAGAGCTGCTCTGAGGTAGCGAAAGAGATACTTATCCGTCGTGGTAAGATAGTCAATCGGCAACTTGTGCATCAACTTCGAGTTCGCCAAGGCTTGAGTGCTTGGCATGAAATAGCTAAGCCACGGAAGAGTGATCTTAATATTGAAGATCGGCTATGGTTTTGTGATTATCTTGAGGAATGGACGGAAGACGATTTCCTTCATTTGGTTGTCAGCGATGAATTCTTCGTTTATGTCTCCAGAAAACCAAATTTTCAGAATGATCGGGTTTGGGCAACAACTCCTGATGAAGTCCCAGACGACCAGAAATATCGAGAAATAGTAAAAAATCCAGCATGTGTGGGTGTTTTCATTATGTTCTCTATTCGGAAGCTCATCTGGGTTATCAAACCAAGAGGAACCAGTTGGGATGGGCCTTATTTTCGAAATGTAATTTTAGCCCAACATGTAATTCCGTTTTTGAAAGACCCCGAGTGTGTTTTGGATGTTGAACAGGCAACCTTTCTTCACGACAAAGCCCCCTGTATGAAAGCACTTGCGACTCAACAACTGCTTAAGGACAATAACATTGATTTTTTCGGAAATAATGAATGGCCTGGCAATTCTCCCGATCTTAATGTCTGTGAACATGTCGGATCCATCATGAAGGATCGGGTGGAGTCCTTAATGCTGGAACAACCCATTCAAAATCGGTATTCAACAGAAATTATGACTGTAAAGATCAACGAAGTCCTTGAAGAAATGAGTCATGATACCGATCTCTTTGAGACACTTCTGGGATCATACCCCCGTCGATTAATGGCCGTGAGCTGCAAATGGGGGCAACACCCGATATTAAAACAAGTGTTTCTTATTCAAAATTAAACGCTCTTTCGCGTGGTTTTATGTTTTTTTCTATTCCTTTCAGTTTCTTCTGTACATGGGGGGGGGGGGCAATAATTTCCTGACACCCTTTACACTCGTAAAAATTTATCGAAATTTCATGTTATATAACAAAAAAATCAAGGTTTATAACATGTTAGATGTTATCAGTTTGAAGTCGGAAAGATCAAAGGATGTTACATAACTTGTTATATAACATGTTATAATTGCGTCCAGACACGGGTTGTTCATAGTGTAGACGTCATTGTTAGATAACATTTTATATAACTTGTTAGCAACATCGATATATAACACGTTACCGAGTGTGAACAATACTCTTCGCGAAACGTGTTAGAAGAAAGTGAGCAATGTCAACTGATATAGTCTCAACAAAATCAGTACATAATTAATTAAAAAAATAAATAGGCGAATAAAAACCATGTGTAGAGTGATAGGACAATAAAAAAAAAAGGACGGCTTCAAGAATGGGAATTACAAACGGGTTATGAGTGCGAGCAATGCGATCTCTCTCTCTCTCTCTCTCTCTCTCTCTCTCTCTCTCTCTCTCTCTCTCTGTGTGTGTATCAGTTCAAGAAAAGGTTAGACGAAATCTTGCACACTATTTGAGTGTGTAAAGACATTTAGGACCTCAGTCTGCGGAAATTTCTTTTCCTATAAAATAGTTAATATCTGGAACCAACTTCCCTCAGAGGTTGTTTCCAGTCAAAGTGTAAATCTGTTTAAAAATAGGCTAGACAAAGTACTGAACACACTCATAGTTTAAGATTAAAACCTCAGAAAACTCTGCAGGAGTTCGCTTGCTCGGTGTCTCTGTGAGCAAGCTAAATATAGAGCTATTTATATATTCTCCACTTTCCTTTAAAATTTCCTTGGCTACTTTTCCAGGGTCAAGGTATTTTCTTCAACCTTTTTCCGTACCTGCCTCTGGCAGTGAGGGAGCGGAGGGTGGGGGGAGAGCCTTCTACTTTTCTATCCAGTTTTCTACTACTGCTATGATAGTTGAAAGAAAAATAAACTTTTCCCTGGCACCCGTTGCCATTGGTACCTCCTCGGTATGGGCCGCAAGGCCTTTTGAGGTACTTCTTTTCCTTGTAACTCCTTGTAACTCTCTCTACTTAGAGAGGTGTCAACTCAAGGTTAACCGTATGTTAAGTTTTCAACATTTTAGCAGTTTACTTTTACAATGACAAATAATTGTGAAGCTGGACTATTTTTTTTTATTTAATTTGTCCCTTAAGCTTTAGGCTTTACTGGGCTCTTATTAAAAATATATATTTATTAGTAATAATAAATAAATAAATTTTATTAATAATTAAAATAAGTATTAATCTTAAATTATCATTATCGATATGACAATTTTATTGACAAATGCAAGGTCATTAGTGAAGGTATGCTAATACCATACTAAGAAATCAATATTATACACGAGAGATAAAAATGAACAATCACGAGTAATGCGTCTTTAATCCTAGATTACACACGAGAAATGAATAAACGATAGTAATGTACATTAATCCTAGAAACGAGTTAACGGTCCACCGGTCGACCGCAATCGACGTTCCGAGCACCCGTGCCTTAAACGAAGCTTAAAAATGTATGGCCTAATAAATATAATTTTATAAAATTTCCACTTTAATGACTTTAATTTATCTCTTCCAATACCACTGTTAAAATGTAATTTAAAATTTAATTACGATATGGATTCACTCAATATTTTGGGGGTTAAAAGCATTGGTAGTATTTCTTTAGGGGAAGTCTATCATCATTTTAGTATTTCAAATACTTCAATATAAACTATTCTGCTGAGTAATTTCCTTAATAACGAATTATATTTCGGGTTAACCCCTTCTAAAAATAACAGTAGGCCTAATAATCTAATATACTCCTAGTACAAATATTTTTTTATATAGCAAGGAGGGGCCAAGGGAGAATGCCCGCAAAAGCGCCCCTCCCATAGAAGAGAGCCAAAATCAAGGTCCAGAGTTTTCGAGATGCCTAGACACAATGCGTTTGAAAGATTGGAGGTTATAGACAGGGGGGAAAGATGGATTGAGGAAGATTGTTCCAGAACAGACCGGTTGAGTAGATGAAAGACTGAAAATAACGATTAACCCTCGCGTTAGAGAATTGGACAGAAAAGGAATGAGAATGTGTAGAAAGTCTGATGCTGCGTGCGCTCCTTAAAGGAGGAGGGCAAGCAGTTAGAAAGTTCAGAAGAGCAGTGTCCGTTATAATAACGATAATAAAGAGAGAGTGAGGCAACATTGTGGCGAAGAGAGAGGGATTGAAGACAGTAAGAGGCGGGAAATTGATGAGACGAAAAGCCTTTGATTCCATCCGGTCAAGTAGGGTTGTGTGGGTTGAGCCACCCTACACGTGGAAAGCTACTCCATACAGGGGCGGACAAGACCCCTGTATTGAGACTGCAAATGAGTCGGGGTGAAGAAACTGCGGAGACGGTACAGCACACCTAACCTCTCAGAAGTTGTTTTAGAAAGAGAGTATACGTGATCTTTTCAGGAATGGTCACGAGAAAATGAAACGCTAAGAATGTTCAGAGAAGAGGAAGAATTGAATTGTGTATTGTTGAAGGCAGGGCTGAGTACCAGCAGTATAAATGATACTGGTACTGGTACGATAATTCTTAACTCTACTGGTACTGGTATTTGTAACTAATGGTACTGATATTACCAATTTCCAAAATTGTACTGGTACTAGTTGTGGTATTGTCTAATAGTTATAGGGCCTACAAACACTTTATACATCTAGGATCTACTGTATTTTTAATATTACAAAAATGAGATACTATTTTTATATATGCATAACTAAAGAATTTTTTTTAACCTTCTGATCACTGTAGAATCTATCCTTAATATTGCCAAAATGAAATACTAGCTATTTCTTATATATGAATAGAGTAACTAAATAAAATTTATAACCCTTTCATCACTCGTAAAAAAAAAGTTTAAATCATTTAACCCTTTAATGCGCAGTGTGACTTTACTGATTTTGTTCTGGCCAAAGCCAGACGATTTTATTCAGTTTCGGAAAGAAGTCTGTGCAGTAAAGGATCAAGCAAATGTTTCTTAATTCTTTACTGCACAGAGGTCTTTTCGAGACTGGATAAAATCGTCTGGCGTTAGCCAGAACAAAATCAGTAAAGTTACACTGCACGATAAAAGGTTAACTGAAATTAGAAAAAAACTGTCTGTTTCAGTTAAGTCCATTAGACTTCAAAAACAAAATACCATATTCTATTCACTAGAAAAATCCCTATTCCTAAGAAAAAAATGATTCATGTTACAAACGAGTTAAATAAGACAAAGAGGAAATCTGAAATAAATTTAGCTAGAAACAGTTTTAAGGACTAAAATTTCTTCGTTTTATAAATTCAGTATTAAAAATAAAGATAGAATAGTTCTTATAAGGTCTGGCCCTAGAGCATCGAGGAACGTGAGGAAGGTTACTTGAAAAAAATCAGGATAGAGTTGGTGTTTTAAATGAAAATATGAAAATACCATCAAAATACCACCAGATTATGTGGTATACCAGTTGCTTTTAAGAGTTACTGGTACTGATACCATGATCTAAGTGGTAGTTACTGGTATTTGGTATTGATACTGGTACTGGTTCCCAGCCCTGGACTTGAAGGTAAGGGGATAGTCGTGTGAAAGATTATGACGAGTAGACAGATGGAGGAAATGAGTTTTTGAGGCATTGAAAGCCATAAGGTTTTCTCTGCCCCAATCAGAGGGAGTAGAAAGATCAAAGGTCAGGTGTACCATAGCCGTCCTACGCGAAGCATTTAGTGTCTGTTGAGAGGGATGCTTTGTGAAGCCGGTGGGAAGTGAAGAGTGGAATCATCGGCACAGGAGTGGACAGGACAGGAAGTGCGATTTAATAGATCATTGACAAATAAAAGGAAAAGAGTGAGTGACAGGACAGAACCCTGAGGAACAGCACTATTAATAGCTGTATGAGAAGAACAGTGACCATCTACAACCGCAGCTATAAGTTGGCCAGAAAGGAAATTAGAGATGAAAGCACAGATAGAAGGATAGAAACCTAAGGAGGGCAGTTTGGAAATTAAGGATTTGTGCCAGACTCCATCAAAAACTTTTGATATGTCTAGACTCTAGCGCAATAGCAAAGGTTTCACCGAAATCCCGAAAAGATTAATACCTTAATATTAAACCGTACTTCTTATAATAACCATTATTTGAATACATCCTGGCAATACTCAAACTAGATGCCAGTTTACTTCCGTAATTTATTTAAAAATATTTAATAAATAAAAAATTCCTATAAAGCAATCAATTCGTAAATAAGTAATATATTGAAATTAGTAAAAATGACCATACAATACATATTTTTCTCTGTAGGAAAAAAGGAATTTAAAAAAATGAGTCTACAGATCATACAAACACTATCACACTCGGGTGTAGGTTAAAGCCTACAGGTGTGCAGTAGGGTGGATCGATTTTACATTTTTTTCGATTTCCATATTCTAATAGAGACAAAAACTTGCGCATGCATGAGAAAATAGCCTCTGCAAAATCTTAGCTTAATAGGTAATCATCTTCTGCCCCCGGCAGAGCGATGAAAATCATATTTTAGTAGTCAAAAACGTATTTTTCTTATAATTTTTAAAATATTTCAATATGCATCAAAATTATTCCTAATAACTATAAAGTCGATGAAAAAGACCTCATATGATCGTTTTTCCAAGCGCGTTGTCCTACGTTAATATCTTTTGCCCCCGGCAACAACGTCAAATGTTGAAAAAATAGGTAATTTATATACATATTTTCAGATCGGCTCTTTGTCTTAAATAATGCATTTATATATTTCCCATAGCATTTATATCGTTGCTTAGGCATGAAACAACACACACGCAAAATTTTATGACTCTAGAGTAATATCTTCTGTCCCGGAGAAAAGTCTAAATGTGGATTATAATTACGTTAATGCGATGTTATAAGTACGATAAGTACTAAGTACAGCTCCTCGCTTGCTAATTTTATAAAATTAGCAACCCAGAACTCACCACGAGGAGGTGGCTGTACGTCGAGTTCTACCCTATCCAGCCCCAACCACCCTTCCTTTGGCTGCATGTCGATTTACATACGGTAATCTTTCTTAGAATCAAATCGTGGAATTTTTGTTCGGGAGTGAAGACGGGAGCGGATGAATCCGTCCCTCTCTTCTATTCCACTTACACTGGCAGAGGCTTCGGTTACTAATTTGATGAGTCTCTCGACCGCTTGAGTATGACAAGGGAATAGTGGGATCAGTCCATCAGGCTGGTCTCCCGTCTTAACAAACTCTTTTATTCGGGTATCAGGTATTGTTTTTGTAACGGGGGGGTTCGGTCACCTCAGCCGTTTGCCAGTTGATTATTTCGTAATAGTTTTGACTATCGTAGAGCAGCTCAGGCATGGCGAAGGCTCGAATTTCCCCCGCTGGTGATTGTTTTGATCGTGCTTTTAATATTCTTCTCCATCCCAATTCTCTTATGTGTTGCTCATCGGCATGTAGCATGGAGATCAAAATATTTTCTGGGTGAGCAAAGAAAGAATTTCTACGGAGGACTTTGTTGGCGATTGTCTTGGATCTTTGAGGCATGGTCTGAGAGAGACGCATCATTTCGAAAAAATTTTTTGCGCCCTCAGTGAAACTGGAGTTTTTCTTTATCTTAAACCAAATTGGTGCGTAAACTGTCATAATGAATCGCACAATTTCGTTGAAGGTGATGGAGGGTTCACTGGTTGAAACATAGAGGCGCAGAAATCTATTTGCTGTTGTCAGCCACCTGGAATGCGCCATCTTACCTGGATTTCGAGCCGCGAGAGCTGAAGAGCAGCTACCGCTCGACACTGCTCTGTAGATGCCTAACAAATATTTTTGGTCAGTGCTCAACTCGGCATCATCTATGTCAATGTCGGGAGATGGAATGGCATCGAATTCTGTAATTGGAAGTTTTTGGCAGTCGTTCAGTTGTTTTCCAACTGGTCCAGTAAAGCCCATTGGCCCAGTTGTTTTGCCGTCCAAGTCTTGAATGAGGTGTCGCAGTGATAATTCATTACCGTGTAATAGGCATATGATCCACTGAACTGGCCTTTGTAGTTTCATTTCAATCATACGCCAGTACGCAGTGCGTACTGGCGCGTCAGTGGCAGCTGCTGGTGGCAGCACTCACCAGAGATGACCTTTAAACCCTAGCCTAGAGTCATAAAATTTTGCGTGTGTGTTATTTCATGCCTAAGCAACGATATAAATGCTATGGGAAATATATAAATGCATTATTTAAGACAAAGAGCCGATCTGAAAATATGTATATAAATTACCTATTTTTTCAACATTTGACGTTGTTGCCGGGGGCAAAAGATATTAACGTAGGACAACGCGCTTGGAAAAACGATCATATGAGGTCTTTTTCATCGACTTTATAGTTATTAGGAATAATTTTGATGCATATTGAAATATTTTAAAAATTAGAAGAAAAATACGTTTTTGACTACTAAAATATGATTTTCATCGTTCTGCCGGGGGGCAGAAGATGATTACCTATTAAGCTAAGATTTTGGAGAGGCTATTTTCTCCTGCATGCGCAAGTTTTTGTCTCTATTAGAATATGGAAATCGAAAAAAATGTAAAATCGATCCACCCTAGTGTGCAGTGTACACCTTCAAAACTATTCCTGAAAATGTTTAGTTTTGATTATTTTCATTATCTTGTTTATACGTAACAACTACATAATTTGTTAGATACACAGAATTCTCATGCTGCAATGAATTTAGGCTTGTCATTGAACTTCTCGCACGGACTCTTTAATATCTCGGATTTATTTGCGATTATTATTCAAAATACAGTAAACCGATTTTAAGCCAACTAAATTATGTATGCAGCTGTCTAAACCAAATGTATTTATTTATTTTCCTTTACTACCAAGCTAAAAAGATATGAACAACTGGCCAAGTTTTTGCCCAACCGCCCGTGTGTGTGTGTGTGTGTGTGTGTGTGTGTGTTTTCACACAGTCACAAAATTCCATGTGCTTAATGAGTTCGTCATAACCAATCTATTTTTCCTTCATATAGCCTAATTAAAAAACCTTAAGATTTTTACATCTCTGAACGCTCGCCGATTTTCAGTATCGTGTGGCTGACACTGAATACGGTGACCAAATATCTCCTAAATCTCTCTCCCTCCCTAATCAAGAGCTGACATCGTAAACTTTAAATGTAGTTCAAATCAAAGGCATATTTTATAGTATCAACTGTCACTTCGCTCAACAAAGTCTCTCTCTCCTTCATTGAAATTGATGGACGGTTTCCCCGTTTTTTTTGTTTTTTTTTAAATTCCGGCCACGACTCCAATATGTGGTACTTTTCAACGTCAATTCTCGGGCAAAGGTCATTAAAGGTTCACCACAGGTCATCGTACTCCAATTAGTTATTCCCTATAGAAACTCCTACCAATTAAAAATTCAGATAGGTTGTTCCTGAACGCTAAAATCTCCCTCCTACCAAAGTTATATAGCCAAAGTCTTTTTCGAGTTTCTTGTCATTCCCGCGGCCCTCGTGCCAAGGTCACCCTTTTAGGCACCCGTGATTCGTTCTCGCGATTCACTGCCCCTTCGAACAAAGTCACCGTGCCACGGGTGGCTCCCCGTTCTTGTTAATCCGTCAGCCCTCTGCCATTGCCACCTTTTAAGCAACCGCCCATGAAACTCCGCGAAACTCGACACTCCCCTCGCCCGCAAAGATATTGCGTTCCTACAGTAACGTATTGCGAAATTTATCAAGTAGCCTAATGATTGAGTTAATTTTGACACTATTTTATTGAACGCATTCGTTCCTCCGTATTATCTGTATTTTTATAAGAATATCCTATAACTGTTCTTCGTGTACCAACAGAAAAGAGAAAAAAATAACGTTTTCCATTTATGTCATTTAACTGCGAAAACTATCGCGCTTGATCGCGATTAATTTGTTGTTCTGTATTTATCACTTCAATGGATTTAATTTAAGTAAACACTAAGAAATACGCGGCGTTTTGTTCTACCCTGAACTATACGCATAAGGTGAGATAAGGTGATCCAGTTATTAAACGCGTTAACTCTACTCGCAAATTACGGACACGACGCTTCCCGCAATAACCGACTGATTGGGACTATCGAGCTTTCATCCCGATAAATATCGTGCGGCGGGTAAACCCGCGCGACATAATTAGTTTCCCACCGAGACGCAAATTGCATCAAAATTACCCGACTGCCCGGACTGCCTACCCAATCCGTAAATTCTTCGTCCCTTGAATGACGTCATCGTCTTAATCGTCCGCGCGTCGATGCGATTGACCCATCGCTGGACTTCATGAAACATCTTCGGACTTTGCGAGTGACCTATAGTCACTTTCAATTTTATTAATATTGGTGATAGGTAAAAATTTTGCTATATATTTATATAGACAAAATGTAATTTCTATTACATAACAAATTTCTGTTTACTATTAACAGTAAATGACCGTAATTACCTTTGAATTAAAGTCTATTAATTGTTCTCTTCAATTACAGTATTTGATCAATTTCGAATTACCTCAATTACTAATTATTTGTATTCAATTATTTAACTACTTTAATTATTTTCCAATTACCACAATTTTTTCTTATTAATTTCGATTAAATCCCAATTAATTAATTCCAATTATTCAGTGATTCGTAAATCATTGGGATTATTATAAATAGCTTAGAGCAGTGATTCCCAACGTGGGGCGCAATTTGAATATTTTGGGGGGCAATTTGAAAATGCTACAATAAAATGAAATTTATACATAATAATTTTTATAAGTAAATATATTTTAAAATTTCAATAACATATAATTATTTTTATTTGCAACATTTTTACACGACGACAACAATTCCATATTTTACTTAACATGTTGATTCAAAGACAAAGATATTTGGCTTCATTACATTTCTGGAATTATGTCAAAAGAATATTTCTGCAAGAAAATATACCCGGTTATATTGGCTAAATAAGTGTGAGGTAACTGATGATGCTTTACTTGTCATTGTGGATCATTTGAAAATACTGGCCTGTGATTTAAATTACAGATTTTCTGATTTAAAAGAAATGAGTTTTCCATCTTGGCTAACTCAGCCATTGCTAGTGGACCTATCTGAAGTGGGCATGAAGTACCAAGAAGAACTGACTGAAATACAAAATGATGAGTCTGTTAAAACTATATTCAAAGTAAAAGGAACCATGATGTGGCTCTGTGATGAGACCAAGACTAAATACCCAAATTCAACTCGTTTGGCGAGAGAGCTACTGTTACCATTCCCATCTTCATATTTGGTGGAATGTGGTTTTAGTGCTGTAAGTGACTTACTACAGAAAAAAAGAAACCGACTGGATATCACAAAACGAGGAGACTTAAGACTGAAGCTAACTAAGTTAGTGCCTGAAATCAAAACCATTTGTAGTAAACATCAAGCTCAAGGATCTCACTAACTTGAGATTATCGAACTTTGAATTTGCTGTATTTTTACCTAATATTGTGAATTTAAAGTGGTATTATTGATTAAATTACTTTTTTGTGAATTTAAAATTGCAACTTTTCAACTGAGAAGTTTTATTTCAAGGAAATAATATAGTTAGCTTCAATCTCAAGTTTCTTGACTCATATTGAATGTACTCATATTATTGAAATTTAAAATTATAACTTTTCAACTGAGAAATTTTATTTCAAGGTAATAATTTAGTTAGCTTCAACCTCAAGTTTATTTACTCATATTGAATGTACGGTAACTCATATTAAATGTACTCATATTATTGTAAATTTTAAATAATACCTTTTCAACACCAAATTTGTTTTTATATTAATGGGGGGCATCAAATTTTTTGAGGTGTCGAGGTGGGGCATGGCGCAAAAAAGGTTGGGAACCACTGGCTTAGAGTATCTGAATTTTTGTTTATCTTCAATATTCTTAATTTAAAGATTAATTATTTAATTTTTATTTGATTTGTTCAATTTTCTCACAATCTGATTAATTGTTTTATGTTCAAAAGGGAATTTCATCTCGTATGCGATTGTGCAGTGTGTACGTAACACCTTCAAAACTATTCCTGAAAACGTTTAATTCCAATTATTTAAATTTATTTTTATTATCTTAAGCACATATACTGTACATATATATTCTTGGTATATTGATAGATGGTTAGGGTATCTAGCAGTGATGTAGTGAGACCGAAACCAGAAAAAAAAAAAAAAAAAAAAAAAAGTCTAGTCCTACAACAGTGGTATGTAGGTATTTAATTAAAGATTGAGAATTGCGAACTAAAGAGTTTCACATCAATTATATTTTTTGTACCGTCTTCCACCGATTCGAGTAAATCTCTTTTGTCGATTCCACTTCTAGAAATTTTCTAAATTGGTTTTACTCGATGTTCATCCTTTTAATTATAGAATCTTTGGGATTTCATCTTCACATTTTAAAATCCCATTTTCCCATTTTCGTTCAATTACCCGTAGATTTTTCGCACTTTCGACTTATAAAAAAAAGTTGCGCGTAATGTGGAATCTGAGCTGTTCCGTGTTACTTAATCTTTTAATAACTTGGTTTATATTCAATGAATTACATTAAATTTTTAATTTTGTCGGTTAACAGGAATTGATTTCTTTTATACATACCGACACATTGTGTTGTATACAATATATATATATATATATATATATATATATATATATATATATGTGTGTGACTTGTTACACACCCACTTTTAGCACATTCATTACATAACATGACTGACCATGTCCGGGTCACTACTCCGTGTAAGAGTTAAGTACGTTAGTTTATCCTGACCCCCACCGGGCATTTTAGTGTGATACTAAGGTTCCTTATTTCAGAGAATGCATTCATGGCAACTTCATCGAGCCATCCGTCTCTCGATGGTTTGGACCAGGGGTCCCCAACCTTTTTGTGCCGAAGAGCACATTCAAGACTACCGGTAGTGCGGCGGGCACCATTTACTTTTTCAAGGCAAATTTATAGTTGGACTTAATAATGAACATACTGTAATACACAAAAAAAACATTTAATTCCTATGTAAAATAATGAACATAATACACAAAAAAAACATTTAATTCCTATGTAAAATAATGAACATAATACACAAAAAAAAACAAGGATGGGCTAACTAAGAATCTTAGAAAAATTATCAAAACGATAACTTAATTTATTTATAAAGAAATAATTATTTTCAAATAAATGAGCATCTGTTTCTGTAATTAACTACTAAAATTTAATAAAATGTTAAGTATGTTACATATTTTAAATATTTAGTAACTAAATATTTAAAATATGTAACATTAGGCCTGTTCAAAAATCAACTTTTTCTTATTTTCATAGGTTTCTGTACATTTTCCCATGCTTTTTGACCTGAAAAAGCCGAAAATCACAACTATTTTGACCTAGGATGTTGGGAAGCATTGCCGCATGGAGCTTTAAATTTTCTGCCTTGAAATCGGCCAAAGCGCCAATTCCGGGGTCCCTTGAATTATGTTTTGCACTTTAACTTTTGATCTAAACAAGATAGAGCAACAAATTAGGTATCAAATGAAAGAGCATAAAATTAATAAATAATAATAATAATAATAATAATAATAAATAATAATAATAATTAATAATAATAATAATAATAATAATAATTATCTATCATTTTTCAGGAAACAACAAACTCAATCAGAATCTAGAAAACCATCTACAAGTTACAACTTCACAATGGCATTAAGCAAGGAGCTGAGGGAGCTCCGTGGGCGCACAGTTGATATCTCAGAACCTCCACGTACTGTCCACAGGCAGGTGTCAACTGGGCCATCTACCAGATCTCTCACTGAAACTTTCCTGGTTGGATACCCTTCAGCTTTTATCAGTGGTTCCCAGCTTCCCACCAACAGACAGGCGTTCCAGTATTTCCTTAATCTTCAGAATTTACCGGAAAATGCAGGGAGGCCCATGGTTCAAGACCTTGCATATGAAACAGTTGAATCTATCATCCCATTCTGGCAGATGGCTAGGATCAAGACAATGACCAAGTACAACGCAATGAAGCTCTTCATGAAACTACATGAGAAACATCGTGCTCTGGTGAAAAGCAAAGGAAGTGCAAGTAACCCTGGAGGAAAAAGAGGAGCATTTGTGCTGGAATTAGACAGCCTGTTCGATATAGGAGCTCCAGATGCAATCCATGAAATACAGAACAACAGACTGTTATCCAGAGAAAAGAAAGATGAGGATATCAGGTTCTACGAAGACCAAAAGACTGAGAGGAAAGGTCATATGTCTGGTCATGACAAGATTTTTGAGACAAGATCCCTGCAGCAAGCAGCGAGGAATGAAAGACTGCAGCATAGACAAGAACAAGGTAAAACTAATTACTTTGAACGTTACAAAAAGTTTTAAGTTTTACTCCATTGCGATATTTAGCATGTACTTAACAATTACTGTCTTAACATGTTGTACTATTTTACAGCTGCAGCAGAACAAGAGGCAGTTGTTCATGTGGATGACATTACCTGGGGTGACTCAACTGACAACGACGCTAACACAGAGGACATGGATTACCATCAGCCTCGTCCTGGATGTTCTCACCATCAAGACACTGTGACTAGTGTGACTTTGACGTTTCCAAGGAAGGTCATGGAATGTGATGTCATCTGCAATACAGCTGATCGTCTTGGTTTATCAGACAATCAAGTTACTGCCATGGTTTCTGCCACCTTGAAAGCTGGAGGGGCTGATCTGGATAACTTCGTCATCTCAACCTCAACAACACGTCGCAACAGAATGCTGTCCAGGTATAATATCAGCCAGAGTCACATGTCCAAGTTTTGTGAAAAAAACCCACAGTACGCTGCCTTACACTGGGATGGAAAGTTGCTCAAAGATGTCTTGGGCAGTGAACCTGGAAGTACCTGAGAGACTTTAGCTGTGCTAGTGTCTGGTCCACCTTCATACACTGAAGGAAAGTTATTGGGAGTACCTGTCATCGACAATTCTTCTGGCACAGCTCAGGCTGAGGCTTCAATGGATTTACTGGAGACATGGGAACTTACGGATAATGTTACTGCCCTTGTTTTTGACACTACATCCAGTAACAGTGGAGTTCACAGAGGAGCTGCCAAACTGCTAGAGAAAATGCTGAACAAAAAGGTGTTTTATCTGGCCTGTCGACATCACATCCTGGAAATCCTAATAGGAGCAGTTTGGGAGAAGCTGTTTGGGAAGGTGAAGGGGCCAGATAATCCCTGGTTTGAGCATCTGAAGGATGTTTGGACGGACTTGTCCAAGGAAAACCCAAAGATGCTGGCTATCAACAGCAAATGGCTGAAGGAAAAGAAGAACAGTGAAGAAATACTCCAAGACATTCTAACAGCAGAAAGGCTTCCAAGAGCCGACTACAGGGAAATGGCTGAACTGACAGTCATTGTTCTTGGAGGAACGCCTCCTCGAGGTATTCACTGGAGTCGACCAGGCGCCATTCATCAGGCCAGATGGATGGCCAGAAACCTGTACTCCATGAAAATGCTGATGTTTGCAGATCAACTTGAGTACGACGAAGACACTGTATCAAAGCTGGAAAGACTCAACACCTTCCTTGCGCTGTTCTACACTCCTGTATGGATGATGTCAATGTCTGCTGCAGATGCTCCCGTGAATTTAATAAGATGGAAAACCACAAATGGTACCTGACGCAGGAAGTCGTGCCATTTGCCCTGTTCAGCAGTAGATTGAGTGACACATTGAAGCACGACATTGCTGCCCAGTTACATGCCACTGAGAAGCCAGACAGCTTCAGAACAGGAAAGCCTCTATTCCAGAGAGTCACAGCTAAGACCACCCTGGTTGATCTCATTGGCCCAGAATCACATTTCCTGCTGGACACACTGAACATTGGATCCGAGTGGCTTCTGGAACCTGTCACGCCTTGGCCACAGAATGAGGACTACAGAAAAGCGTTGGACTATGTTAAGAATCTGAAAGCGGTGAATGACATTGCTGAACGTGGTGTCAAGATGATGAGCGACTTTGCAAATGTCATAACAACAGATGCCAAGCAAAGGGACTATCTCCTTCAAGCTGTGGAGTTCAACAGACGCCGCTTTGACAGCTTCAAGAAACACTCTCTCAACAACTGACTGTGTAAATGTCATTATGAAATTAATCATCATGTAATGCTTTCACTTCTTGATCGATTAGACTGTTAATCTCAAATTTGTGTCATGAATAAGGCGCCTTGTCTGCCTTGAGTGTGAGAAAACGAATTTTGTGATATTTCTGAAATCTTTGTATGTACCAATGTGCAGTGGCGGTTCCTCATATGGGCAATATGGGCAGCCGCACAGGGCGGCATTTGTGGAGGGGCGGCATGAGCGCCTGCAAAAAAAATAAAATAAAAATAAATAAATAAAGAAATAAATAAAAATAAAAAATAAAATAAAATAAATAATAAAAGATCAATAAATATATTTTTATTAATAAAAAACCATCTATTGCATTTTCCATAAACCTTCCCATAAAAGACCTAAACAATGCAAAATGCTTCCAGATTAATATTATTGGGAATAAAGGCCCATACTTTAACATATGTAATGTTATTTTTCTGGGTTTGGTTAAATAGTGAAATGTATATTATTTATTACAGAACGAATCTTCACACTAAGGTCTGTCAAATAACCGCAAATGGATAAGAAGAGGTCAAAGCTATCAGGTGCTCAGTTTAGAAAAAAGAGGAAAGAAGAAGAGGAGAAACGAGCAAAAGATAAAGGTATAGAGCTATGTCATCTACTCTTCACTGCTATATTGCACTGCTATTTTGTGATATAGCTTTCTGAGTCATTTGAAGTGTACTATTATGTATATAATTAGCCATTAACCAAGGAGGTTGTATTATTCATTTGTTTCCTATTCTAAAAGTGTAATAAATTGTGCTTAATAACATGTTAAATTAATTGTACTAGCCTATTCATGCATTGGTCTGTTATGTTCTATTTTACTATTTGCAGGGGCACTTTTGAAATATTTTGGAACACCCTCTGCCACTAGCCAGGATGAGAAGCCGTCTACTTCTGCCATTATTGAGGCTGAGGAGCCATCTACCTCCTCAGCCTCACATATGTCTCCACAAATGCAGTCTGATCCTGAGGATGAAGACCCATTTGCTTCTACTTCTCCCCGGCAGGACTCTTCAGGTGAGTTTGTGTGCACATATGTCTGTGAGTGTGTGCGTGTGTGTGTATGTGTGTGCATCCCTGCAAAGCATTTTGCAAACAGTTATAAATTATAATGTTATTATCACTGGGTCTGGGTTACTGGGTATGTGTGGTGTTTCACCACCATAATTCCATAACACCACCACCATAACAAAGTGCTGTGAATAATGTGTTATCTAACTTAGGTGTGTATACTAATGAGTAATGCTCTTGTTCTTTCTATTAGAAATGCCTGGAGCAGAATCGCCTCCTGAGGATGAGTCTCTGTCCACCGACCCTGCTAACTGGCCTTCAGTTCTGACTGAGAGAATTCGGACACAACTGGTTTCCAGGGGACCAAGTCAAGTACCATCTGACTTTGTATTCCCTAGAAACGACAGTGACGGAAGAAGTTTCCACCATCAATACTTCAGGAAGTCATTGGTTAGTGGGGAAAATATAACCAGAAGTTGGTTGGTCTATTCCTTAAAAACCAACAACAGCCTTTTCTGTTTCTGTTGTACATTATTTTCCAAGAGGAAAATAAATTTAACAAGTTTGGGACTCTCGGACTGGAAGCATGCAAGCTCATTGCTCACATCACATGACAACAGTTCAGAACACCTAAATTCTCTGAAAATCTGGAAAGAACTGGCAGTGAGGATGAGAAAGGGGGAGACCATTGACAAGCAGGAGATGGCACTTCTGGAGGCTGAGAAGTTGAGATGGAGAGCGGTGCTGACACGTCTCACTGCTATTGTGCATTCTCTGGCAGTTAGGAATTTGGCACTAAGGGGACATACAGAAAAATTGTTCTCACCATCAAATGGCAATTTTCTGAAAGAAGTTGAACTGATGGCACAATTTGATCCTATAATGCAAGAGCACATTAACCGTGTCCAAAAAGGAACCTCCAGTCACACCAGCTACCTCGGCCACCACATACAAAACGAACTCATTGATTTGTCGAGCAGCAAGACCATTTCAGCAATGGTGAGCGACATCAAACAATCAAAGTTTTTTTCAATAATTCTAGATTGCACTCCAGATATCAGCCACACTGAACAGTTGTCAGTTGTGATTCGGGTTGTGTCACTGGAGGGGAAGCCCCATATAAAGGAACATTTCATGGGGTTTTTGGAGGCAGAGGAGTCCACTGGTCAACATTTGGCATCTCTGATTCTGAAGAGACTGGAGGAGCTAAAAGTTCCTTTCATGGACTGTAGAGGACAATCATACGACAACGGGGCCAACATGAGGGGAAAAAACAAGGGTGTTCAATCCAGGCTCCTAGAAATTAATCCCAGAGCTCTGTTTGTTCCATGTGGGGCTCATTCTCTGAATTTGCTTGTGGCCGATGCTGCTAAGGGATCTATTGATGCCACAAGTTACTTTGGCATCTTGCAGAAGCTTTACAACTTGTTTTCAGCCTCCACACAACGATGGGCCATTTTGAAAAAACATGTGAACATCACATTGAAGATGTGATCTGATACAAGGTGGGAAAGCAAGATCAAGAGTGTGGAGCCCCTGAGATATCAGGCAGCTGCAGTGAGAGATGCACTGATCGAGGTGAGGGACCACACCAAAGACTCTGTAATAAAGGTCGAGGCTCAATCTCTGTCAGAGGAGGTTGGGTCATACCGCTTCGCCATTTGTTCAGTGGTGTGGCATGACCTGTTGTGCCAAATTCAGCATGTGAGCAAGCAGATGCAGTCTCCTAGCATGCACGTTGATGTTGCAGTAAATCTCCTAAAAAAAACAGAGAGAGGTCTCCGCAATTACAGGGCAACAGGTTTTGTGGCTGCACAAATGGCAGCCACAGATATCTGTGAACAAATGAATGTGGAGGCTGTGTTAAAACAAAAACGGCTGAGGTCCACAAAGCGGCACTTCTCCTATGAAGCATCTGATGAGCCCTTGATTGATGCTTTGAAGAAGCTGGAGGTGACATTTTTCAATGCAGTGGTTGATGCTGCAACATCAGCCATTCAGGAAAGATTTTCCACGTTGGAAATTGTGGAGAGAAGTTTGGAGTGCTGACACATTTCCAAAATCTCACATTTGAGGAGCTGACAGAACAATGTGTGAACCTTAGTACTACACTACACTTTAAGGGACAATCTGACTTGGATGGCAGAGAGCTTGCACAGGAGCTGAAGAACTTGCCTGACTTGCCATCAAAGACCATATCCTTGCTTGAACTGCTGACATTTATCCATGAAAGGGAGCTCTCTGAAATATATCCAAATTTGTGGACTGCTCTCAGAATTGGTCTTACTCTTCCAGTCACTGTTGCTGAAGCAGAGAGGAGCTTTTCAAAGCTGAAGCTCATCAAATCCTACCTGAGGTCAACTATGTCACAGGAACGCCTTACCGGTCTGGCTATCATCAGTATAAATCATACAATTGCTGAGCAGATTTCATATGATGATTTAATTCATGACTTTGCATCAAGGAAGGTAAGAAGAGTCAGGCTTTAGATGGCAGTTGTGCTGTGGTGCAATTTATTTTGTTTCTTGTTCAAAGTGTAGCATAATAATTACCCTCTCTTAAGTGTCTTATTCTATTTATGTGATAGAGCATTTGTACAATTTAGAAATTTGATTCTCTAGCTTATTTATGGCAGTTGTGCAATTTAATTTGTATTTTTCCTGTTCATAGTATCATAATTACATTCTCTTAAGTGAGTTATTCTATTTACGTGATGAAGGATTTGTAAAATTCAGAAATTTGAGTCTTTGTTTTGGTTCTGAAGTTCCAACAATTAGTCCAATAAAAAGTTATTTTGTGAAAGAGTTATGTCTGTCCTTTATTTTGGGGGGATTCGAATGTGTGTGTGTTGGCGAACAGGGGGGGGGGGGGCGCTGAAGGTGAGGTTCGCCCAGGGCGTCATGTAAGCTAGGACCGCCACTGCCAATGTGCCATTTCTTGTTCCAAGATTATCATAATTGTATAAGTTAGAAAGAGGATTAAAAACACTTTAATTTGGTGCCTATTTTGTTGCTCTATCTTGTTTAGATAAAAAGTTATAGTGCAAAACATGATTCAAGGGACCCCGGAACTGGTGCTTTTGGCCGATTTCAAGGCAGAAAACTTAAAGCTCCATGCGGCAATGCTTCCCAACAACCTAGGTCAAAATGGTTGTGATTTTCGGCCTTTTCAGGTCAAAAAGCATGGGAAAAAGTACAGAAACCTATGAAAATAAGAAAAAGTTGATTTTTGAACAAGGCTAATGTAACATACTTAACATTTTATTAAAAATTTAAATAAAAACTTATCAATCGTAGTCAGTCAGTGGCGGGCACACGCAAAGGGGTCGGCGGGCACCATGGTGCTCGCGGGCACAGGGTTGGGGACCCCTGGTTTGGACGAATCGAACAATGGTACGATTTTTCGGACAATGAGAAAATTTCATTTGCGTTTAAAACGTTAGAGCTCGATTTTGGAGACGCTACTCGGGGTACGTGATACCCTCATTCACCAAACCCGGAACAAAATATATAATTTTTCTTGAACAAATTTTTTAATAAATTTTAAACAAATTTGGTATGGTGAATATGATCATTGGATATCATATTTTCGTGCCAAGCAGAAACCCGTTGATCTTTACACTGACGTAAAACATGTTGGAGACACTTTACTCCGGAGCCGAGTGGTTCACCCTCTTTGTCATGCAAAAATGCATCGTCAATTAATTGCTTCAGTCGAGGATAAAAATGATTCTATTGTTCTTGGTTAAATTAAGGAGTCACCCAACAGGTCCCGCTCCCTCATTTCACATTCTAAGTCTTCGTCGGACTTTATAAATTCGGCGTGTCCCGGTTCTTTTACTTTTCTCGTTGATACGAATGGTTTTCCAGAAAATTCTCATTGGTTATTTTTGTCCCAAATTTCGATATAGTTTCATTTCTAGCACTGTTCTGGGTTATTTTGAGATTCCTATTCCGTTAAAGCCTCTACGGGGCTTCAATAAACCTTAGCACCCCCGCCCATGGCCTAAACCATTAGAGGTACAGTAAAACTAAACATACCTTACAAAAGAGAATTTAATCCTGCATTTAATGAGAAACAACTAAAACTTGGTGTTCCCGCCATTGGCTTCCAAGACAGCCTGAATTCGCTTTGGGTAGCTTGCCAAAAGTGACGTGAATAGATCTTGATCGTTACGCAAATTTGCTGAAACAGTTTCAATGTGTTGCGTCATTGTATCCTTCGAAAATCGATTTGCTGCAGGTTCTTGAAACAAGAGACATTCAACCTTGTCCTTTATAACTGATCCAATGTGTTCACAGACGTTCAAGTCAGGAGAATTTCCTGGCCATTCTTCATTTCCAAAGAAATCTATCTCATGATTCCGCAACAACTGTTGAGTGGCTAATGCCTTAAAGCAGGGGGCCTTATCGTGCAGAAGTGTGACCTGATCGACATCCATAACATTGTTTGGGTTTCTTAGAAAAGGAATGACATGCTGGGATAGAATAATATCACGAAAATACTGTCCATCCCAACTCTGACCATTTGGCTTCAGCACCCACATGAGCTTCTTTGCAGTGAACAAAATAAACACACCAACACAGTCTGGACTTTTTAATAATTCGCGATAATGTTCATTGTCATCGATTTCATCTGGTGTTGTGGCCCACACTCGATCATTTTGGTAGTTAGGCCGACGTGTTACGTAAACAAAAAATTCATCGGAGACAGCTAAATGCATGAAATCATCCACATCCCAATCTTCAAGATAATGGGCAAACCACATTCTGTCATCGATGTTAAGTTGAGTTTTTCTTGGCTTTGGAAGGTCATGCCAAGGATTTAACCCTTTGACGACCAGAGTACCTTTCTTTGAACTTAAACTTTTAAGTTTTATTGTTATTTACAATTAGATATGTTAATAACTATAGTCACTTAAATGACCCATTTTTGGGTTAATTTTCTGATAACTAAACGATACCTATATAAACATGTAGATGTATTTGTAGAAACATTGCATCATTGTACAATTTATATTATTATTTCCGTTGGGACAAATATGTGCCGTGGTCCTCAAAGGGTTAAACCTTGCCTATGACGGTACAGTCGAATGATCTCACCACTAACGATCTTCCCTCTCAACACTTCGATCTCTCTAGAAAGTTTAGCACAGCTGTTTTTCCGCTTACGCGTACCGCTTTCAATGATGTCCTTTGTTTCCTGAGAGAGTGGCAAATTTGGGCGCCCAGATTTGGTTGTATCCATTTCACATTCATCCAAAGTTTCATTCAAATTTCTTTTGACGAAGTCCTCACTTCTTCGCAACTTTTTGGCAACCCATGACAGTGTTATAAAGGTGGCTCCAGCATCACGAGCTTCCCGAAATGTTATTGCTCGTATGCGATCTATCACATGTTGCCTCTCCGAATCACCAATTAATTGAGAAGCCATTATACTATCACTTTATCAGCTAAAGTAATTTTAATACCTGCAATAAATAAAGAATTTTATATATTTTTATAATCACTAAAAACTATTTCGATATAAGTAAACATGTAAGCTGCAAATGGGGGGGGCTAAGGTTTTTTGGAACCCCTTACATAGACCCCTTATAACTCGCGAGGATGTTCATACTTTTACTCTTGAAGGAAACGCTAGTCTTCGAATTTTCTGAATTTTACTCCGAATATAACATTTCTTATCCATCTTCACCAGATGCGCCATCACAGATCTGGGTATCGGAACAGACTTTCTGCATCCCCATAATTCGTATTTTGACCCTTCTGACCGATGTTTTCTTAGTAATACTCTTAATTGCCGATATTTTCCACCCTGGTGCGCTACGCCTGAGGGTGACGTTTTTAGTGATACCAAATCGCACTGCGATGATTCAGAATGTCCTGATTTAACTCTTCTTCCGTTTCTGCTATTTTGCGCATCTGTTACAGGTCCTAATGATCCGTGTGCAACTGAGGTCCCTGACCACATCCCCTTCAAATTTTCCCATGGTCAGGACGACCATGACGGCCCTGATTTATATACTGCTCCCAATTCAATTGACAGTAATAGTCATTCGGTTCATTCGGTTAATTTTGGTCAAGACCCAATTTTTGTTTCACACGGATCAGATATCCATGCGTGTCTCGAAGATGACTCAAGTTTTGTTTCTGATGTTGTATACGGTCAAATGACACTGCTTTTGACAACTTTCTGTGTACCAACGGAAGAGTGAAAAAATAACGTTCATTTTATATCACCAAACTGTTCCATTTATGTCATTTAACTGCGAAAACTACTGCGCTTCATTGCAATTAATTTGTTGTTCTGTACTCATCACTTTAATGGATTTAAGTAAACATTAAGAAATACGGAGCATTTTGTTCCATTTTAAACTATACGCATAAGAAAGAAATGCGAGATAAGGTGATCCAGTTATTCAACGAGTTAACTCTACTTGCAAATTACGGACTCAACGCTTCCTGCAACAACCGACTGATTGGGACCATCAAGAATTTCCCTTAGTGATCAACTCTATAAATATCGTGCGGCAAGTACGCCCACGCAAAATAATTATACCTCGTTAATTTCGTTTGGGTTCCGTGCGTCGGTCTTTCTTCACACGAAGGTCAAGCTGGTGGCCACGCCTCTAGGTCTGGCTTGGTGGAGTAGCGAGTTGCTCTCTTACGCTCTCCACCTCACAGCCAGGTACACCCGGCTCATCTGGTACCATCCTGAGTCAGGCATCTAGTCTTCTCTTGAAGACTTCAACTTTGACCCCTGTAACGTTTCTGAGGTCCTTCGGAAGCTGGTTGAAAAGTCTTGGACCCCTGACAACCAAGCTATTTTCATTCAATGTTGAGGAGAGCCCTTGTCGGGCCTTTAATTTGGGAACACTACACATTCTGCCTTTCATATTTTCCAGCGTAGTTTGAATGGTAATTGGGTTTAGTTTTAGGTTTGATACCAGTTTTTCGATCATTTTTCATATGTAGATTATGGTATACCTCTCTTCTTCTTCTTTCCAGGGAGTACAGATTTAGTTTACGTAGTCTTTCCCAGTAGTTGAATTCTTTGCAGCCATCAATTTTGGGTGTGAAATGTATCTGCGTTTCTTCTAGTTTATTAATTTCTTCCTTTTTATATGGGGACGTCATAACTGAGCAGTATTCAAGTTTTGGTATGATCAGTGTTCTCAGCAGGGGAATCATTAGTCTTGTCCATCCTTTTGAACGTTCTTAGTACCTGTCCCGCAACTCTTTTTGCTTTGTTTATTGCTATCTGATTTTATGTCTCGAATTAGGCATCGTCGGTCATTATTACCCACCAAGTCGACCGCTTTCGTGCTTCTCTGAATTTCCTGTCTATCTGGAGCATAATATGCAGTCTGTTTAAGTTCCTCATTTCTACCATATCTCAAGAGCTGAAATTTCTCGGTGTTAAATGTCATATTGTAGTCTTCTGACCATGTGTATATTTTGTTCGTGTCCCTCTGCAAGGCCTCCACTTCATTTGCATCGCTGATTTTTCTGATGATCTTTGTATCGTCGGCAAATGATGTTACTATACTGTTGCTGTTTACTCCACTGTCTATGTCTGTTAGCATGATAATGAACAGGACTGGGGCCAGCACTGTACCTTGTGGTACTGAGCTGCGTACTTATGATTCTGATGATGATATACCTTGAATTTTGACCACCTGTAGTCGTTCTCTGAGGAAGTTGTAGATCCATTTTCCCACTTTGCCTGTTTTTCCCATTTCATTCTATGTGCTATATACCATGATCGCATTTGTCAAAAGCTTTAGCAAAATTTTATCGGTTTTCATTGCCTTCAAGTGCATCTACGATATTGTTATAATGCTCTATAAGTTGCGATAGGCATGATCTTCCTGATCGGAATCAGTGCTGATTTTCGTTGAATCTTTCCAGTGTCTCCAAGAAGTCATAGATTTTCTCCGACTATTCTTTCAAATATTTTGGTGAGGTGGACATCAATGACACTGGTCTATATAGTTCTTTGCTTGAGATCTATCCCCGCCTTTATATATTAGAACAATGTTTGCTCTTTCCAAGGTGCTCGGTATTTCCCCAGTGTCTAGGGATCTTCTCCATATCCAGTATAAGGGTGTAGCTATTTCATTTTTACAGTTAATTAATAGTGCGTTCCATTTGTCCGGACCTGCGGCTGAATGTGATTTAATTTGTTCTATAGTTCTCGCTACATCTTCTGGGTTAAATTAAAGTCTGTTATACATTCTCCTTGCAATTTCTCTTCGAAGAATGCATCTATGTCAGGTATCGCTTTGTCACTTTTTGGGGTACGTTTTTGTTTTCCTTTTTGCATAGCTATTGAAGTATTTTGGATTTTCCTTTATTGCTTCTACCGCCTTTTCCTCTTCCCTCTCTGTATGGCCCTTTATCAGAGTTTGTATTTCCCTATCGATACTCTCCAGTTTTTCTTATTACTTTCCTGGCATTGTTGTCTCCGCAATTAGCTAACTTCGTCGCTACTCTCTCTCCTTTGCGGAATATTCTTCTCTTTTGCCTCTCTCGTCAGTTTCTTTTCTTTTTGGCTATGCTTTCGGAGCATATTTTTCCAAAAATCTCAGCGTCTTTTCTTCCAAGGTTGTTAGCATTTCCTCAGTTGTTTTATTCTCTCAAACTGCTCTCCAGTCTATTCGGTCCATGTGTGATCTGATTTCTTCCCAATTTACGGTCTTGGAGTTTAAGTTAAAAGCCCCAAATTTACTTCTTCCTTCCGTATATGTATTGTCTTCTAAAGTTAGCGCCATATTTGTTGATAACTCGATTATATTGTGGTCTGAGATAATAGTTAGTTATTTTTATATCGGCAATCAAGTTCGGGTTATTTGTGAATACCAGATCCAGGCAGTTATTTTTCCTGGTATTTTCTGTTATCTCCTGCGTCAGCATAAACTCTTTTGTGAGAGCCATCAGCATTTTTGCTTGCTCCTAGGCCTCTCTTGTGCCCTCCTATCTTGCTGTATATATTTTTACCTACCTCTTTGTATTTTATAAATGGGAAATTAAAATCGCCGCAGAGTATTATAATAGGGGATGGATAGTTTACGGACTTTATTAGGGTTCCGATATCATCAATGGCATCCGGAAATTTTTCATTTGGAGAGTTTGGAGGTCTATAGATGACTATCAGTACCACGTTTACTTTCTCTATCTTCACTGCAAGGTTTCCACGAAGCTCTTGGATTTATTTATTACCGTCTCTGTCATATGCCTCTATGTATATAAATAGCACAGCCACCTTTACATCTCGCTGTTCTATCCGCTCTTAGCAAGTTGAATCCATCGATAGGCAATTCTTTCTTATCGATGCATTGTTCGCAGTTATCACAGGTATACAGGGTGAGTCAAAAGTCTCGATACATAGGCAAAATGGTCACTTTATTATGCAATCACTTGTAAGTCACAAAATATGCTCTATGTGGGCACCATTACACTGAATGCATATACAAAGGCATCTCAGCACATCACCTGCAAAAAAATAAAAAATAAATAATCATTTATTTATTATAACCATTTTCCCTATCTGTGCAGACTTGACTCACCCAGTATATATATATATATATATATATATATATATATAT
This sequence comes from Bathynomus jamesi, assembly GCA_023014485.1. Taxonomy (NCBI): domain Eukaryota; kingdom Metazoa; phylum Arthropoda; class Malacostraca; order Isopoda; family Cirolanidae; genus Bathynomus; species Bathynomus jamesi. The sequence goes on along the minus strand of JAJOZX010002136.1, from coordinate 265,582 downwards.
ATATATATATATATATTGGTGTAGTGCTGTGTTAACGCGTGGGAACGGCGTTCCCTTACTTTTTTTGGTAGACGGAACAGCGTTCCCTCACTATTTCAAATAAATCCGAACTTACAAATCTCTAACGTCATGAAATTTTAATTGCCACCCCTAGAAGAAATATGAGAAAGAATCATTAACTGTTTCATTTCTTTTAGCTTCGACTGAGGCAATGCTAGCCTATAAAGATCTGGTGAAACAGTCACCACGGCGTACCAGTTGTTAACTTTTTTTTAGTTAATCATTCCAGTTGTTAGCTATTTTTATTGATCGTACTGGATGTCGTATATCTAATGACACTGGAAATACTTCATCTTCAACCTTGGAATATATCCTAATATCCAGTGCATATGACCTCAAAATATCCCTGAAATTGGTCAGATTTCAAAAGATTTCCCGGGGGGCTTACAATGCCCAGCTGTATGGGCTCGCCGCGCTCGCCATTGTCCCCCCTACATCTGAGTAACACTTTCAAAATGCGTTCCCTCACTTCTTTATTAGCACTACACCACTGTGTATATATATATATATATATATATATATATATGAATAGAAACGACATAAGTGTTAAGGAACGTTTCTGCACACGAGGAGGAGAGATAACGAATAATGAAAAATGAGGCGAACCGCCCAGGAATCGAACCCAGGGCCTTCCAATTGCCGGTCGGACGCTCTACCATTATGCTACGGACCTCACTCAATCACAAATCGAAATTCTCCCACATAGGGCAGAAACCAATGCCCTGAGAGGGCACCCTCGCAAATCGTGAATATGCGCATATAACTGCAATGACCGCGCAGTATATAAATGAATAGAAACGACATAAGTGTTAAGGAACGTTTCTGCACACGAGGAGGAGAGATAACGAATAATGAAAAATGAGGCGAACCGCCCAGGAATCGAACCCAGGGCCTTCCAATTGCCGGTCGGACGCTCTACCATTATGCTACGGACCTCACTCAATCACAAATCGAAATTCTCCCACATAGGGCAGAAACCAATGCCCTGAGAGGGCACCCTCGCAAATCGTGAATATGCGCATATAACTGCAATGACCGCGCAGTATATAAATGAATAGAAACGACATAAGTGTTAAGGAACGTTTCTGCACACGAGGAGGAGAGATAACGAATAATGAAAAATGAGGCGAACCGCCCAGGAATCGAACCCAGGGCCTTCCAATTGCCGGTCGGACGCTCTACCATTATGCTACGGACCTCACTCAATCACAAATCGAAATTCTCCCACATAGGGCAGAAACCAATGCCCTGAGAGGGCACCCTCGCAAATCGTGAATATGCGCATATAACTGCAATGACCGCGCAGTATATAAATGAATAGAAACGACATAAGTGTTAAGGAACGTTTCTGCACACGAGGAGGAGAGATAACGAATAATGAAAAATGAGGCGAACCGCCCAGGAATCGAACCCAGGGCCTTCCAATTGCCGGTCGGACGCTCTACCATTATGCTACGGACCTCACTCAATCACAAATCGAAATTCTCCCACATAGGGCAGAAACCAATGCCCTGAGAGGGCACCCTCGCAAATCGTGAATATGCGCATATAACTGCAATGACCGCGCAGTATATAAATGAATAGAAACGACATAAGTGTTAAGGAACGTTTCTATTCATTTATATACTGCGCGGTCATTGCAGTTATATGCGCATATTCACGATTTGCGAGGGTGCCCTCTCAGGGCATTGGTTTCTGCCCTATGTGGGAGAATTTCGATTTGTGATTGAGTGAGGTCCGTAGCATAATGGTAGAGCGTCCGACCGGCAATTGGAAGGCCCTGGGTTCGATTCCTGGGCGGTTCGCCTCATTTTTCATTATTCGTTATCTCTCCTCCTCGTGTGCAGAAACGTTCCTTAACACTTATGTCGTTTCTATTCATTTATATACTGCGCGGTCATTGCAGTTATATGCGCATATTCACGATTTGCGAGGGTGCCCTCTCAGGGCATTGGTTTCTGCCCTATGTGGGAGAATTTCGATTTGTGATTGAGTGAGGTCCGTAGCATAATGGTAGAGCGTCCGACCGGCAATTGGAAGGCCCTGGGTTCGATTCCTGGGCGGTTCGCCTCATTTTTCATTATTCGTTATCTCTCCTCCTCGTGTGCAGAAACGTTCCTTAACACTTATGTCGTTTCTATTCATTTATATACTGCGCGGTCATTGCAGTTATATGCGCATATTCACGATTTGCGAGGGTGCCCTCTCAGGGCATTGGTTTCTGCCCTATGTGGGAGAATTTCGATTTGTGATTGAGTGAGGTCCGTAGCATAATGGTAGAGCGTCCGACCGGCAATTGGAAGGCCCTGGGTTCGATTCCTGGGCGGTTCGCCTCATTTTTCATTATTCGTTATCTCTCCTCCTCGTGTGCAGAAACGTTCCTTAACACTTATGTCGTTTCTATTCATTTATATACTGCGCGGTCATTGCAGTTATATGCGCATATTCACGATTTGCGAGGGTGCCCTCTCAGGGCATTGGTTTCTGCCCTATGTGGGAGAATTTCGATTTGTGATTGAGTGAGGTCCGTAGCATAATGGTAGAGCGTCCGACCGGCAATTGGAAGGCCCTGGGTTCGATTCCTGGGCGGTTCGCCTCATTTTTCATTATTCGTTATCTCTCCTCCTCGTGTGCAGAAACGTTCCTTAACACTTATGTCGTTTCTATTCATTTATATACTGCGCGGTCATTGCAGTTATATGCATATATATATATATATATATACTGTATATATCCCCGCAAGGGGGTTCTAAGCTCGTGCTCTTGAGTGCTCTTTGTGCTCGTTTGTACGTGCTTGTTCCTGGAGGTTTCACGTGCGCCCTCCCGGCCCTAGCAGCCAAGGATGATGGGGCTCGACCCTGCAGTCCTTGGTCTTTTTCCACTTCGACTGTCCCCTCCACCCTTTCTTTTTCCTCTGTCTTTCCTCTCACTTTTTCTTTGTTTTTCCGCTGAGATATGCCCTTTAAATAGAGGCGAATCGGTTCTTCCTGAACTAAAAAAAAAAAAATATATATATATATTATATATACAGCGTGTCCCAAAGAAATGTATACCCACTTTGTTCGATAATACCAGCTATGAGGATAATAAATATATTACTTTTTATATGCTTTTTAATAAAGAATTTCCTCCTGAATCTAAATATGTAATTATTTTTATTAAAAATTGAAAAACAAAAAAGTTACAGATGTTTAAATTATAATTAATATTTTCGAGACTTCATGTGCGATATTTTCTAATATTTTTGCACGTATACGAGATAAGTTTGAAACCGACGGCACTGTGCAAAACTTACAAAAACAACGTTCTGGAAGACGTCGAACATCTTAGATAAAGTGTCATTTAACCATGGAATTTGTAAATTTTTTGAATGAACTAATAATTACAACATTTATGCTTCAATATCAACACTAAACATAAGTATCTCAAAACAGTCGTTTAAAATATTAGAAAATATCGCACATGAAGTCTCGAAAATAATAATTATAATTTAAACATCTGTAACTTTTTTGTTCTTCAATTTTTAATAAAAATAATTACATATTTAGATTCAGGAGAAAATTCTTTATTAAAAAACATATAAAAAGTAATATATTTAATTCAGTGGCGACTGGCGTATAGGAGCGATGGAGCGGTCGCTCCCCCTTGCTTGAAACGATAAATATTAATTTAACAGATAAAAAATATATTAATTTTAAGATATTAAAATAAATATTCTTGAAATATATTTTAAAAATTCATGTGGCATATCATGCTTCATGAGGCATTTTGAGTAAGCCTTCATACAGTACATAATATTCTAAACTTATAGCATAGCTTCAAACAGCGTACCGCTGTTTGAATACAAAATAATATTGCAGCCGAATGGAGCGATAGATTTTTCGCTCAAGTAAATATAAATTATATTTTACTGTTGTAATGAAAATATAAGTACAATCGCGAATTTTTTTTATAACAACAACTTTATTTTTACTAATAGTTACTTCAGTAATAATGATATAAGCCATTTATATGTATTTTATTGAAATTATTACTTATTTGTAATTAACTAGAATTGTACGTCTGGCATAGCCGCATATGTTAATACAAGTACTCTTGTGAGCGGCAGTTGGATTCGCGCTAGCCTATTGTGAGTCCGTGTTGTCGTACAATTTTATGAAATCGCACCCCCATACATTTATACCACGAGTCGCCACTGATATTTATTATCCTCATAGCTGGTATTATCGAACAAAGTGGGTATACATTTCTTTGGGACACGCTGTGTATATATATATATATATATATATATATATATATACAGGGTGTCCGAGAATTATCTGTACAATTTTTGGCTGTTATTAAAAGTCAACCATGAAGTGTAGAAATTCCAGTGTTGTCCCATTTTACAGAGAATCTCTAAGTTTTTTCTGATACCGCGGGTGACAGACATTGATGATTTAAAAGCAAGAATCACAGCTGCTATTGAGCGAATTGATGTGGATATGCTGCAGCGTACATGGCAACATTTGGAGTATCGATTGGATGTTTTGCGAATCACTAATGGTGCACATAATCGAATGTTTGTAACAACGTTACTTTAATAAAAGAAACTTTTGAAAATACAGATTCTAAATAATCTTGTTTAAGAATTTTACGTGTGTTATCAAGAATTTTATTAAAAGATGAAATTGTACAGATAATGTTCGGACACACTGGAATTTCTAAAAAACTTGTCAAAACTTGGTATCAGAAAAAACTTAATGACATTCTCTGTAAAATGGGACAACACTGGAATTTCTACATTCATGGTTGACTTTTAATAACAGCCAAAAATTGCACAGATAATTCTCGGACACCCTGTATATATATATATATATAACGTAAAGAACGACGCTTGTATAGGAGAATATTCCGCGCAAGATGAGGAGGGAGAACGAAACAAATGAAAAAATGTGTAATGGTTATCATATCTGACCGGCAATCGGAAGATCCCGGGTGGTTACCTCATTTTTTCATTTGTTTCGTTCTCCCTCCTCATCTTGCGCGGAATATTCTCCTATACAAGCGTCGTTCTTTACGTTAATTATACTGCGTGTTTGCAGTTAAAATGTGTATATATCCCTATGCTTTGTCCGGAGCGATAGGGCGCGTGCCTCTATGGCGAATGTGGGAATGCATCTTTCTTCAGTGTAAGGGCTTTCTCTGCCCTCGTGGACCATTGGACCCGTTTGGGGACCCGGCTGATCTCCTGCTTCTATTTCTTTCTTTCTCCTTTCACCCATTCTTTTTGGCTTCTCTCTCCTTTTTGGCGTTGTTTTTTGGACCTTGATTTTGACCCCTTCCTTGGCCCTTGGGTGTGGGAGATGGTTGCCCTGCACCCTTGTCGCTTTTCAACCAAACCCAAGCCCTGTCTCTGCCACCTTTCACCGCGCGTTGGATGAGAGTGGCCGCCTTTCAGGCACGGGGACTGGGTACGGGTATCTCTCCCCTGCGTGACATCTATTGGCGGTGGGACCGAGTGTGCCCACGATTCGCCTTTCCCTTGTTGGAGTCGGTGGTGGCTGGATGCGCGCGGGGGATAAAGTTCTCTTTTTGTTCGCTATGGATACTTCTCCCCCTCGGCTTACGACTACTGCTTCTCATTCTCGAACTACTACTACTACTCTCAACACTCGGGTGGTGGGCAACCAGGCCCTCGAGTCCTCTACCACTGGAAGACAGCAACCTGATGGGGTTGACCCCCCTGTGGAAGCGGAAAGGTTGCACTCTCCCTTTCCAACCCCAGTCCGCCCCTCGAATATGCCCTTGGACCTACACTCTCTGGAGCAGGAGTCTCGCCCCAGCCGCCTTCGGGCAAGTCAAGTTCCACCCAGGACTTGCCCCCAAAACCCGGCTTCTTGCTCTCCCCATATGCCCCCCTCACCCGCCGTCAGCCCACCTCCCCACGGAGAGAGCCCCGCGGCGGATGGGGGAGCCAGCATTCACGGCCATCCTATCGACCGTTGAATATCCCAGTCCACTTTGACTTTACAGCCTCCCTCTCCCTTCCAAGTATCCACAAATTCCTGGTGATCCAGCCTACATCTGGGTCCCTTCCGACCAACTCTGAACGGACGTTCCAGGCGACCCGAACCCACAGCAACTCCAGCCGCTATGATGTACTCCCACAGAGGGATGGCTCCCTCCTCGTAAAATCACGCTCAGCCGCAGAGACAAAAGCCCTACTCTCTGTCACTGAGGTCCTTGGATGCTCGGTGTCCGTTTCCCCCCACCCTCGCCTGAACCAGAGTCGGGGCACTATTTACGCCACCCGCCTATTGTCGATCGCAGTGAACGAGCTCCTGGAAGACCTCGCACCCCAGGGAGTCACTAAGATTTATCGCTTCACATCCCGACAGGGAGGCACCCCCTCCCCCACCCCGCGTCTGCTCCTTACTTTCAATACCTTAATCCCGCCCGACCGCATTGTATGGGGTATGGGAGACCGCGCGTCATGCGAGTTTTCTGTCCGCCCATACATCCCAGACCCGACCCGTTGCTTTAAATGCAACAAGTTTGGACACGTTAGTTCCGTTTGCCGGCATCCGCATCAACTGTGTTCATTGTGGACAAATCGCTCACCCTGACAGGTGCCCCAACACACCCAAATGCTCCAACTGTGAAGGCGCACACCCCTGTTCATCCCGCGAATGCCTTTTCTTCAAGTTCGAGAAGGAGGTCCGAGGCCTGCAGGTAACGTTCCTTAGCCCCGTGAGGCACGAGACAGGGTGCGGAGTCGGGAGGTGAGGCCGGGGGTGTCTTACGCCGCTGCTCTCGGCTCTGTCATCTCGGCACGCCGCCCTGGCCTGCCGCCGAAACCCCCCTCGACCGCTGCTCCCTATCCCCCCCAAGGGAAATCCTCGCAGGACCCGACGGTCTCCTGTCCCCCCACCATCCCTCCTCTTCACGCATCTCACCTGCCACAAACCCCCGAAGAGTCTAGGCCAAGGACACCCAGGCCCCATCCACCTCAAACCCTGCCCTCCCAGTACTCTCTGCACACGCCCGAACCTACCTGCCGGAGCAAGCCGACGAGGCGGAGACGCCGGAGCGAGTCGCCAGACCCTCCGGCCTTTCAACATCTCTCTCCCTCTTCCCCTAGAACCAAGACGACAGCTCGGACCCTCACACCGCCCAATATGTATACAATGTCCATCTCTCCCCACCGCGGAAGTCCCACCACTCTACCCCGACAGACTCTAACAATAGTTGCCGAAATCCATGACCCGCCAACCACGACGAGACCCAATTTGAACAATATCCTCTCCCCCAAGGATCCAGCGGATGCGGCCCAGGCGCAGCTACACGGTGTGACCGAGGGGAGCTCGGCCGCGCCCATGAGTCTCATGGATCTGCCTTTGCCTCCTAGTGCCATTTTTTCCACCCCTCCACGAAACTACTCTGGTTCACCTCCTTCCACCCCCACAGTACCTACCCCCCAACATCCCCGGCCCCTCCTTGTCAGCCACCCTGAGTACGCACTCCCTCCCACCCGCCCAGTCCTTCTGGTACCCCCTATCGCCACCTAGGGTTCACCGTCAGACCCCGGACAGGTGGGGAGGCGACACTTTGGGAAGTAAAGTGCCCCCTCCTGGCCCGACCACAGAAGCCCGCCAAAACACTTCTGACCCTCTCAGCCCACGACATTCCTCTGTCTGCCGTGATCCACGCCTCCGGTCTCGCTCGACCGACTCGACCCCGCAACCTCGGCGGGGATCGACTGGCCGACCGATTCCTTCCTGGTGATCGGTAGATAGCCAACCATGCTCCTGACCCATCCTTCACCTTCGCGAACTCCAGATCTCCCTTCACACTCCAACTTCCTAGCACCTACACCTTTACCCATCCCCCTTCATCAACTAATGGATCCCCGAAAACCACAGAGGAATATTCGCGAACTATGAAGGCCTTAACTCCTTGATTGCCACTTCCCGTCCGGTGTGTGTGTCTCCGGGAGCTAATCCTGGGGACCAGGCCCTTGCCCTGCCCTACTGGATATTCCTGCATCGCCACCCCGCCTCCTACCTGCACTCGAAGGGGGGCTGCCATTCTCATACACCACGCAGTCCCCTTCCACAATCTCTCTATCCGGTCCCCGCTACAGGTGATTGCCGCCCGGCTCTCCCTGGATAGACTACACCGTCTGCTCAATCTACCTCCCTCCCCACGCTCAAGTCTCCCGCGATGACCTGGTGGAAGTCGTACAACTCCCCAGGCCCTTTCTACTACTGGGCGATTACAATAGTCGCCACCCCTTGTGGGACGACACACACTCTACCTATATGGCCCCAACCCTGATTACTGTCATGACCGAGCTCTCCTTCGAGTGCCTTAATGATGGCTCTCCTACATTCTACCATGCCACCACCTGCACTCCATCCTGCATAGACCTGTCCCTCGTTTCGACTGATGCCCTCCTAGATTTCCCCATTCAACTCACGCTCAATCGGCCCGACCAGACTGTTCGGGTACCGGTAAGGTGGATTACTACCAATGCGAATTGGGCCCGCTTCCGCGACAATACATATACAACCCTTACAACTGCCCACTTCCCACCCATCGACGAGTGCATCGCATATTTCGAGTCCGTCATTTAGCGGCTGCAAGCACTAGTATCCCACGATCCTTCGCCTACCCCCGCGCCCGACGGGTGCCTTGGTGGACCCCGGAGTGCGCGGAGGCCGTGCGCGCCAAGAAGGCTACTCGGCGCTTCTACCGGACGCGACTCCCCATCCATCGCACGGAGATGCAGCGGGCCAGGGCCATCGCCCGCCGCACAATGAAGACAGCGCGCCGAGCCTCTTGGCGTGCCTTTGTGTCCGGCATCACCGGCACCACACCTTCGGCTACCATCTGGAAGGTACGGGGTGTCGAGGCGACATGTCCCCTCCCGATCCCCGGTCCTCCGGACTAACGACGGACTCCTATACGAGCCCAAGTCGGTGGCAAACCACCTTGCTTCTACCTTCGCCGCCGTTTCTTCCTCTGCAGTCGATTCCGTACCCGCCCCTAACGATAGCCCCTCTCCACCGTCCATAGACAGCACCTACTACAACCGATTGTTTACCAGGCGTGAACTACAGGCAGCACTGGCCTCTCGACGATCCCCTTGTCCGGTCCAGACGGTATTCCGTACGGCATGATCCAGCACATTTACACTACCTTACAAATTTTCCTGCTAGACCTATACAATCGCATATGGATAGAGGGCGCCTTCCCCTCCAGGTGGAAGGAGGCCCACGTCATCCCTATCCCCAAACCCGGCAAAGATTCCTTGGACGCCACAAACTACAGCCCAATCGCCCTGACGTGTTGTGCCTGCAAAATCCTTGAAAAAATGGTCGCTACGCGATTATCATTCGTCCTTGAAAACAGCAATTCCTTCCCGGCTACCCAGTCCGGCTTCAGACAATTCCGCTCCACCACTGATCCCCTCCTGCTCCTCAGCTGAGACATACAGGATGCCTTCGACAATGGACAGTTCGTATGTCAATTTTTTTTCGACATTCAGAAGGCCTGACACCACCCGTCGAGCAATGATCTTCAGTCAGCTCCGACATCTAGGCCTCGTCGGAGCCATGCCGACCTTCATCAGGGGCTTCCTTTCCTCCCGAACTTTTAAAGTCCGGGTGGGCTTAGTCCTCTCTGACACCTTCGTGCAGGAGGACGGGGTCCCACAGGGAAGCATCCTCAGTGTTCTCTGCTTCTCCGTCGTCATGAACACGGTCTCGAAATGCCTTCCACCTACCATCCGCTCTTCCATCTACGCGGATGACCTTGCGATCTACTTCGCAGGGCGAGAACCGTCTGTCGTTCAACTGCAAATGCAGCTGGCCATCTACCGGGTGGAAAGGTGGGCGACGTCGGTGGGTTTCCGCTTCTCCATCCCCAAGTCCAAGTGTATGCTCTTCAGTAGAAGACCCACAACTCTTCCTCTTCCCTCTGTCACATTATACGGCAGTCCTCTTTAGGTGGTACCCTCCACTCGTTTCCTGGGCATGACCCTAGACCGACGGCTCAACTGGGTCTCCCATCTCAAGCACCTAAAGCAATCCCTTCGACGCCCCCTCGCTCTCCTGGATCACCTCTTCCACACCACATGGGGTGCAGATCGACGCTCTCCGTCTTTACACTTCCATGGTACAGTCGAAGCTCGACTATGGTAGTGCAGTTTACGGTTCAGCCTCCAACGCCCGCCTCCGTATATTGGACCCGGTACTTAATAGAGGCCTCCGCCTCGCCACCGGTGCTTTCCGCTCCTCCCCAGCCTCCACGTGGACTGCGATTATCTCCCTCTCGCCCTCCGACGGGGTCTACTCCTCATGAGGACATACTTCCGTGCACAGAGGCTACCTTATTCGCTTCTGGGAACGGCGGTTTCTGAACTACCACCCCAGGGACGGAGCTGGCACTTTACTGAAGTGGACCGCTCTTTCCTTGACCTTTTCAACATGCCCGCTCCCTCAGTTATCCCCATTTCATACAGCATCTACCCCCCTGGCTCCTCACCCCTATCAAGTTTTGCAGGGATCTGTGTGTCCTACCGAAGAATACCACGGGCACCACGGTATACAGGTCATTCTTCCGCGAACACGCAACCCAACACCCGTACGCAGTCGCCATTTATACAGATGGCTCCCGCTCGGAAGCTGATGCGGCCTCCTCAGCGGTGATTCTGTCCCAGCCGCTTTCCCGGGGCGTCAGCCTGCCCCGCGAGGCCCTCGACATTGTGCGCACCCACTCTGCCAGCTCCTTCGTCGTTTATTCAGATTCCCAAAGCGCACTTCTCTCCCTAGAAAGATTTAACCCTACTCACCGGCTCGTCTGTACTATCCAGCAAACCTTCCACTCTTTAAAGTTTAACGGCCTTCCAACACAAGACAGTCGCCTTCTGCTGGGTCCCGGCTCATGTCGGCATCCAGGGTAACGAGGAGGCGGACCGCACGGCAAAGACAGCCTGCTCACTGCCGGCCTCCTCCCGACCCCTCCCCTTCTCCGACTTCTTCCCGACTCTCCGCTCCATATGGCAGCGGGAATGGGACCAGGCGACACAAAATTGAGCGGGAAAGTCGGTCCTTTTCTCAGTGAGGACCGAAATGAGCGACGGTCCATTTTTAAGCAATTCCGGACGGTCTTTTTTAGTGATTTTAGTGTGTTTAGTGATTATTTGAAGTTCTAAAGAAGATGGATCGTTTCCTCCAGAAGACTCAGAGAGAGAGACAGACTGAACTGAAACTTGTTTCAACACCTGGAGGAGACGAAGAATCTACTGATGTTAGTGCTTCAACTTCAAGTCAAGCAACTGGAGCTCCTAGCGGAAGAACTGAACCCGGCAATCCCTGGACAAATACTTTGAATACCTGGGCTCCAAGGGTGAGCAGAACCTGGAGTACAAGTGCTTGCCTGTGCTTGTCGAACAAGAACATCCTCTCGACAAGCAACAAGAGCCAAAACAACCTCAAGCGACATGTCTCCAGGCGCCACCCTCAAGCTGAAAGGGTCAGGACTCAGTGACAGCCATTTTGAAATGCTAGTCTTCTTGAAGGGAAACTCAAGCATTTAACTTAACTTTTTTCATCATTTATGTATTGTATTAATTATAATTTACGTTAATAAAATTAAAGATTTCCGGTGTCTTTAATTTCATTTTAATCAAATTTTTCACTTATATTATATATAAGGACCGAGTCGTTCCTAGGTCCTATCTTCAGAAAGGACCGGGACCGGGACCGTCGGTCCTTTTTGAGGCCCGGGTGCCCACCTTTGTATATATATATATATATAAAGAACGACGCTTGTATAGAAGAACGTTCCGCACAAGATGAGGAGGGAGAACGAACAAATGGTGTAGTGGTTAGCATATCTGACCGGCAATCGGAAGATCCCGGGTTCGATTCCCGGGTGGTTACCTCATTTTTCATTTGTTCGTTCTCCCTCCTCATCTTGTGCGGAACGTTCTTCTATACAAGCATCGTTCTTTACATTAATTATACTGTGTTGTTTGCAGTTAAAATAAATATAATATATATATATATATATATATTATATAGTATCGCGATAAATTTATTATTCATATATCTAGTATCGTAACGAGATACATTTTTGCCAATGTATCGAGTATTGTATCGCGTAACTTTTTTGGCCCCAATACACCACCATATATATATATATATATATATATATATATATACTGTATATACAGGGCGTCCCAAAAAATGTATACACACTTTAACAGCTGATAGCTCAATTGATGTTTCTTTCTTTCCAAGTTAAACCCATTAGAATTAATAATGGCAGTCAGACTAAGCTTTGAACAAAGGAAATTCATTCTAAAATGCTACTGGAAGTGTGAAAACGCAGTTGAAGTGCAAAGACAGTTTAGGAGGGAGTTTCAAACAGATCCACCAACGCGACTTACCATCACTCGAATTAGAGATAAGTTTGAAGCCGATGGAACTGTTCAGAATGTCCACAGAAGCGTTCCGGAAGACCACGGACATCGACAAGCCCCACAAAGCAAGAAAGAGTACTGGAAACGTATCACCAAAGTCCAAGAAAATCTGTGCGGCAAGCGAGTCGTGAGGTAGGAATTTTAGAATCGTCTGTCCAACGCATTTTGAAGCGCTGTCAATGGAAAAATTACATTCCAAGATTAGTCCATGCTATTAATGAAGATGATCCGGACCGAAGAGTGGAGTATTGCGAGTGGTACTTGGCACGATGTGGATGTGGATGTGGATGTGGATGTGGATTGGACGAAGGGGTTTCGTAGAATACCCTCCGCGTTCACCAGACCTCACACCAGTAGACTTCTTTTTTATGGGGATACTTAAAAGACAAAGTCTACGCTATAAAACCTGCAACAGTCGCTGAATTGAGAGCAGCCATTGAACGAGAATGCACACAAATACCAAACGAAATGTTTCGTGATGTTTGCGATTCCATTGCTTCGCGTTATCAGCAGTGCCTGGACCAGAACGGACGTCAGTTTGAAAACAGGCGTTGACAAAACAATTAAATAATGTCTGTAGATTCTATTACATTTTGAAAATGAAATGTATTTTAATAAACACTGCCTTTATAATTATTTAAAGTGTGTATACATTTTTTTGGGACGCCCTGTATATATATATATATATATATATATATATAATATATCAGGGGCGAATCCAGACATTTCAGTGAGTGGGGGGTCCAGAGAAAAAAGGGCATTCCCTATATAACAAAAAGGGCACAACAGTATATATTTTCTTGACTAATCACTTGGTTCAATGAGCGAGTGCAGTACCAATTTTATTGTTTTATTAGCTATCAGTCTTATTCAAATAGACATAATGAAAATCACAATTTCAAATGTCTTGCAAGTTAAATTAATAACTAACAATATTAGATGAAGATGCTACCGTAAGTGATATGGCTGCACCAGTGCACTTTGTGGGCACTATGAAAACTACTGCAAATATACATTTCGAAATTCAGGAAAGAGTACACTATACTGATAAAGAGTCAACAGAGAATCTGATGAATTAAACATACGGTACTGGTATCTATAATTTTAACATCTTTGTACACTAGATAATTTATTTCCGGTAGGAAGCATGTCATCACTGAAATAGAATTTGTTTTGTTAAAAGCCTTCTGTTGTTTTTTTTAATAAACATGTCAACAATAGCTTATTAATTTCAAGATCATGATGCATGTGCATTAAAGCCACGGTCATCTTATTTCTTAAGTAGCTTTTAATGCGCCTTAGCCAAGAGAAAGACCGCTCAGCCTCAGAAGAACCCACTGGAGAGAGACAACCAATACACAGCAGCTCATATAGATTTGGATATACATTTCTGTCGCACTGTCTGAGACATTCAATGAGATTTGTTGGTGGTATTTCTATTTTGGAAACCATAGATTTCCAGCACCTTAACTCATTTACGAGGGAGGGAGGTGAGCAATGTTCCCTCTAAGGTGTGCGCGTGTGCGCGCGCACACGCGTTGTGAAACCCGCGCACACAGCAAAATAAAATGCGCACAGGCTCAGGCGTATCATGAGTCACGACAGTAAATGAAGTAATTTAAAAAATTTCAGTTTAATGAATTCTATAATGAACAAATTAAGAAACCGCTTGAAAGAAAATCATTTGGACATGCTCATGCGAATTAAAAGTTACCTGAATGATGACGGATGTATTAATCTTCATAGAGTTTATTTGGAATGGGCAAATGCTAAAGATCGTAGGGAGAAATCATAATCATACTTAAATGAAAGGCACTTTCATTTAATGTTATTTAATGTTTTGATTATATTTTATTTTATTGAATTTTATTATTTTTTATTTTATTCCTATTTTGTGAATGGATAAAATCGTGTATTAATCTTGATAGTCTATTTTAAATTGCTAAAAATTGTTTTGAGAAATGATAACTAAAATAGTAATTTTCAATTAATGTTATTTTTATTTTATTTCTTTATTTTGTTGAATTTTATTTTACTATTTTTTTATTTTATTCATATTTTTAGAATGGATAAAATGTTTTCTTTTTTAAGAATATATAATATTGTAAACAGTTTTTTAATATCCATTTAAGAGTACCGTAATGATCAAGCTATCACCTTATGGAAATAATATTTATTAAGTATTTAATGTTTATATATATTTAATTTTGAAGCTAATAGCGCTCAGAAAAGTTTGCACAATTTTTCACCATGAATCTAAATGTATGCACAACGAAAATTTCTTGCGCACACGGACTAAAAAAAATTAGAGGGAACATTGGAGGTGAGGGCAAGTCATTTTTCCAAAATAGTAACTTTTCACATAGAATGCCAAGGTTGTCATTTGTTTTAATTAATTGTGGAGTTGAATGCGCATCATCGCATGATATATGACGGTTACTTTAAACGGGAAAATTAGTGAGGGAACACATCTGTTGCCTGAGTAGTAATTATCCTGAGACCTTGACCCTCCGCCACACCCTCCACAGAGCACGTCTGACCAAACGGACCAGAATATTAATGGCTTATCAGTAAACATACCTACCTGTCTTTTATTTGTAACGGCTGAAAAAAGGGCACCTTAAGATATTGGGGGGGGGGGGGTCCGGACCCCGCCGACCCCCCCCCTTAGATCCGCCCAAGTGTATATATATATATATATATATATATATATATATATATATATATATATATATATATATAAATCTAAGCATGCTATAGCTAAATTTCTCACAAAAGACAAAACTATCGCTGGGAATTTTGTGTATTAACAATGGAATCCACGGTGTTAAAACATTTTCTAAATAAAGTTTAAATTATCCTCATTATCATTTGCACTTTCCAATCCGCCACACATAATTACTAATTCTTACTTGTTGTAAACTTGCAATACAACTAAAAACTAGTTCAAGCACAACCCAAACACACGAGGCCATAAAAATCGTTCAAAATCGAGCCATACAAGTCCTGCTTTTAACTCAATTGGCGGCGATGATGATGATGATGATGTCGGAAGGGTCAAAAGCTGGCACATAGCTTAGGCCAACTAAGGTGGCCCATTGGGCTAATTTCTGGATTATTATTATTATTATTATTATTATTATTAACAGTACCATCGGTAGTTAAACCCGGACCTCAGTTTTTCACTTTGCTGTAAAAAAAAAAAGGTTAATCACTGAGCTACTAGGCATGAGATGCGGGACCTTCAATATCTTTGTACCGGACATTTGCTGGACAAATCACTAAAAATTGGGACCTTTGGCAACTTAGCTCATATCCTACATGCGACAGAGTATGGAAGGTTGAGTCACATCGTGGTCATACTATTTAGTCTTACATATCGCGTAAGCCTGTTGGCTTAATACAGGATTATTGTCGTTGCACGGTGCTGTCGACTAGCATTCTCTCGCATACAATAATAACTAAAAACCTAAAAAAAATTGCTTTTTCGTAGATCGGCTAAGCAGTTTATATATATATATATATATATATATATATATATATATATATATATATATATATACTGTATATATATATATATATATATATACTGTATATATATATATATATATATACTGTATATATATATATATATATATACTGTATATATATATATATATATATATATATATATATATATATATACTGTATATATATACTGTATATATATATATATATATATATATATACTGTATATATATATATATATATATATACTGTATATATATATATAATATATATATCCCCGCAAGGGGGTTCTAAGCTCGTGCTCTTGAGTGCTCTTTGTGCTCGTTTGTACGTGCTTGTTCCTGGAGGTTTCACGTGCGCCCTCCCGGCCCTAGCACCCAAGGATGATGGGGCTCGACCCTGCAGTCCTTGGTCTTTTTCCACTTCGACTGTCCCCTCCATCCTTTCTTTTTCCTCTGTCTTTCCTCTCACTTTTTCTTTGTTTTTCCGCCGAGATATGCCCTTTTAAATAGAGGCGAATCGGTTCTTCCCGAACTTAAAAAAATATATATATATATGATACACACAGACCGTGCATGGAACAAGGAACTCTTCTGAGATAATTAAATCCACTATAGTCCGGATAAGTAATGGTAAATGACAAATACCATAGTTTTTCTTTTTCATGATGCTAGCCCGACGTGGGCAACGGGTCACTCGCAAAGAGGTCCCATAAATATAGCTTCCCTCACCAGCTATCTGCAAAGCAGACAGGATCCAGCTTTGGGACATGGATAGCTGGTGAGGGAAGCTATATAGGGACCTCATTGCGAGTGACCCGTTGCCCACGTCGGGCTAGCATCATGAAAAAGAAAAACTATGGTATTTGTCATTTACCATTACTTATTCGGACTATAGTGGATTTAATTATCCCAGAAGAGTTCCTTGTTCCATGCACGGTCTGTGTGTATCATAAAAAACTCAGGGGACCATTCTGAGTTCATTCCCATATATATATATATATATTACATTTAACTGCAATGACCGCGCAGTATATTAACGTATAGAAACGACGTAAGTATAGAGGAGTGTTCTGCATACGAGCGGGTGCCTTATTTTTCATTTGTTTGTTATTTCTCTTCCTCGTATGCAGAACACTCCTCTATACTTACGTCGTTTCTATACGTATGTATATATATATTATATATATATACAGGGGTTGGACAAAATAATATGAACACCTTGATAAATGGCGGTTTTTATTCTTAATATGGAGTTGGTCCTCCTTTAGCGGCAATAACAGCTGCAATGCGTCGGGGAATTGATTCATACAGCTTTTGGACAGTGGCTAGAGGAATCCTGAGCCATTCTTCGAGCAAACCCTGCTCCAGTTCCGCCAAAGGCGCCGGCGGTGGGAATATCGGCTTCTGACCTGCTGCTCCAACTGACACCACAGATGCTCGATAATGTTAAGATCCGGGGATATTGTGGAGGCCAATCCAAGCGTTCTACTTCACTAACATGCTCTTCAAACCAGTTTTTAACGACCCCAGCGGTGTGGATTGGTGCATTATCATCCTGGAAGACGGCGCCGCCATTGGGAAACAGCGTTTGGACCATGGGATGGACCTGGTCAGCCAATATTGACAGATAGACCTGGGCGTTAACCCTACTTTGAAAAAACTATATAGGGCTATGGGTTGATTGCCTGTGCCCTCATCCGTTGGAAATTTCCAACAGACGTCAGTGGAGAGTTACCGACAAAAGCCCTATGCTTTTTCGTTAGAGATTTATAAATATGTAGGTCTTTAAAGGACCTTTTTATATTTATATTGATTACGGTAATTCTAGCATCGGGAGTTGGGAAAGCCTTATGTTAATAAAAACTGAAATTGCTCACCTTATTTTTGCTGGGTCTTTGTTTATTTCGATGTAGGGCGTGACGGTCATTTTCGGTGTAGGGTCGCCACGATGGGGTTACGCGGCGAATTTACTTAAGGTAATTAATATAGGCAGTCACTATATAAACCCCTGAAGGAATAGGCCTATCCTTTTATAGTCATTAGGTTTTATATTATAAGGAATTCACTCAGGACTCTAGGGGGGACAAAGACATCCTCCGCGTTTAAAGCTTCGCTTGGAATAAACAGCCCTGAGAGCCGTTCCTTGGTTCGCTTGTATTATTTGCCGTTCTAGCAAATTTTGTTTAGTCTACTTTTCTTTGGTAGACTAAACAATAAATTGGGTTTTCTTGTTGCTATGTGAGGCTGATTCATACATACAGGTTCTTTGTACGTATGGCAATTCAATTATTTCATTCCCAATAGGCTATGTCGCCAATCCCGAGGCAATTTTGTATAGATATTTAATTCAATTAATTAATAATTTATATTTAATTATGAAATAAATGTACCACATATGATACCATGTTGTGAGCGCGTATAGTTTTTCCATATACTGGGGGGGGCCGGAGAAAAATTTGTATGTTATAGATCAAATTTTTTGACAAACTGTGTAAAACATGTGAAATGGATCAAAAGAATAAAGTAGAAATTTAGGAAGAGAGAGGTTACTCAAGACCTATTAAATATAAAGTTCAAGAGGCCAACTTCTCAAGTTTAGTTAAAGTTATGTCAATCAGTTTGACTCCCTTTAGGTATAGGAAATTTATGGGATTAAAGTAAAGTTATTAAGCATTTTAACTTTGCTCAGTTTGTGTAAGTTTTATAAGTCACCAGTCTTAATTTTTTCTTGTAAAAGTTTTCTGGCTTTCAAAGCAGTCTTTCTTTGAGGCCTGTCTGGTTTAGTCTGAGTTACATCAGGCACATTGAGAGATTCCTCCCCAATAGTATCCTGATCCATCCTTTGGGGTAATGGTTCTAATTTAGCCCCACACTCCAAAGGATATAGTAATGTGATATCTCTGGTGGTCTCACCAGTTGCTGTTTTCAGTTTTACAACCCTGGTAACTTCGTCTTCACCAGTTTTGAGTTCCAAGACTTTTCCCATTGACCAATGTTGTCTTGGTGTCTTGTCATGTATCAACACAATGTCCCCAATTTTGACTGAATCATTCCAACTTTGTTTTGTTAATTGTTTATGTCTTTCTCTAAGACTTGTTAAGTATTCTTCTCTCCATTTTGTTATAAATTGAGTTTTGATTTGTGTCAAATGTTGGTATTTTGTGTTGAGTTCTTTGTGTCCTATTTCCCAATCTGGATCCTCTGTACTGTTATGTTCAGATTCTGGTAACATGTTTACTGTTTCTCCCTTAATTAGGTGGTTTGGTGTGAGAGGTTCTGGCTCATTAATACCATCTCCCACATAAGTTAATGGTCTGTTGTTGACAACATTTTCAATTTCTGACAGAATAGTCATGAGTTCAAAAAGTTGTAGATGTTTTGTCCCAATAGTCTTTTTAAGGCAGTTCTTTACAGTTTGTATGTTTCTTTCCCAAATTGAACCATACCATGGTGTATTAACAGGAATGTACTTCCAGGTTATGTTGTGTTTGGTTAAATGAGTTTGTACTGTTTCACTGTCACAAATCTGATGAATAATTCTTTCACCAGATTTGAAGTATGTGGCATTGTCTGACCATATAGTTTTGGGTACAGAATTGTGTGCACAAAATCGTCTGAAAGCAGCAATAAAAGCTTCTGCTGTCAGATCTTCTACTATGTCTAGACATATGGCACGTGTGGCAGCACAGGTGAAGAGTACAATGTACACTTTGTATTCCTTTGAATCCATTTTGTCTCCAAAACTCACATTTACCGCTCCAGTGTAGTCAATACCCATGGTTTCAAATGGCCGAGTAAATGTTACTCGTTCCACAGGTAGGTCTGGAGGGCTTGGGGTTTTAAAGGGTCGTGAATGGATACATTTACAAGGAATGCATGTGTTTAAAATTTTCTTTGTTTCAGTTCTACCCTTTGGTAGCCAGTAAGTTTTTCTCAGCTCTGTCAGGGTTTGTGGGACTCCCATGTGGTGTATTTTGTTGTGGGTATCCCTGATGATGAGTTTTGTGAAGTGATTTCTCCTTGGAAGATGAATTGGGTGCTTAGAGTTGTAAGTCAAAGTTGACTTGTTAAGCCTTCCTTTACACCTTATCAGACCCTCTGTGTCCAGGTACAGATTTAGATCCATGACAAGTGAAGGAATACCTTTGTTTAATGTGCTACTGGACCTAAGATACTTCAACTCCTTGTCAAATTCTGAAGCTTGTATCTGTTTGAGCCAGTATTTTGTTGCAGTTTCTGTTAAGTTAGAAAAGGCTTTCTGAGGACAGTGTTTGAGAAGGTAGCTATTGACAAACTTGCAGCAATAGACTGTAATTCTCAAGAGTTTGTTTAGGTCTGAATAAAGGTGATAGTCAAATATAGGTTTGTCCTCAGTGATCTTTTCAGTTGTTGTAGAGTTGAGTGTGAGGTTAACTACTTTGGCTGGCCAAAGATCCTCACATGTTAGCCATTCGGGCCCTTCATACCAGATTTTATTTGTTTTCAACAGCTTGTAAGAGAGCCCTCTTGTCAAAAAGTCTGCAGGATTCTCCTTTGTTTTTATGTACCTAAATTTGATACCAAGGTTTGTGTTTGCAGTTTTGATTTCTGTTAGTCTGTTTTTCACAAATATTTTTGCAAGAAGTTGTATCTGTGTTGGTCACCCATGTTAGACAAATTTGACTGTCTGTCCATAAGTAAATGTTTGTTATGTCAACTTCTTTATACACTTGTGAAAGAAAGTTTGCTGTTTTTACTCCCAATGAGACAGCTAATAATTCAAGTTGTGGTACAGTTTTCTTTTGGTTTAAGGGTGCCACTTTTGCCTTTGAATAAACCAAGTTACTTTCATTTTCACTTGTTAAATAGGCACAACACCCATAAGCTTGTGTGCTGGCATCTGTAAAAATGTGTAGTGTTTGCGATTTCAATCTGTAGCCAGCACATCTTGGTACATAGATGTCTTGAACTTTGTTCAAGTCTGTGGCTAATTTTTTCCAATGAAGTTGGTCTTCCACTGAAAGTGGTTCATCCCAATCAATTTTCTTTTTCCATATGTCTTGCCAAAGGATTTTGGATCTTATGGTTGCTGGTAAATATAATCCAATGGGGTCAAAAATTTTGGATGATTCTGAAAGCACTTGTCTTTTTGTATTGGCATTTGGATTTAAGTTATAACTCTTTGTGCAAAGAGTGTCATCGTGTTCAGAATTCTGTTTTAAAAACCAAAGCATTCCAAGTGTTTTCGTGTAATTGTTTGGTTCAATGTTCCCATTGTTGTCTTTTGTTATTTGTTCATTTAATTTAGAATTAGAAACCCATTCTCTCAATCCAAAATTTCCTTGCTTCATTATGGGTTGTGACATTTGGTAAATTTCAAGCAATTCCTCTTCAGTTACAGTGGAACCAATGAGGTTATCCACATAAAAGTTTTGTTTTAAAAACTGAACTGTTAAGTCCTCTTGAAATAAGTTTAGGTGGTTTCTAATTGTTAAAGCAAGAATACTTGGAGAGCAATTTGCTCCAAAAATAATTACTTTAAATCTGTAGGTTTTGAAACCTTTGTTAAGGTCGCCCCCATGAGCATATGTATATCATCAACTACATCTGCATTAAGGGTTTTATCAGCTATCGTGTATTTATTTTGAAGTTGGAGCAAAGCTTGTTTTAACCCAGCTATTTGTATTTTTTCTTGTTCTACTTTGTCCACAACAACAACCTTAAGGGTTTCAAATGTTTCATCAAGAGTTAAAGTTATATTTGCAGTTTTAAAACTGGCTTGTACTGGGTTTTTATTGATAAATGATGAAATAGAGAGATCTTCATCTCCTTGTTGGTTTTGAAGTCCCAATTTTTCTATCAGTTGTTTAGTTACAAATGTTTGTTGTGAGCAGGTATCTAAAAGACACCTAACCTGTACTATTTGTCCTCTTTTGTTTTGGATTTCCAAAGTTGTGGTTGGTAAAAGAATTTTTGAATTGTGGTTAATGCTAGATGAACTGATATGTCCATTCATAGCATTTTTGGTTTGTTTATGTTTGTTTTGGTTTGATTTGGGTGTTTGTTCATAATGTTTGTCAGTTTTTCCAATGTCTGTGTGTGTATTACACATAGGGGTAACATGGTCAAAACTGTTGCAAAACTTACAATTGTATATCAAATTTGATTTGCAATTTGACTTTTGGTGCCCTGATCCAGTGCATTTTTTGCATAAGTTTAGTTGTTCACAACGTTTTGACCTTGCTGTAAAGTCTTTGTATTTGGGACAATTTGTAGAATAATGTTCACTGCTAAAACAAAATTTGCATGGTGTGGGATTATACTCAAAAGTAGCTACATTAAAGTTTTGCAGAGTAGGAGTCTTTGAGTCTTTTTCTGTCACTTTATTTTCTGCAAATTGAGTTTTGCAGTTGTGTTTTGATGTAACTGGTAAGTGTTGAAATCTTTTGTTAGGTTTTTGGTTTTCTGCATTGTTGTTTTTTTCTTGTTCTGTGTTAAATTTTGGGAGTGTGTAACTTGATTTGTAAAGTGCTAGTACAGTTGGGAAATCTTCTCTTAGTTTATTAAGGCTAGGGTATATGTCAGTTGTCCTCTGATGAAATATCTCTTTGACTTTAGAAGGGAGCTTTTCAAAAACAACAGCTTGAATGATCCAAGCTGTTTCTGCAATGTTTAAATTATTGTTTTTAAGTTGTCCCATGAGACATTCAAACTCTCAGTAAAAGTCAAAGAGGTCACCATAGTTGTCTTTTGGGGTTCGCATGTTCATGACTTTAAGAGCCAAATCATGTATAATTTCATCCTTATTCATGTAATTTCTGTTAAGTAATTCTATTGCTACAGAATAAGAAGCACCTATGGCTGGTAGTGATTCCACTAATCTTAAGGCTGGGCCTTTCAGATAGTTCACTAAATAACTAAATTTATCAACATCTGTAATGTAGTTTTTATTACCTATAAGGCTATGAAATTTTTCAATAAAAGATTGAAATTTGGCTCTGTCACCCTTAAAAGTGGGTACTGCAAGTGTAGGCAATTTTGATTTTAGTTCATTGCCCTCAGCCACATTGGGAGGGCTAAATGAAGCATTTCTTGTAGCTTCTAAGAAGCTTTCGTATGTGTCTTCTTTTTTGCACTCATCAAGTTGGTTTTGAATTTCAGAAATATAGTTGTTAATTTTTGTAATGTAATTTTCATTGTCAAGTAGGAGAGTAGAATACTCATCATCTGTTAGTTCAATTGTGTCATCAATTTCTGTAATTATGTCTTCATCTAGTATGAAAATTTCTTGTTTGTAACGAGTAATAGAATTTAATGTTGTTTCAAGATCATATCTTGTAGGTTCCTTTTGTTTGAAATCATTGTACAGTTTGGTGATGACACCTTTACGTGCTGATTTTTTCCTCATTAATTTTTTGTGATTTTGAGATGGTGCCGTAGCCCCAAGGTCTGTGTTTTTGTTTTCTTGGTCTGGGTTTCTTACCCTTTTGTCCAAGTCTTCCATAATTGTTGTTAGTGTTAAAGTTCTGAGTTTAATTTTTATGATGTTGAGCAAGTTAAATTACTGTACAGTAATAAGTTTTTATATAACCTGCGCCACAGGTTAAATTAAAAATTCACAGTGTTTTTAGTTAGGATAGGCCTTGAGTGTAAAGAGTAAGGCCTACTTTAAGAGGTAGGCCTATTATGTAAGGTAAAGTTAGGTGGGCCTACTAAATAGGCCTATTTGTTGGGCCTACCAAGTAGGCTTATGTTTGGGCCTATTATTTTATAGGACCTCAATTGAGTTAAGCCTGTTAAATTAACAAGGCTTAGTTTTGAATTTGAAGAGTAGGACCTATTAAATAGGCTTAATGTTGCGGGCCTATTATTTTTAGGACCTAAAATAAGTTATGCCTGTTAAATGAACAAGCCTTTGTTTTCGATTAGTGTAAAGGTAAAGGAATCGGTTCCCAGTTGCTTAGGCCACCATATGAAAAAACTATAGTGGGGTCACGGTTGAAATTGGGGTTAGGCCTACTGAGTTAAGCCTAGCCACTGCGTGTGTCAGTGTAAATTTTAGAGGGGTTAGTTCCCATACACAGGGCCACCATTTGAAAAAACTATATAGGGCTATGGGTTGATTGCCTGTGCCCTCATCCGTTGGAAATTTCCAACAGACGTCAGTGGAGGGTTACCGACAAAAGCCCTATGCTTTTTCGTTAGAGAGTTATAAATATGTAGGTCTTTAAAGGACCTCTTTATATTTATATTGATTACGGTAATTCTAGCATCGGGAGTTGGGAAAGCCTTATGTTAATAAAAACTGAAATTGCTCACCTTATTTTTGCTGGGTCTTTGTTTGTTTCGATGTAGGGCGTGACGGTCATTTTCGGTGTAGGGTCGCCACGATGGGGTTACGCGGCGAATTTACTTAAGGTAATTAATATAGGCAGTCACTATATAAACCCCTGAAGGAATAGGCCTATCCTTTTATAGTCATTAGGTTTTATATTATAGGGAATTCACTCAGGACTCTAGGGGGGACAAAGACATCCTCCGCGTTTAAAGCTTCGCTGTAACATAAACAGCCCTGAGAGCCGTTCCTTGGTTCGCTTGTATTTTTTGCCGTTCTCGCAAAATTTTGTTTAGTCTACTTTTCTTTGGTAGACTAAACAATAAATTGGGTTTTCTTGTTGCTATGTGAGGCTGATTCATACATACAGATTCTTTGTACGTATGGCAATTCAATTATTTCATTCCCAATAGGCTATGTCGCCAATCCCGAGGCAATTTTGTATAGATATTTAATTCAATTAATTAATAATTTATATTTAATTATGAAATAAATGTACCACATATGATACCATGTTGTGAGTGCGTATAAGTTTTTCCATACCTACCATGCAGTACTACAGCTGGGCCGAGTATTCCACGATATTGCTGCCCAAACCATCACAGATCCGCCTCCATGCTTAACGGTTGGGCCAGGCAGTCGGGGTCATAAGCATCTTTAGGCTGTCTCCAGACGTAAACTCGACTGGAACATGGAAATAGCTTAAAGGAGGATTCGTCGGAGTAGACTACATTCTTCCACCGGTCCACTGACCAATTCTTATGGTCATTACACCATTTTCTGCGCCGCTCAATGTTGATGTGCGAAAGGAAGGGTTTGACAATTGCAGCCCTCCCATGATATCCAGCTCCATGGAGCTCGCGACGTACAGTTCTGGTCGATACCGGGCTCGCAAGATGCTGGTTAAGCTCTGCAGTCACTTTTGGAGCTGTGGTCTTATGGTTCTTTGTCACAATGCGCTTTAGCACCCGGCGGTCTCGATCACACAGCTTCTTCTTGCGTCCACTATTGCATTTGTCGGTGCTTGTCTTTCCATGGTTTTGGTATGCAGACATGACCATAGACACAGTTCCTCTGGATACATTGAACATCTGAGCGGTTTTCGTCACCGATGCACCAGCCATCCGCGCTCCGACAATTTGCCCCCTTTGGAAGTCTGACAGGTCTTTCATAACTGCTAATTCATAATTCACTCAGATCTGTAAAAACAACGTGAGGGTTATAACATGACGTATACACTCTCTGTTACGCATTTAAATAGGTTTGCCAGTCATTTGACCGTTTACTTTGTGTCTGAGCAGTCCGTAAAGATAACCGGTGAAATCGGCGGGTGTTCATATTATTTTGTCTAACCCCTGTATATATGTATATATATATATATATATATATATATATATATACATACATACATACATACATTATAACTGCAAACGCGCAGTATAATTAACGTAAAGAACGACGCTTTGTATAGGAGAATTATCCGCGCAAGATGAAAGCGAAAGAACGAAACAAATGAAAAAATGAGGTACCCACCCGGGAATCGAACCCGGGATCTTCCGATTGCCGGTCAGATATGATAACCACTACACCACAGGCCTCACCCAAACAAATGCCGTAATTTCTCTACATACGCGCAGAAACCAATGCCCCAAAGGGGCACCTCCCGCATTGGTTTCTGCGCGTATGTAGAGGAATTACGGCATTTGTTTGGGTGAGGCCTGTGGTGTAGTGGTTATCATATCTGACCGGCAATCGGAAGATCCCGGGTTGGTACCTCATTTTTTCATTTGTTTCGTTCTTTCGCTCTCATCTTGCGCGGATAATTCTCCTATACAAAGCGTCGTTCTTTACGTTATATATATATATATATATATATATATATATATATATATATATATACAGGGTGGGCCGTAAGTTTCCATACATAGGAAAATTTAAACGTTTGTTTTTATGTTTCAGATACCCTAAGAATATGCGTTTGTAAGATCTTGTTTACTGATGAAGCAAATTTTTACGTCAATGGAGAGGTTAATCGGCAAAACATACGTTATTGGAGTAATGCTAACCCTAACTGGCTGAGTCCGACGAAGATGCAAGGTGCCGGTAAAGTGATGGTGTGGGCCGGGATATGGGGTGACAGAATTATTGGACCAATTTTTGTCAGTGGAAATCTTAATGCCGAAAGGTATCTTAACATGTTGCAAGAAGAGATTTTCCCATCCCTGCTAAACGAGGAAGGTAACTTCCCAGTTTACTTCCAGCAAGATGGAGCTCCACCTCATTATGGTCTTCACGTGCGTCGGTATTTGGATCAGCAGCAGTTTCCGGATGCTTGGATTGGTCGGCGTGGTCCTGTGGAGTGGCCTCCCAGATCCCCAGATCTCACCCCCTTGATTTCTATCTTTGGGGGCACTTGAAGGCCATGGTGTATCAGGAAAAGATACGAGACATAAATCATCTAAAGGAACGTATCACCAACGCCATTACAAGCATAACGTCAGCTGTGCTAATGCGTGTTCATCAACAGTGGGGAACACGTATTGAAATGTGTTTTCAAAACAATGGCAACCATGTAGAGCATATTATATAAATAAAAATGGTTGTCCATAAAAAAATGTTTATTTTTCCTATGTATGGAAACTTACGGCCCACCCTGTATATATATATATATATATATATATTTAATTGCCCTTTTAAAAAACAGAAATAAGTACAGTACTGGCTAATTTGATTCTTCAGGGCAAAATAAGCTACACACTAGTTACACAGTAACACTAAGCATTCTTGATGGCAAATAGGTCTATCCTACAAGTGTGTACTGTTTGTAAGTACCTTCATGCAGTCACAATAAATTACGGTGATGCATTGAACACTCTTTTAAACAAAATTCTTTGATAATTTTTAAATGTTTTGTACTTAAGTAAATCTTATTTAATTATTGTATTATATGTAATCATATGTGAACGTAACCAACTGTCGAAAGATACTACTCTGTTTTTGCTATTTAGCCTACCACCGCAGTCAAATATTCACAGAATACAAATTAACAAAATAGCAAGCGATGTGGAATCTTTTAAGTAAATTTAAACACCAAACTCATTTACATTAATCTTCAGTGTTAACTTCAGCACTTACATATTTATTCATACTTAGAATAACAAAGCAAATAAAGCTGTCATCGTAGAAACTCGTTCATACACGACTTACCGGAGGAGATGGTGGGTAATTTTTCATATTGAAAGAATTGCATGGAGTATCGGCAGGGCTTAAATAATTGTAGTGAATAAGAGTAGCCCTACATATAGTATCTGAGAAAATAATAATTTTTCTAACCTTACAGCCTCCAGATTACGCAAGGCTTAGGTCAAAACTAAACCACTTATGCGACTGACTTCATTTTCTATAATAATAAGCTCAGAATGAACGGAATAAAACAAACAAATTTATGAAGTGTTAAACGGTTCTCTCACTTTAGTATGATAATTCTTAACAGGTTCGAAAATGCAAGCACAAAATTCTACTTGGTAACGTAACAACTTCTACAAATAGAATAGTGGTGAAACTTACTGAAGCGGCGAGCTCAAATTACCGTGACAATAAATAATAAAGTTGCGATACCTGGCAACCCATCACAAATTCAAATGTGTTGTTGCTTTGTCGATATATACTGTATGTTACAGTAAGATTGTGAAACTAGTGATTTCATGAAATCTCTGAAATTTTCACTAAATCTGCGTAATTTATATCATGATATAAAACTGACAAAAAGTAAATAATGATTTTGTCAACTTTGTATCATGGTATAAATTGTGCAGATTTACTGAAAATTTCAGGGATTCATAAAATCACTAGTTCCACAATCTTACGGTGACTTATACATACTATATAATACTTTCTGAATAAAGTTTATTATTATTATTACTAGTAGTATTATTATTATATAGTTTCGGAATTATTCGTGTAAAAATGCCTGCGTTTCTAACCCACAGTGAGTAGCCAAATACGTCTTTAAAATGAGGGTGAATCAGGCAATTTTTATTATGTAATTTCAAAGTATAAAATTTAATCCTAACTTTGACCGGCTGAATAGACATTACAGTTACAGTACATTATTGTAATTAAGGCTTTAAAAATATGGAATACACAGTCTTATTCCTCAATTTACGTTTTCGAATGAAAAAATTTATTTATAATAAATTTACTTACAGAGCAGAAAAATGAATCTTCAATTTCTAAGAAAAACTTAACCAACCAACAGTAATGTTATATCTTTCTGCACCATCACCGCTGTCGGTATCACGCAAAGCGATTTTTGACAACTGTGGATATTTCCGGTTTCCCTTCCAACCAGTTGTGTATCTCTTTAAATGTCCACACTTCTAATAAATATTTGATTTTCAGTTGCATAAATATGACACGTAATAAGTTTGACTAGTTAAGTATATGCTCCATTTGGCAAGCCACATTGTAGCAATAAATAATAATTAAATACTGTATTAGTAAATAAAGAATTAAGCTGTATGCTATTTGTTACAAAAAGAAATCCAAGTTATGACATGCCCTATTTAATATTTAAAAGTTCATACTGTCTTGGCACTAGTTTTAACAAGCAATATTTTAACTTAAAATACACAGTTCCAACGGTGGGCAACTCGTACAAAACCAACGCACAATGCAGACTTTGATTATGAATGAAACTAAGACAAAACAGTACCGTTTTTAAGATACTAATTAATCACCAGTAGGTATGCCAAAAGTTGCCCTTAACTATACTGATGTATTTTGAGCTAGTGAAAACTTCATTCTATAAATAATGCTACGCTCCAGTTCCCAGACCTAAGCACTTTATATTTCAAAGTGTAAAATTTAATTTGGTCCCAGAACAGTACAAACGGCACCTCTGGTTTATATGATGCGAGTCTATCAACATATATTTATCACTTACCTCCGAAAAGATCGACAATATCAGACCGAGTTCTTCCTCTTCTAAACATCTAATTTAAATTTTATTTTAAATTTAAGACTTAAGAGGACAGAACACATCAATGTAAGCCTAATAAACTGAAGATCATGTTAAATTTTGTTTACTAGGCTGTGTCCTCTTAGCCTTGAAATTAAAATAGGAATTAAACCCTCCACATTGGGGCCTACACCATTTTTATATTTCTAAGGATAAAGGAAACATCAAATAAAGCTATAGATTTTAAATCGAAGATAGACTACTTATGAATATTAAAAAAGTAAACTCTACCACACCAAGTAAAGTCTAAATCCCTTCTAAGACTAGTAGAATCTATAGAAGTTTTTATTAATACCTATAATAATGGGTAATAATCTACTTAATCTCCCGTCTCTCCGATTTTCATAAATTATACATCGGTAGCTTCGTTTCTTCATTAGAAATGCGATTTAGACAGTCTCTCGTAAAGGAAATGCTACAAAACCTAATCTAACCTAAAAAAAAAATCTAGAGAGTTAACCAAACTTTTCTGGTCAATTTTGAGATGCTTTGCACGAATGTGCCACTGGTTTCCTGTGCAAATGCGTAGTTTTTGAGATATCGTAACATAAACATATAGGATATGTTCATGTCACGAGATCTCGTAAACGACGCATTACCACAGGAAACGTGCAAAACACTTCAATTATCCAGAAAAGTTTGCTCTTGTCATTTTTATTTAAACTAAAGAAAATATCACGACTTAACCTAACCATTCATCAAGGGCGTACAGTTGACCTAACTGAGCATTTAATTAACCTAACGAGGCATTCAATTGACCTAACAAGTTAATATTGGTTATTTCACCTAAATATCTTCTGATCTTTTCGTATTAGGCACTCGCTGTCACAATTCGGGCAAGTTAAGGATGAGAAAATAACGCCGTAATTAATAAAAACATCCAATGCTTTGACTTCATCTAGGGCACATGATGAATCAAGTCCTCAAAGTCAAAATCACACGAACGACACGACATATGTATATTCTATCACCACCACCACCAAACTGAATCCAATTAGAATTTACACCAATACTAATGTTGTAAATCTGGTGATTTTTTTCTAACTAAAAAAACCCCAGATTTTCATTAAAAATCCTGTAAAACTACAAACTTGCTAGACTTTCTTTTAAGGTTGGGTTAGGTTTTGAAGCATTTCCCTTACTAAAGACTGTCTAAATCGCATTCCTAATGAAGAAACGAAGCTACCGATGTATAATTTATGAAAATCGGAGAGACGGGAGCTTAAGTAGATTATTACCAAATGCTTACTTAGTACCTATATATACGTCATCATACTGTAAATTTAGGGTTTTTAATCTGCCTGCAGGAAAATGTCATGGTGTTAAAATTCCAATGTGGTTAATGTGGAAAATGTGGTAAATTTTAAGTTTTGGGGACTCCATGTTGGTAACATGGTAAAAATTTTATAGTGGGCACACTAGGGTAAGGTGGCCATTTCCAAATTTCCAAAAAGGAGGACACTGCGTATGTGGCCGTACGTTAAAATAAATAAATAAATAAATAAATAAATAAATAAATATATATACAGTATATCTGAAAGAAATGAATATTCATTTTTACTCCTTGGGCAGACTGACTGTCTGACTCGTAGTCATGAAATTGAAAACAAATGCAGCTTATCAGCAGTATTGCCAACTACATATAATAAAAATACGTTAACGGTTATTATGGCCTTCAGTACCCGCTATTTCAAGTGTACCTGAGGTAATTTATATAATTCTTTTTAGCCAGACCCCAAAAAGGAGAACAAATTAACGTCCGGCTCAAGGTGGCTCCGGATGGAGGACAGGGTGTTCAAAAGGCAGACTGTCTGGCCACCCTAAATATAATACAAGCTCTACAATTAAGATAAAAGGAGTAGGTGGGACTGTAAAGACTGTATAGAGCATTTGAACGTCCACCCATTCAGGGTCTCCCAATTATAGGTGTCTATGAGGCAAGTGAACATAATGACTCTTTCATACATCACAGTGGGGGGCACCGCTCAGCAGAGAAATATCTTTAATTAAATAGGGAGGTATAAAGACAGAGTATCCTCTAACCCAAGATGCTGCCTCCCTACATCCCATCACTAACTAACCTAAACCAACCACCTAACTTAGTGTAACCTAACCCAGATGCAAGAGGTGCCCTGATTGGCTCAAAGTATAAAATGGGCAGATCACGAAAATGTGGTGTCCCTGAAACTTAATATTAGCCAAAACAGTAAAACTGTACAAGACACACGCATTGCCATGAAACATGCTACAGTAATGAATCGTATATCAATCGATGGTGTAAGCTATATTGAATATATAATATACACTATATAAAATATAATAGCAATATATAAAATATATAGAATATACAGGGTGTACATAAAGTCAGGATCTATTTTTGTGAAGCACTTGGAAATTATATGGAATTCAATCATAAAATGATAAAGTGGTAACATTTATTAAATAATTAAGAGTAGGATTCGACGTGACGCCCATCAGTATCCCTGCACAGCTCAAATCGTTCTGCAGCATTTCTAAGCACATTCTGGAGCATTTGCGGGGTTATGTTATCTGCAGCAGTTCGTATACGTGTACGTAAGTTTTCAAGACTCGTAATCTTCGTCTGATAGACGTGCGATTTGATAAAGCCCCATGCAAAGAAATCTAAAGGGGTTAAATCTGGTGATCTCGCTGGCCAAGGTCTGTTGCTTCCGCGTCCGATCCAGCGATTTGGAAAACGTCCATTTAGATAATCCTGAACAATTTTGGCATAGTGACAAGGAGCACCGTCATGTTGATAGACCATCAATTTCACTCCAAAGGTTGATGTTACATATATGCACACAATGACCTAACTTGTTCTTGTATTCCTGAACTAAAATCATCCAAATTCTATACCCTCTAGTTTTGCTATGGCTTATATGCCAATCTCAAACTACCCTTCTCATAATTCTACTGACTATCAAAAACTCTTTGACTAGGGCCTACCTAACTTCCAAAGTGGAATACATTCTATCCCACTCTCCTTTTTGTGAAATCAGTAGAATCACAGTTTAGCTTTGTAAAAAAATTTTGTTGAGAATCACAGTTTAGCATCATATAATTTTTTTTTTGTTGATATCCTATTTTGGCATTCCAAATTATTCAACCAACCAAAATTAAACAGCACTCCAACACTTTCAAATTATTTCTTTATGTTAATTAGGTTAATTGAATGCCTGGTTAGGTCACCTGTATGCCCTCATTGCTGTTCCATGTGTTGGTGTCTCTCTTCACATGAAGGTCAAGCTGGTGGCCCCTGCCTCTAGGTCTGGCTTGGTGGAGGAGCGAGTTGCTTTCTTGTGCTCTCCACCATACACAGCCAGGTACACCTGGCTCATCTGGTACCATACACAGCCAGGTACACCTGGCTCATCTGGTACCATCCTCAGCCAGGCATCTAGTCTTCTCTTGAAGACTTCAGCATTCACCCCTGTAATGTTTCTGAGGTCCTTTGGAAGCTGATTAAAAAGTCTTGGCCCCCTGACAACCAAGCTATTTTCATTCAGTGTTGAGGAGATCCCTTGTCAGGCCTTTAATTTGGGAACACTACACATTCTGCCTTTCCTATTTTCCAGTGTTGTTTGAATGGCAATTGGGTTTAATTTTAGGTTTGGTACCAGTTTTTCGATCATTTTCCATATGTAGATTATAGTGTACCTCTTTCTTCTTTCCAGGGAGTACAGATTTAGTTTACGTAGTCTTTCCCAGTAATTGAGTTCTTTGCAGCCATCAATCTTGGCTGTGAAATGCCTCTGCATTTCTTCTAGTTTATTAGTTTCTTCCTTTTTATATGGGGATGTCAAAACTGAGCAGTATTCAAGTTTTGGTATAATCAGTGTTTATAGCAGGGGAATCATTACTGTCCTGTCCCTTCTTTTGAATGTTCTTAGTACCTGTCCCATGACTCTTTTTGCTTTATTTATCACTATCTGATTGTGTGTTTTGAATTTTGCATCACCAGTTATTATTACCCCAAGATTGATTGCTTTCATGCTTCTCTGAATTTCCTGTCTATCTGGAGCATAATATGCAGTCTGTTTAAGTTCCTCTTTTCTACCATATCTCAAGAGCAGAAACTTCTCAGTGTTAAATGTCATGTCATCTTCTGACCATTTGTATATTTTGTTTGTGTCCCTCTGAAAGGCCTCCACTTAATTTACATCACTGATTTTTCTGCTGATCTTTGTATCGTCTGCAAATGATGTTACTATACTGTTGTTGTTTACACCACTGTCTATGTCTGTTAGCACGATAATGAACAGGAGTGGGGCCAGTATACAGTACCTTGAATTTTGATGACCTGTAGACATTCTCTGAGGAAGTTGTAGATCCATTTTCCCACTTTGTCTGTTACTCCCATATATTTCATTTTATGTGCTATTATACTGTGATCGCATTTGTCGAAAGCTTTAGCAAAATCTGTGTATATGACATCGTAGCTGTCATTGCCTGGCAGTGCATCAGGGATATTGTTGTAATGTTCCATTAGTTGCGATAGGCATGATCTACCTGATTGAAATCTGTCCTGATTTTTGTTGAATCTTTCCAGTGTCTCCAAGAAATCATAAATTTTCTCTCTAACTATTCTTTCAAATACTTTGGTGAGGTGGAACATCAATGACACTGGTCTATAGTTCTTTGCTTGAGATCTGTCCCCTCCTTTATGTATAGGGACAATGTTTGCTCTTTTCAAGATGCTCAGGATTTCCCCCCGTGTCCAGGGATCTCCATATCCAGTATAAAAGTGTAGCTATTTCATTTTTAGTTTTTAATCAATAATGCATTCCACTTGTTCAGACCTGCAGCTGAATGTGGTTTCATTTGTCCTATAGCTCTTGCTACATCTGGGGTAAAATCAAAGTCTGTTATACACACTCCTTATTTCTTTTCCTTAAGGGCCCAATAGTGGCACACATTTTTGTTTTCCTTTTCGCATAGCTATAGAAGTATTTTGGATTTTCCTTTATTGCTTCTACCACCTTTTCCTCTTCCCTCTCTGTATAGTCCTTAATCAGGGCTTGAATTTCCCTATTGATACCCTCCAGTTTTTCTTGTATTACTTTTCTGGCATTATCTCCACAGTTGGCTAACTTCACCTCCACTCTCTTTCTTTTGCAGAATATTCTTCTCGTTTGCCTCTCTAGCCAGCTCCTCTTTCCTTTTGGCTGTGATTTTGGAGCATATTTTTCTAAAATTCTCAGCATTTTTTCTTCCAAGGTTGTTAGCATTTCTTCAGTTGTTTTATTCTCTAAAACTGTTCTTCACTCTATTTGGGCCATGTGCGATCTGATTGCTTCCCAATTTATAGTCCTGGAGTTTAAGTTAAAGGCCCCAAATTTGCTTCTTTCCTCAATATGTATATTAGCTTTTAATGTTGTCATCGTATTTGTTGATATCTCAATTAAATTGTGGTCTGAGATACAGTCTGAGATACAAGTATTGCAAAAATGCTGAAGATAAGTGAAGGTACAGTCAGATACCATAAGAAATGTATTTTAAACCAAGGAAGTACCTGTAAGTTAGTCCAAACTGGAAGAAAGAGGGTTTTATCAGAGCGTGGTGTAAGGCATCTAAAATTTCTGGCTTTGGAGAATAGATTTAGGACAGCAAATGATGACAAGTAAAGAATTAGTGAAAGCAGGAGAAACAAAA
Organism: Bathynomus jamesi; assembly: GCA_023014485.1. Lineage (NCBI taxonomy): Eukaryota > Metazoa > Arthropoda > Malacostraca > Isopoda > Cirolanidae > Bathynomus > Bathynomus jamesi. Next base: position 230,534 of record JAJOZX010002136.1, on the reverse strand, counting down.
GTTAGTGATGATACAGTAAGAAGAACATTAACAGATAATAAAATATTTGCTAGAGTAAGAAAAAAAACCTTTGTCAAAGAAGAATATGATAGCATGATTAGAATCTGCTATTCAACACAAAGATTGGGATGCTGAGAACTGGTCAAAAATTGTATGGAGTGATGAAAACATTCAAAATTTTTGGTAGTGATAAAAGGAGGAAAATAATTAATAATAGAAAAATTGGTGAAGAATATAAGAATGCCTTATTCAGACAGTGAAAAAGAAGGTGGGGGAATCAATGTGTGGGGCTGCTTCTCATCAAAGGGAGTTAGAAAATTACACTGGATCACTGGGAATGAAAATGGACACATGGATCAATATGTATTCAAACATCTATTCACTAATATTGCAATCCCAGCTGCTAAGAACTTCATGGAGATCAGGGATGGGGTCAAATACAAATATAGATACAAATACACTTTTTTTTTTATGGCCAAATTCAAATACAGATACAAATATTTGAATTTATAAATCCCCAAATACAAATATAAATACAAATATGAAGCTTCAAATACAAATAAAATGCAAATACAATTTTTACTGTATTTGCAAATTTCATACCAATTTCATCCTAAATATAAACGGATAATATTTACTTGACTTCAGCTACCCCTCAAGTAAGACAATACTGGTATAGTACTTATTGTATAAAACTTAACATTGCAATACTTTGGCTCTTATCAAAGTACACTTCATTTTCACACCAAGGCAAGAAAAGTAACAAATTCCTCTTGTTTATTATTTTTATTAGAGAAAATTATTTCACACTTCTTGATATTTCTGCACTTTTGCATAATTAAAGAAAATAAATTCATATTTCTCAATGTTTGATTTTTACTGTTCATATCAATTTGTAGTTATATGCACAGTTATATTACATTAGTGTATTTGACTGTATTTGAAGCAAATATGGCAAATAAAAGGCTCAAATACAAATTCAAATACAAATATGCAGCTTTTTAAATTCTCAAATACAAATACAAATGCAAATATCCATTTTTGTGTATTTGTAAATACAAATACAAATACGTATTTGACGCCATCCCTGATGGAGATTATGCAAACTTCATATTTCAACAGGATAGTAATGATTCTAAGCATGGTGCTAAATCACTAAAACAGCTCTACAGTAAGTTTGAAGAAAGGTTTAAAATGCCACAATGGCCATCTCAGAGTTCAGATTTAAATCCTATTGAACATCTTTGGGATGAACTCGATAGAAAAGTAAGAACAAGAGAAGATAAGGCAAAAAATAAAGAAGATTTATGGAGAGTTCTTCAAGAAGGGTGGTATAAAATCAGTCCTGAATCGTACACAAAGTTGGATAACTCAATGCCTCAGTGTCTTGAACTAGTCCGAAAGAACAAGGGTGGCTATACAGGATATTAATTTTCATAAGTTTTTACGAATAAATTTTTACAAATAAGTATGGTATTTTTCTTTTATTAACCTGTTTTATTGTCAAATATATCAAATATTATTATATTACAATCAAATATCTTATTTATATATATATATATATATATATATATATATATATATATATATATATATACACACACATTCTTATTCCAAATATATTACAACTTATGATTCATAAATACTTTTGCGGACCAGTGTATATATTTTTATAAAACTTTGCCTAAATTAAAGCTATAATTAATAAATAGGTTAAGGTCAAAATACTTTTATTTAATCCCCTACTGAAATGGAGTCACCTATGTAGCATTAGGATCTTCACTATAAAGCACAAGATAGAGATGTGCAAATACCCATGCACACTGAAGGTGGTAGCTTGCTACCCATAGGATCAAGCTGGATCTACGTATTAGCATCTCAATTCTCAACAGAACTCATGGTAATTATATTGCAAGATGACATAACTTTTCAAACAAAAAACATTAACTTTATATCTGCCAGTATCACTATATTACAATATAATGGCAAATGGCATCAAATAATAGAGTAAGGCTCCCTATTCTTGGTGTAAGTGGGACTGACCAATGGCTGGAAGGTAGACTGGCATCAGTAATTTAATATGCTGCAATTTTTTAATTCTAAAATAATTCTGCCTTGTCATAATTTATGCATTCACACACACACACACACACATATATAGATATATACACTACCAGTCAAAAGTTTAAGTACACCTACTAATTTCCAATGTTTTGCTGCTTAGCTCATGACATAAACTTCAAATGTAAACTTAACAGGTACTAGAGATGAATTTGCTTACCTGGCTTTCATATTGCATGCTTCAGTGCATCTGCCCTATGCAGTGTGTTGTGTAACACAGAAGCTTCTTCAAAATGTGTTAATTTATGTCTAGCATGCAACCTAAAATTAATGCCATTAGCTCTGCACAAAGGTCCAAAAACAGTTTAAAAGCCTTTATTGGGGTAGTGTGTTTCTTCAGGAGTATGTTAATACATGTGTTCAGTTATTAACATGCTCTGCAGGTCTTTACATATAAAATCCTTGCAGAGGAGTTAATTGTGTAGTTTAAGGTATATTTGCGTGTTTCAAAAAACAAAAATGGGTGCCAAAGCTCAGTTAACAACAGAAAAAAAGACAGTCAATTGTAACTTTGAGAAATGAGGGCCAATCACTGAGGCAAATTGCAAAAAAATGAAAAGTTCCTGTGAATGTGGTTGCTTGTGCCATTAAATGGTACGAAGAAACTAGTCAAAATAAGGACAGAAAAAGGTCAGGGCAACCAAGAATCACAACAGACTCAGAGGACAAGTATATCCGAGTCACCAGTCTGCGCAACAGATGCCTCACAGCACCTGAAATCAAAGCCCAGCTGAACAACTCCACAAGTACAAGTTTCAACATCAACTGTTTAGAGAAGACTAAGATAGGCAGGATTAAAAGGACAAACTGCAGCAAAGAAACCAATGCTCAGATTCCAGAACAAAAAGAAAAGGCTAGCCTGGGCTAAAAAACACCAAAAATGGACTGTTGAACAGTAGAAATTTGTCCTTTGGACTGACAAATCAAAGTTAGAAGTTTCTGGATCCAAACGCAGAGTATTTGTGCAGCACAGAAGGGGTGAAAGAATGACACAGCAGTGTGTTGTGCCAACAGTGAAGCATGGTGGAGAAAATTTGATGGTCTGGGGATGTTTTGCAGGGGAGCAAGTTGGAGATCACAAAGTCACTGGAATACTGAACCAACATGGCTATCACAGCATTCTACAGTGCCATGCCATCCCATCTGGACTGACTAGTTGGCCAACAGTTCATAATGCAGCAAGACAACAATCCTAAACACACTTCCAAGCTGTGTCAAAATTACCTGAAGCAGAAAGAATGGCAACATCAGCCAACAGTTATGGAGTGGCCAGCACAGTCCCTGGATCTGAACCCCATCGAGCTAGTGTGGGATGAACTGGATCGACGAGTGAAAGCCAAGCAGCCATCCAGTGCTCAGAAGCTCTGGGAACTCTTACAAGAGTGCTGGCAGCAGCTTTCACTGGACTATCTTCTTTCTCTTGTTGAGCACATGCTTCAAATTTGTTCTGCTATAATTGCTGCTGGAGGAGGCTATTTTGATGAATCTAAAATTTAGACTTTGCTTTTGGTAAATTGTCCTGATTTGTTGTTATTTAAGTTCCCATGTTTGTACTTATGAATTTGTGTCATGATAACTTAGTTAATAAATAAATAAACTTTAAACAAAATTTGAAATTTATGAATATTTCAGGGTGTACTTAAACTTTTGACTGGTGTATATATATATATATAATATATATATATATATATATATATATATATATATATAAGCACACCGGACAAAAAATTAGTCACCCCTCTCAGAATGTACCTAATAACGTGTGACGGCGCCTCTGGCCTTGATAACCGCACGAATCCGGCGAGGCAGAGACTCTACGAGGTTCTGCATGTACTGAACATCGATTTGCTGCCACTCGTTCATCAGCCGGTCCCGAAGTTCCGCCAGAGTCCGTGGGTGTCTATTCCTGCGCTTCACTTTCTGTTTCCAGCCTGAACAACACCTTCGACGCATTCAGGATTAAAGGCTTCATTGGACCTGCGATGTACTCGTCACCTCCCATCATTGGAGAACAAACAAAAACGGGACTCATCGGACCAAATTACACGTTTCCAATCTGCCGCAGTCCAGTTTTTGTGCCTCTGAGCCCATTTATAACGTGCCAATTTGTGACTTGCTGTTAACAGCGGCCTCTTCCATGGTACCCTGCTCCAGATGTCCATCGCATGCAGTTCTCGTCGCAATGTCCGTTCGGAAATTGGTCGCTGGAGAACCTCATTGGTTTCTTGGAGCAATTGTTCTCTGGTTTGAAAATGATTTGCAGTTACTAGACGAGAAACATGGCGGCAGCCCCTATTGTCAAGAATTGTTTTCCGGCCACAGTTACGCCGTCGATTGTCAGTTGATTGCAAACTACACCACTTTGTAAACTCGCTGGACAGTACGCGTTGACACACCAACAAATTGGGCTACTTCAGACATTTTGTGTCCGTGGGCTCTGCCAAACACGATGGCTCCTTTTTGCCACTGAGTAACGTCTGCCTCACGACCCATTTTGCAGACTATATCCAACACACACTTTGTTCTTCACCACCTCACGAAACAGATCTGATCCTGTGTGCTACGTCACCACTACTTGTCACTTACCAATGCTACATCAGCGCCCTCTGTGTGACCTTGAACTTCCTACTATCAGTGCTATTAGGGGTGACTAATTTTTTGTCCGGTGTGCTTATATATATATATATATATATATATATATATATATATATATACACAAACCCCATTAATTTAACACTTTTGGGGCTCTACCCTTATCAAATAATTCAGAAGGTACAAATTAACCCCTTCAATACAGCAACATACATGCATATGTTTGATTAGCATGCTCCAATATATGATGACATAATGGGTGTGCCATAAAAAAAGGTACATTTTAAAAAGGCTGTAATAAAATCAACATTTGTCATTTAATTTTAATAAAACTTCTACTCAATAAAACATATGTTTAAGCAAGTTTTATACAAGTTTTCAGACTAAAATATTAAATAATTCAAATTCTATCAACATTAAATGAAAGAGTATGATTTTTCTACTTAACATGCAAAAATTATTAAATCTTTTTAATATTTTTTTATAAAAATAATTTTTAACATAAAATTTACTTGAAATTATTAAAAAAAATTGTTCATAATGTTTTCCTTCCATTTCAATAACTTTTTTATTCTTGGCTGGAATATGGGAGAACTTAGCAGAGCGAGTCTACAGGACTAGGATAAAAGATGTCACTCATTTACGCGAGATCATCATTAAAAAATGGGAAGAGCTTCCACAGGAACAAGTAAATTGAGCCATAAATGAATTCAGGCCAAGAATAAAAAGAGGTATTGAAATGGAGGGAAAGCATTTTGAACAATTTTTTTAATAATTTCAGGTAAATTTTATATTAAAAATTATTTTTATAAAAAAATATTAAAAAGATTTAATAATTTTTGCATGTCAAGTAGAAAAATCATACTCTTTTGTTAAATGTTGAGAGAATTTGAATTACAGGAATACCTCAAAATCCGTCATTAATCCATTCCGGAATAACACGATGAAATACGAAATGACGAAATTCGAGGTAGATTATAACATGTTTCAATGAGAAAACATTTTACTGTATTATGTTATTAAACAGATTAATTAATGAAATTCTATTCATTTTTTGGCAAAATATAATAATATATTGTGTTGGTAAACAGTTGAATTTCGTCAATTTCAATCATTTTTTTTTCACATTTTAAAAAAAAATGACGAATCTGTGAAACTATAGATAGTAAAAGATTGATGACAAATCTGCGAAACAACGAATTTTGTGGTATTCCTGTATTTGATATTTTAGTCTGAAAACTAGTTTGCATATAGATAAATACATGTTTTATTGTGTAGAAGTTTTATTAAAATTAAATGACAAATGTTGATTTTATGGCCTTTTTAAAATGTACCTTTTTTATGGCACACCCGTTACATGCGTATGTCCAAAACTTAAATAAGAAAGCTAAATTACATGACATTTCTGCTTTTAGTCATAAATATTTAAGTTTTGGACATATGCATGTATGTCATCATATAGGTATTGGAGTGTGCTAATCAGACATACATATGTTACCTTATTGAAGAGGTTAAGTGGACAGTACAAAATTAGTTGGATATTTTGAACTTTTGTATAAAGTATCAAAGTATTTGTATACAAAATTTGTTGGGTATTTTAACATTTTATACAAATGTGTGGTGTATTTCTTAAATCTACTGTCCAGTAATTAAACTACTATATAAATTAATTGCAAAGTTTATAAACTATTTTTTTCATAATATTAATAGTAATATTATACAGTTTTATTACTGTAATACTGTACAGTATGTACATTATTAATGTTTAGTTTAGTTATTGGTCTTACGATGCATCATAGTGGTATTTTTTTATATTTTACTGCACATTATTTTGTACATATTAGGAACTGTTAGAGGCCCGCACACACAAAGACTGCATGTAACAACATGAAGGCCACCATGGGTCATGTGGGTACAATTCATACAGCTATCAGATTATTTGTACATGGTCCTAAAACATTCAAAATTTCTCGGATATTTTGAAGGGTCAAAGAAATGTACAAATTAACCTGAAGTACAAAATAATGGAGTGTGAATTAACGGGGTTCAAGTGTATATATATAACCTTGGTTCACCTTGGTTTTGCTTCTGCCCAAATTGTTCATTCTAACAAAGGTCAGGCTTGTCACTCCACCTTAGACCTACAGTTTAATGTGGAATCTGAACCATGCCCCATCATGGGCAGTCAGAAATTACAATCAGCAGCCCAGTGTCTTAACCACTAGGCTACCCAGGGTACTCACCCATCTACCAACAAATTTTTATTGTGTGAAAGGACAAACAGCCAAGTTTTGCTACACACCACCTGCTATCACTGAGTCTCAATCCCAGGGCCAATGGTTTTGTAGTCAGCAATGCTAACCACTACACCACTGAGGTGCATATACACCCATGGATCCTGAGTGGCTGAAAATTGATAATGTTATCAATATGATTGGCCAAGTGCTCATGATGACTAACTTTTGGACGTGGTTTTGACTGCCACAAATTAGGTGCCCACTGAACTGCATATTTACTAATTAAAAAAATTAACTTGCACCAATATTCTGTAGATTTTTTATGAAGCCTAGCTATATTCTGCAAACTTGGACTATAAAAACTTGGAGCCTGACTTCACAATCTGCTCAAATTTTTCATTAGCATCATGTAAAGATTTTTCCATAACACACTCACACCTGGCACACTGGGTAAAAATTTTAACAGAAACTACTAGAGTTCAAAATGAAGAATGAAAGTTTAAACTAGAATTGAAGTACGGACTGAAATTAGTGAGAATTTGAAATATTGCAAGAGACTTTCAAAATTTGGGAAGTGAGAATTTTGCAGAGTTTGCAGTCTGGACTCATAGTGGTAAAATTCCTTAATTCAGATACAGTTCAGAGACAAAGTCCATAATTACTAACCTAGCATCTACTAAGATATTAAATGAACTGTCTCTGAAGTGTGGTTTGGATTCTGGAATTTTGCCCTCAGAGTTAATACATTTACTTATAATACTTTTCATGGAAATTTGTGTAGGCCTATTAACAGTTAAAGTCATCCTAACTATCCTTGTAGTTCTTGAAATCTGGGGAAAACTTTACTATCCAGACAGGAATCAGAGACAGAGTCAGTGATGCTCCACTCACACTCATTATGTAATGTAAGAGGTACAGTATTTCTTTCAATTATGTATACGCTATTCCTATTAAATGACTTGTAAAAATTCTTAGAAAATGAATATGAATAGGTTGTGTATTTACAATTTAAGAACATAGTGAAGAGTGATCTAAATTGTGGGAAGTATTGAAGCAACTGTAAAATACATAAAAATAGTGAAAAATGGGGGTTTTGATCTGTTTGGTGTGTGTTGTAGGCCTATAATTGGGACAACCTAGCATAGCATAGGGGCCTTGGTACCCAATTAGTCAAATGCTTACAAGATTATTTACGCCTTAATAATGTATTAAATATAAAATACTCTCAATAGTTCCCCAAGAATTAGATAAAATTAAGAATAGTGAATGGGAAGCATTATGCACAGCTCAGAGAAGCTAGTTTGTAGGTCTAGGTAGGCTTTCAACTACTTGGTTATCTGGGTCTAACACTATGCTAGGTTGTTGTAAGTATATAATTGTATAAGAACAGAGAGTAAATTTGGGAGGTCATAATAGCTTAGTAATAGGTTAGGTTAGGTTATTAATGATGGGCACTGTTCTCCAGGCTGCATCTAGATCCTAAAACTTTGCTAAAATCTTATTTCTTTGGTTTGGCTTATATATATATATACACAGTATATATAAGCCAGGCCAAAGACATTTGATTAAAATTTTAATTGAGATCTCTAAGACAGTCCATAAGCCACACACATTTTCAGATCAAGAGATGTCATAGTGACATCACCATAATGTCATCGATGTAATGACATTATGGTAGTGTGATTATGATGTCATGGGGGTAAATCCGGGGTAAATCCAGGTTAAATAGACAGATAAACAACACGGCCATGTCTTCAATTTGCATAAAACTTGGTGTGGGGGCATTTTATAGTGAAAAAAACAAATTCCCAAATTTTTTGAAAATCAGTCAAATAGGTCAAAATTTAGGGTCAGGTCAAATTTTGGCCAAATTGTGACCTAAGAATTTTTTAAATCCCTATATCTCGGCTTCTAATTGTCGTAGCTTAATAAACTTTATATGGATGGAAGTGGAATGAGCTCTAGTTTCCAAAAATGGTACTTTCATTTGGATAATTTAATAAAAAAAAACACTTAATTTTGAAAAAAAAAAAAAAATTTCAGGATTTGACATTGAAGTGATCAATTTTTTAAAAAATTTTATTGAAGAAAAAATGTTGCCTGAGCAAAGATCTACCATAATCAGCAATAAAAAGTTAGCTTATAGGCCATTATACCGTATGTCCCACAAAAAAGTACACCCAACTTTAGATTGTACTAACTCCTCCAAAAATTGAGATATTTTGGATCTGTTTGTTTGATTTAATATGGCAAATTATTCTTTGTTAACGTTCAAATTTATTCATGTTTAAACGATTTAGTGTTTAAGCATCTGCTTTTAACTGAAGGGTAAAGCAAAATGGGTTGCGCGGAATGATCATTTCTCCCAGCCAGATAGCTCCTCTTGTTTTAACCAATGTGCTACTTTTTACGTCGAAGGATATTGCAAATATTTTTTTTAAATAGGTATTACTTATGGAAACTGATTTAATCGTATTTGGTGGGTGCAAGACGGAGCTCCTGCTCACAGGAGAGTTATTGTGAAGGAACGCTTGCAGGAAGTCTTCCACCAAAGAGTAATTGCTACAGGCCATGACATTGAATGGCCTCCCAGAAGCCCTGACTTGACCCCGTGTGATTACTTTTTATGGGGTCATTTGAAAAATAGAGTATTTGCATCACAACCTATCAATTTAGATGATTTGAGGACTCGCATCACAGCTGAAATCAACTTGTTAAAAGACAATCCAGATCTTATCAAAAGAGTGATGGGGAAGATGAGATCTCGACTCCAGATTTGTATCGATAGGAATGGCGGTCATGTTGAAAGAAAACGAAACTAAGCATAACTTTTGCAATAAGGAATAAAGAAAAATCTGCTTTGTATCTTATTAAAATTATGTTAAAGTATCTATTATTATGTATTTGTCTTTTCATTACATCGATAGCACACACACATTATTTTTTCATTGACCAATTTTGCGCAATCCATTTTGTTGTACCCTTCAGTTAAAAGCAGATGCTTAAACACTAAATCGTTTAAACATGAATAAATTTGAACGTTAACAAAGAATAATTTGCTATATTAAATCAAACAAACAGATCCAAAATATCTCAATTTTTGGAGGAGTTAGTACAATCTAAAGTTGGGTGTACTTTTTTGTGGGACATACGGTATAGCTTAAAACTTAATTTTATTAATGCTGGCTTTCTTCATTTTTTAGTTTGTATTTTTCTATTTTTAGATTTTAATAACTGTATATTGAAAGATACAGGTGTACCTAAATATCTACCTAAATAACTTTAAAAAAATGCCATAAAATAAGAAATTATATTGTTATGATCCTTTAAAAAAAAAACTAAAAAAAGAATTTTCAATAATATTAAAAATGTTACGGAACTTATGGCTTCGCAGTAGTAGCTCATCTACAAATATTTCTATGGCTCCACGTGTTGAGGAAATTTTTTTGGAAGATCCACAACATAATAAGGATATACTTAGCGATAAAATATTACCATATTTAGATGAGAGCCCCATAAAAACAGGTAAATATCTTTAAATAACCATATATTTATTTTTTATATAATTAATGAAATCTTTCAATAAACATATATTTAATTTTTATCTAATTAATAAACCAAGTCTCAGTTCGACAACTAACATATACATATATAATTTAATAATATTTGTATCTCAATTGTAATTTTATGTAATTCTTTACAGCTGGATTAATGTCACAGCAACAACAAAAAAAAGGCCACTTCAAAATTTCAGGCAACATCAGGAAAAGTTAGTAGTAGTATAGAATCTGCCTATGGGACTTCTATCCAGGAAGACACTGTTGCTGGCCCATCCAAAAAGGGTCGTTGGGATGATGATTTAAAAAGGCAAAAAGTTTATTATACATTAAAAACATGTAGCTATTGTTATTTATATGTACAATACATAATGAAACAATAGATTTTTTTTAGAATAAACTAAAATTTAATATTTAATTTACTAACTTAACTTAGATTTTTACTCATTTCATTTTTTTTTATAATTTTAAGTATGAAAATGTCATGCAAGAAGCTTAAAGACAAATTTATTTCTACAACTGATCACAAGATTAAATTACAAATTATATCTTTATATCCATTTTCAATTGAAAAAACGGCAGAATTCTTTGAAACTTCTATGTATATGGTGAGAAAAAGTTGGAGTTTGCAAAAAGGTCTCAACCAGTGAAGTGAAGAGGATTGTAAGAGAATTTTACAAGAGCGATGATTATAGCCGAATGTGTCCGGGAATGAAGGATTATAAATTTACTATTAATGAAAATGGAGAAAAAGTGAAGATGCAGAAGAGATTGATGCTATGTAATTTACGTGAATTATTCAGAGAATATATAAAAAATGAAGCTAATCCAAAAATTGGATTTAGCTCTTTTGCAAACTAAGACCTTCTTGGTGTGTATTCGCAGGTCAGAGCGGTACACACTCTGTGTGTATGTACATACCATCAAAACCCAAAGCTGCAGATAGCAGCTTTGGGGATTAAAGATTTAGACTACAAAAGCTGATGGCCTTATCAGTCTGTAACATTGAAGATGAAGATTGTATGATAAACAAATGTAAAAAATGCACCCATGAGGGAGGTGTTAAACGATATTTAGAAACTTTTGATTTTATGTTTAATGCGGAAGAAATAACTTATAAACAGTGGGAGTCGGGAGTGTGTGGACAGCTGCATGATTAAAGACAAAGTTGAATCTCCACAAGATTTTGTGGAATCATTGAGTAAAAATATTACAAAACTAACTAGGCATCATTTCACAAACAAAAGCCAATCCAATTACTTTAGAGAGCTAAAAGAAAATATGAAAGAAAATGAAGGCATTCTTGTAGGGGATTTCACAAAAAACTTTTCTTTTATTGTTCAGGATGCAGCACAAGGGTTTCACTGGGAAACCTCCCAGTGTACCGTGCATCCTTTCATATATTATTATAAACTTGGCAAACAAGTTTTTTATTAAAGTTATTGTTTTATTTCTGATTGTCGTAAGCATAGTACAATGCTAGTATATTCCTTTCTAAAAAAAACTTACACCTAGTATTCGTGAGCAGCATCCAACTTTATCAAAAATTCACTACTTTACTGATGGCTGTGCATCTCAGTATAAAAATAAATTAAACTTTTTGAATTTATGCCACCACAAAGCCGATTTTGGAATAGATGGAGAGTGGAATTTTTTTGCTACATCGCACAGAAAGAGTGCGTGTGACAGAATAGATGGCACTGTGAAAAGATCAGTAGCAAAAGCCAGTTTACAACGACCAATTGATAATCAAATTTTAACTCCCAAAGAGTTTTTTGAATTTTGCTCAACTAATTTAGATTCCACAATAATTTTTTTTTTATGTATCCAAAAATGAAGTTACAGAAATAGAAAATTTCCTACAAGAGCATCTCAATTTACCGATTATCCCAATTAAAGTTACCCCAAAATTACATAGATTTATCCCTTTGTCAGCAAACACTTTAAAAGTACATTCGTTATCTAATAGTCTTCAGCCAGAAGAAATAAGAAAAATTGTTAGTGGAGAAGTAGATCATGATGGAGAAGTTGGTGATATCGAAGGAGAGTTAAGCAATAAAGAAATAGAAGTAGGCTCTTTTGTCAGTTGTGTGTATGAAAAAGAATTGTGGTTAGGACTGGTCGAGTCGTATGATGCAGAATATGGCGATTATTTGATTAAATTTCTTTATCCTTCAGGAATAGCACCCTCGTAGTTTCCTGCAGAAGACGATATTTGCCCTGTTCCCCCCAAGAACATATTTGGAACAGTTGAGTCAAGTTTAAGAGGCAGAACAAGGATACAGTATGTCTTTCCAGCTCAAGATTTAGAAAATTTCTCAAGAAAACTTAAAACAAATTAGCATATATGTATGAAGTTAGCACTTAGCATGTATGTAGAATGTAGTAGATATGTATTTAAATTACAATTAATAATCGCAAATGCTAAGTATATCCTTATTATATTGTTATCCTACTATTTAATATGTTTAGTTTCATTAAATAAATTTATGATGATAAAATTCTGAAAAAATGAAGAAAGCCAGCATTAATAAAATTAAGCTTTAAGCTATATAATAGCCTGTAAGCTAACTTTTTATTGCTGATTATGGTAGATCTTTGCTCAGGCAACATTTTTTCTTCAATAAAATTTTTTGAAAAATTGATCCCTTCAAGGTCAAATCCTGAATTGTTTTCTATTTTTTCAAAATTAAGCATTTTTTTTATATTAAATTATCCCAATGAAAGTACAGGACTCCCTCGCTATACGATATTTCGATAGAACGATCTACACTTTTTAAAACCTTTTTCTGCCTATACAATCTCAAGACTCGCTATTATGATCAATCAAGCGGAGTGAGTGAATTTTTCTGGGTGCCAGTACTGGCTGTGCACAAGTCCACAGTCATTTATCTTTTCCAAAATGGGCGACCAATGTTTACATTCATCACTGCTGCCCGTGGCCAACGCACGCACCATCTCCCACACTCGCTCTCAGTGTCTCACATGGCGGCCTTCTTGATTGTATACTAGGGCGGAGTGAAAAACTCATTTTTCGAATTTCCAAATTGGCTAGTGTGGAAAATGTGTGGAGTAGTGAGGAAATAAGCTGGTATAAATTTAAAATCATAACATTAATATCTTCAGGTGCCACAATGACCTTCAATATTGAAAAAAATTGAAAAAAGCCAATTTTAACCAATAATTACAGAAGAGTCCACGATGCACAATAGACAAGAATTTATTCACACTTGTATAAAAATAGCTCAGTCAACCTTTAAAAAAAGTTTCTATTCTCTAAAAACAGTTTTCTATAGTCAGCTCACTCAGCTGTCACGTGAGTACCTCGGTTCAGTGTAGCTGTCGCTCTCGTAGCAGGTGGGTGTTCTGTTGTTGGCGTTACTCAGATAGTCTAAACTATATTTCTTATATATTTTGCATTTCTGTATTGTGTTGCCCTAAGTTTGCCATGTACTATTAACTGAAATTAACGTATAATTGATATTAGCTCTTTCTTTTTCAGATTTGTATACTTTCAAAATGTCTTGAGTTTGTGCAAAATCAACCAGGGCCTCAACTGAGTGCCCCATGTTTGGTATGGGGGAAGATTTGTGGCACAGGAATCTTCCTACATACGAAGGAGTTTTTAAATATTACTTGTTTGTAAGAAATGAAACGATATGAAACAGAATACTAATAAAGATCCTTCAATATCTCAAATATTAGAACAAGTTGTTGATAAATTGAAAACAATTTTGGAAAGTGCTTCCGTCCCAATTCTGTCAGACAGGCGAATTGAAACAATGTTCAGAAGCTACCACGAAAAGTATCGTGTCATTATGAAGCCATACCAAAGCAGATATGTTCAAAAAAGAAGCACACACGAAACTTTTTGACATTGCAGCGTGCAAGTGCAAAGTACTAACACAATGTTCTTGTCCCAAAGAAAAAACGGTTCCAAAGGAAGAAGTGACGTTCCTCTTAGATCAAAGGAGTGAAAGAAAACTGTTTATTGATAGAGTAGATATTACACTCTCAAAGAAAAAAGCATCTACGTTGCTAAGAAAGCAAAAAGAAGCTGTGAGGCTCACCAAAGAATCTTCACAGGAGAAATTGCAGGATACAAATGTTGAATTATCATCATCGCCATCAAATAGTGAAAGTGAATCTGGCGAAATATCAGACGATACATTTCCAGAGCCAGTTAGCTCGAAGAGAAAGCTCGAACAACCTGAAGAACAATTATTCAAGAAAAGGAAAACTACAAATCTACCTTCAGTGGCTACTGCTTGTGACAGGACTGCAGTTTCAGATCGAGCTGCAGCATTCATTGTTAGTGCAGTATTGCAAGATATTGGAGAAGTTTCTATTGACAATACATCTGAAGTAGTGGATAGGAGTAAAATCAGAAGAGAAAGACAAAAGAAGAGATCAGAAATTATGAAAGATCAAAATCAGGTCCCAATCAGAGGAATCTATTTTGATGGTCGAAAAGATTCTACACTCTTCCAAGAAAAAAAAAGAGTCCAAAGTATATCAGAAGAAGGTAACAGAAGAACATATCACTTTAGTGAGAGAACCTGGTTCAGATTATTTGGGCCATTATTCTCTGAATTCTGGATCAGCTGAAGAAATATGTAAAGGAATGTTTGAATATATTGGAAATAATGACATGAACCTGGAAAACCTTGTTGCCATTGGATGCGATGGTGCAGCAGTCAACACTGGAGAAAAGGGAGGCGTTATAAGGCTTATAGAATTGAAGCTGAAGAAGCCAGTTCAACATTTAGTGTGCCAGCTCCATGCCAATGAATTGCCATTACGCCATTTAGTTGCAAAGCTGGATGGAAAAACATCTGGCCCCCGCGGATTCACCGGTCCTATTGGCAGGGAATTAGAGAACTGAGAGTGTCTTCCTATTGTCGAGTTTGAAAGGATTGATGCTGAGGAACCAACTGTAGACTGTGAAGATCTTAGCACCGACCAAAAATATCTAATTGATATTCATCAGGCCATAACAAAGGGATATTGCTCTCCAGATCTTGCTCATCGTAGTCCAGGCAAAATGGGACATTCACGATGGCTGACTACAGCAAATCGTTTGCTTCGTCTATACGTTTCAACTGTAAGTCCATCTGAGAACCTCATGAACATTGCTTCTTTTATAATGAAGGTCTACATCCCAATGTGGTTTTCTATTAAGCAAAGTACGTCTTTTGTCAATGGCTCAAAACATGTTTTCAAAACTATTGAACTAACAAGAACACTGAATGACGAAGTAAAGGATATTGTAAGCCCTGTCATACAAAGAAATGCATTTTTTGCAAATCCAGAAAATATTCTAGCATCAATGATTCATGATGACCGCAGCGTCATAAGAGAATTAGCGTGGAGGCGAATAAAGAAAGCAAGACAAACAAACAAGGAAAAAGTTGTGAGGCGTTTCACAGTACCTGTTATTCAATTTGAAGCTACTGATTATACTGATTTAATTAATTGGCAAAAATGCATTGTCACTGAACCACCTGTGACAAGACACCTGACAGAAAATGAGATTGAAGAATTCATAGAAAACAAGAGTACCCCTCCATTCGAGAAATTCCCTTGTCATACACAAGTAGTAGAAAGAATGGTAAAATTAGTGACTGAAGCATCATCAAAAGTATTTGGATTGAACGCGCGAGATGGCTTCATAAGATCAACACTTCAGTCACGTAAAAAAATGCCATCATTCGAAAGTAAAGCTGAATATAAAGTTTAAATAAAACGTTAATAGAAAAAAACATGCGCAAGGATGGGTGGTTGGGAGGGCATGGGTGGAGCTCAACACGCAGCCACCTCCTCGTGGTGAGTTCTGGATTATTTAGATCATTAATCAAAAGAACATTGATCTAAATAAACTAAGAGCTGCATAATTCAGTAAATATTTTGGTAATTGGAACACTTAATATATAATAATAACAAGTAAGTTTGTTATTGTACTAATGCAGAATATAAGAAAATCATTATATTTCACTTTTTTCGACGGCTTTGTGGCACCTAAAGATATAATTTCGCAGGACTAATATTTATGCACAGTCATTATCTATAGCACCCACATATTTTCCGCACTAGCCATATTTGAATTTCGAGAAAAAGTTTAAAAACCTCATTTTCGATCCGCCCTATTGTATACCTGTACTTCCCAGTATTCATCCCAGTGCTTTTACATTCATCAACGATTACTTGTGGTTACGTGTGCCCTACCACGCGATCATAACTGTTCTGTGCATTGTGTGGAGTGATTGTTTTAGTGTTGAAAGCGTGGTGAAGTGAATAAAAATGCTTTTGGGGTGGTGATACAGGGTATTATAATTATGTACCTATTTGACTGATTTTCAAAAAAATTTTGGAATTTGTTTTTTCACTAAAAAACACCCTCAGACCAAGTTTCATGAATATTGAAGATTATTAGTGTTATATCAGCACTTCTACGTCTATTTATCCTGGATTTACCCCATGGTGATGTCCACTGATCTGAAAATGTGGGCATGGCTTTCAGGGAGTGCTGTCTAGACTGTAAAGTTTTACCAAAATCTGAGATTTCATATCTAGGAATCTTCACCCCTAAAATTTTGATCCCTTTATCTAACCAAAAAGCTATGCCTACAAACTCAGCAACTCCAGACTGCAAATCAAACAAATTTCTTATGCATTTGCTCCCACTGTTTGGAAAAACTCTCGGTAAAATTCCAGAATCCAGATGCAGTTCAGAGACAAAGTCCATAATTACTAATCAAACCTAATCTAATCTATTACATTACATTTGGAAAACATGAAGCCACTGGGGCAGGGCCTATTGAGTTTATCCCTGTTATAAATGATTTAAAGCTACAGTACTGAAACCCTTTTCCACTATGGGTTTCCCCAATGCAGATTTGATTATACATGCTTAGGCCTAAATAAATGTGACACTTATTTACCCCACATGTATAAAATTTAATAATTTTAGCTACATGGTATTGAATTGGGCACACACCACATTTCATGTATGTATGTGATGTTACAAGCAATGCTCAACTGCGCTCTCTGTGCACTCTTGCTCTGTTTGGTACCACTGCATTTCATGGAGGTTGTCCCTGTGAAATTTCTCCATTTCAAACTTTTTTGCCTTTTACATTAAATGTACATTTAACTGAACCATGGCTCCAAAACATAAAGACTCCTGGCTCTCCTCAAGCATCTACTTCAGTGGAGTTTGATGCCAATGATCTCTCACCCTCAAACAATTAACCCCTCACCTTCCAAACTCATCATCATTCATTCTTGTTTTATGATTTGTTTATTCCATATATACAGGTACAGGTATTTACTCTCAGGTTTTTATTACAAAAAAACATCTAATTATGTTTCTATGTTATATTTTGAGGTTATGCATCCCCATTTTAATTTTTTCCATAAAGTATTAAGTTTGTGCAACAGGGTTTTGCCCAACATGGCCTTCTCCAGGAATGTAACTCCCGCATTGTGCAAGGGACTACTACTGTATACTAGAAAATTTTTGCAAAATGTAAATTTTAAGTTAGCTAATTAACATAAAACTACAGAACTACAGAAATAGCCGACATCAGGGGTGGGGAACCTTTTTTCATTGGAAGGCCGCATTTCATTTAACCAAGACCCTATTAGGCCGCATGCTGAGAATTTAACATATACAGTACAACAAAATGTCATATTTTAGTCTACAATCTACATATTTACTAATTTTAAATCAAACTTGATAATATGTGAGGGTTTTTATAATAAATAAAAAATTCAGCAAGTGCACATTCATTTTTTTGGGGGGTGATAATTGACAATAGAACTAATATCAAGTGAAAAATGATATTAAGTGAAGTGATGTTAATATTAAGTGAGAAAGTGATAAACCATTTAATGACTTTTTTGTGACTGCTTATTGCGGGACCGTAGTTTTAGTTAGTCCTCCAGGTGAATATTCGTCATCTGAGATCTCAAGCGCGTTTTGATTTGAGTCACATACGAAAATGTTGATTCACAACAGTAGGTTGTGCCGAAACAAGACAACATTCGACGAGCATGTTGGCGCAGACGTGGGTATTCAACGGCATTTTTCCATATTTCAACAGGATCCTTCTTAGTATCAAATAGAGACTTAAGGATATTATCTTCTAATAGCTCAATCAACTCCATCTGTAAATCTGCAGGTGCTTTGGAGACATCAACCAGGTGTGGTCGGAAAGCTAGTTTCAGTATGAAGTCATGTTTCTCAAAATCTTCAAATCTTTCATCGTATTCTTCAATCAGGGAGTCTAGGACAGCTGTGTATTCTTTCACATCGCATTCCCTTAATGATTTGCTTGTATTTTCTTCATCAATTACCTTTGCCAGTTCAGGGAAGTGTTTGGCTGAAAGTTCTGATCTGGTAAGGATAGGTTTGAAAAAGCGCAGCTTCCTCCGAAAAGCCTGGATTTTTTGCCACATTTCATATATGGATTTAGTTTTACTTTGCAAAGAAATATTCAGGTCATTTTGCTTTGACATTACGTCACACAAAAATGCAGCATTTCTGCAAAAATCCTTTTTTGACAATTCACATGGTTCATTGAGTTCCTCAAAACATCTTGTGATTTGTTTTCGCAAAGACAAAAGTTTTTCAAAGACTTGCCCTTGTGATAACCAGCGCACTTTAGAATGATACGGAAGATCCATACTGAATGTTTCATCATCAAGCATAGACATATTGCGAAACTGGCGATGTCGTGATGCATTTGCTCTAATGTAGTTCACAATACGTATAACTTTACTTAATGTGTCACTTAAAACAGTAGATTTGGCACAGAGATTCTGTTGATGCAAAATACAGTGAAAGGAAATCAAGCTATCTGGATTTAGCAGTTCTTTTTGTAGTAGCGCAACAAGTCCTGCACATTTTCCTCTCATGGAAGGTGCACCATCTGTGCATACACTTACTAAATTACATAAATTCAGTTTCGCTTCACAGCATTTTTCTTTGAAGAGAGAGAAGACGTCAATTCCAATGTGCTAGTATAGTGCCAAATAATGGGAAAAACCACGATCACCTATACTTTTCAAAAAAATGAGTCACCATACCCGGGCAGAATGTATAATGTATATAGGTAATTAGAAAATGGACTAATGCCTGTGCCAGGTACCTAACCTATTTCTTTTTTTGCAGATCATAACATTTTGAAATTCTGTCTGAGTTCCTCATCCTTTGTCATGGACAAATCGATGGCAACCATAACTGGAAGAACTCTTGAAGCTACAAATAGAGTCATCAAAAGGAAAGGCGAAAATAACATTGCTACCTTCTCTAAGATCAGCCTCGGAAATTTTTTTAGTTGGCCAACCATCGTCCTCCATCAGTGGTAGCAAATTGCCAACAACACGGCAGGTTTTGCAATACTTCTTCAGTGTTATCCAGTACACTGCTAACAGGAAAGATGCATTCAAAGAAACCATAAACAACATCTTAAAGTTTTGGAACATGGCCCGCATTAAAACAATCACAAAGCTCAACTGCGAACGGAAGCTAGAGGCATTGTGGAAAGAGTGGCACTTCCTCCAAAAGAGCAGAAAACGAGAAACTGACGCCGGAGGAAAATGGCAGAAGTTTTCGGACAGTGTGGACAAGCTGTGGGATATCGGAGCATCTGACGCTGTCGAAGATATAAAGAAGAATCGACTGCTGTCCGACAAGGACAGTTTAAATGTTATTCAAAGATAAACATTTCATTATAACGCAAACAAAGTAATTGGTAATAATAAACCTGTCTTACTTACAATGGTGCCTATTCTGTTTCAGGTCATCTACTACACAAAACTGCTGATGTTCAGTAGGCAGCTGGAGCGCGACGCCGAGCTGGTCGACAAACTGCACAGGATCGTGGTGTTCATCGCTCTTCTGTACGTACCAGCTTGGTTGGAGGCCCCTGTAGCAGCTGATGTGCCATTGAATGACCTGGTACTATACCAGCATTTTCTGAGGTACAGGGCAGTGGACCGCGAGGTGGCAGAAGCGTCACTGGCAGTGATGAGGCGGCACTTCTGGTATCTGAGGCCTCAGACCGTCATCTTCGCTCTATGCAGCAACAAGGTGGATGGCACTGTGAAGCAACAGATGGCAGAGAAGCTGTCCCACCTCCCTGTACCCAAAGACTTCACATACGAGAACGTCTCAGTCGACGAGATGACACTACTCCCCGACCTGATCGACGAGTCCTCCTGGTTCTTATTTGCAGGTCTGAAGATGTATGGGTCTTCGTGGCTCACCCTGCCAACTGATAAGTGGGATGAGAACAAGGACTTTTGTTGTCTGAAGGATGTGATCTCTAATCTCCAGGTCACCAATGACGTCGCTGAAAGAGGAGTCCAACTGATACAAGACTACGCGAACACGGTCACAAAGGATGAGGCACAGCTGCAGGATCTTCTGCAAGTGGTGGAAAAGAACCGGAAAGAGCTCGGCGACTTCAAGAAGTCATCACTCGCCACGATGACATAGCACAGAGGGACAACGTTGCAGCCAGTGACGTGTGATAGTGGTCAATACAATGCAAAAGTGATTGTTTAAGTTATTGTTTCTTTCTTCCTTATTTGTCTGCTATTTGCTGATTTTTTTGAAAAGTATAGGTGATCGTGGTTTTTCCCATTATTTGGCACTATACTAGCACATTGGTATTACCTGTATACAGGCACAACTTTTAAACCGTTAGTCGTATGACATTGGAAGGCACACCAAACGACTTCTCTCATCAAGAGGATTCAGAAAACATCCCTACTTAATGATTTATCTTGATTCAGTAAAAAGTTAAAAAGTATGCATTTAAAAAAAAAAACTCGTAATTTCAAGGTCGATGCGAGACCCCTAAATATTGATCAATTTTTGTAAAAATGGTACCAATGTGCTAGTATAGTGCCAAATAATGGGAAAAACTACGATAACCTATACTTTTAAAAAAAAATTGAAAAGTGGGCCACCCTATGCAATGCACACAGTCAAGCATATCTATATCAGGCCTATAGTGAGGAAACCAGGCTTGAATGCAGTATTCTAAGAGGCCTAACATAGGAATTATATAATCTCTCTCTCTCATACACCTTGGTTAACCTTCCACCTGAATTGTTCATTCTGACAAAGGTCAAGTTTGTCACTCCACCTTAGACCTACAGTTTAATGTGGAATCTGAACCATGCCCACATGCACACACAGACTGTGCATGGAACAAGGCACTCTTCTGTGAAAATTAAATCCACTATAGTCTGAATAAGTAATGGTAAATGACAAAACACTATAGTTTTTTCCTTTTCATGATGTTAGCCCAATGTGGGCAATGGGTCACTTGCAAAGAGGCCCCAAAATATAGCTTCCCTCACCAGCTATCTACTAACCAGATAGGATCCAGCTTTGGGACATGATCTAGGGTTTAAAGCAGCCTAGCCCCACTATATTTAGAACCTCAATATATGAAAGAAACTCTTATACAGGGTGTTTCTAAAGTAACCATCTATTTTGGTGAAATAGGGGGGATTTTAAACAATTGTTATATTGGCATAATGGTATGTGCATTGTTATACAAAATTCATGTATTTATAATACCGTATTTCAATTGCTTTACACGATTTTTTGTTAATTATTTTATTTTATTTTCAGACCCATATCATTGATGATGAATGTGCAAGAACGGGTTTATGTAGTAACATGCAGGATAAAAGGCATGAAGTGCAATGAAATTAGAGAAAAGTTTGAGAGAAGGTTTCGTAAAACAGGCCCTAGAGACCAGGCTATTCGCGAATTAGTAAACAAATTTATGAGGACTGGATCTGTGCATGACGAGCGTAGATCTGGACGGCCAAGATGATCTCACGAAAGAATCAAATCTGTTCAAGAAGCATTCGAAGAGGATCCACAATTATCGATTCGAAGGGCATCCCACAGATTAGAAATTCCACAAACAACGGTTTACAGAATTCTACGTTATGATTTAAAGAAAAAGCCATACCACATTCAAGTGTTCCACAACTTACAAGAAGAAGATTATCCACGAAGAGCAACAATGTGTGCCAAGCTTACAAATATATATATATTTTCATGTTTTAAAGGTGTTTTTTTTATAATTCATATTATTTCGCAAAATAGATGGTTACTTTAGAAACACCCTGTATTATATTCTTATATTGAGGTTCTAAATATAGTGGGGCTAGGCTGCTTTAAACCCTAGATCATGTCCCAAAGCTGGATCCTATCTGCTTGGCAAATAGCTGGTGAGGAAAGCTATATTTTGGGGCCACTTTGGTGACCTGTTGACGACATCGGGCTAACATCATGAAAAGAAAAAAACTATAGTGTGTCATTTACCATTACTTATTCAGACTACAGTGGATTTAATTTTCCCAGAAGAGTTCCTTGTTCCATGCACAGTCTGTGTGTAACATAAAACATATCAGGTGACCATTCTGAGTTCTATCCCATTATATATAATATATATATATATATATGTCTGCTTGTACCTTGTGGGGAATGGATGTGTTGTCTCTCTCTCTCTGTATTAATACCCAAAGAAGAAGGGAATGATCTACTCAATGGTTTATTCTGTTTACACCCAAATGTGTATAAAGTATCAGTGAATCTGCGCATATAAATTATAAAGTGAAATTCATTAAAATTAAGAAAGTGCAATACAGTTTACATAAATTAATGTATATATTTAAACCATAATATGGTTGGCATTTGAGAAATTTTGAAACAAGGCAGGAAAAAGGTCAAAGCGAAAAGGTCAGAAAACCTTTGTGACCATTGAAAGGAAAGAGAAAGAAAGGAAAAAAAAATGTGTGTATTTCTTTTAGGATAATTAATGAATAGTATGACCATGTGTCCAAATTCTCACTTAATCTGCAATTTGTATAATCTGGAAACAACTGAAAATGCAGCAATAAGATGCAATTTCTGTAAAAAATTGCACGACTTTATCTGCATGAATTGGGGTGATAGGAAAATCTCTCATCTCAAACGTGAAACAGATTGTAGGAATCAAATTTCTGTGTGAGATATGTACACAGACTGTAAACTCCTTTGTGGTATTTAAAGAAATGGAGAAAACAAACTCCAGTGTTACAAAAAAGGAGGGGATAATGGGGAAACAAGAGTCCAGAAATGTCCCAATGAAAATTCAGGTGGATGAGAGATAGGAGGAAATAACGAATAACAATATAATATGGAATGAACACATAGATGAAAGAAAGGAGAAGTAAAAGTTGCAAGGTAGTAAAACTGCCTAACAAGCAAAATGATAAAAAAGATAAAAACTAAAAACATAAGAAATAAACAGCCAAAGAAAAATAATGATATAAAAATTAAGAACATAGAAAATAGTCAGATAACAAGTAGTAGAAGCGTAGAAAATACTGTATGTAAATACTACGCAAAAGGGTACTGCAGATATCAGGATGGGCAATGCATCTATGCACATCCCACATTATGTAACACACACTACGCAAGAGGATATTGCAAATTTGAAAAAAAGGGCAAGTTCCATCATCTTACTGTCTGCAACACCTATGCAAGATACGGGAGGTGCAAATTATATGGACAAAAATGCTGTTACCACCACCCTCAAAGGAACCTGACAGGTGAGCAGACGAAACCAGCAACAAAGAGGGCTACCAATTTTTTAGATATAGCCCACACAATTCACCTATTGAATACCATCCAACAAATACAGGGATCCGAGACCCATACAGAAGGCATATAGAAAGACATTACATGCGATATCGGGACAACAGTTATTGAAATGGATAAAGAGAGGAAAATTTTCAGAGGATCACAAGGCAATGAAACTGGCACCACCACTGAAATATGAATTGGAAACACAAGTATGTAGAAACAAAAGGGAAAAAATAAGAATAATCCAAGCCAACATTCAGAGCCTTAAATCAAACCATTCCCCAGACAAAATTTTATACCTGAAAGGACTCATGCAAGAAACTGGAGCAGATTTTGCATGCCTCATGGAAACCCATCTAGAGGACTACCAGGCAAACTGTGAAAACTGCGAGTTCTGTATTGACAAAAACAGAAATGCAAATTGACAACTATAACACCCTCCAAGTGGACAGAACAGTGAGATGTAAAGGAGGGTGTGCTATTTACACACACGAAAGGCATATGGCAGAAATGACTATAAGTACCTCAAACAGCTATGTAGAATGTGTAGCAGCAAAAGTTAAAAAATTAAATATGGTACTAATTGTAATGTACAGACCCCCGAACATGCCAACCTCAAAATTCTCATATTCCATTACAGAGGTAAGAAACTGGGTAAAAGATCTACACTCTCCAACCCAAAATATTTTTCTCTGTGGTGATTTTAATTTTCCATTCACGAAATATAAAAGGATAGGAAAAAATATATGTATACACCAGGACAATGAGGGCACATGGGAAGACCAGGAGCAGGTAAAGATGCAACTAGCTCTAGCTGATGAATTTATAACACAAGAAATAATAGAAAACAAGAAAAAACAACTGCCTAGATTTGGTATTCACAAACAACAGCAACCTAATTCATAATGTAGAAATATCTCCAACTATAATATCGGATCACAACATTATTGAAATAACAACCAATATATAAGCAACAAGAAAGGAAAGAACACGAACAACAGAAAGAAGCAAATTCAAAATTTTTAATTTTCACTCCAAAGCTATAAACTGGGAAGGTGTTGCATCCAGCATGGAAGTAATAGATTGGAAAACCATCTTCGAGGCCAACTGGACATGTCTCAAAAATATAACAGAGAGAAAAGAGAAGCTGGTTCGAAAGACAAAAGAGGTCATTATTCTGAAAGAGAAAAATAGTGACTGCAAAATTAAGTAACTGTAATGATAACAACATCAGAAAAATATTAAATGATAAACTGCAGAGTATTGATTGTGTCATACAGGAACTAATTGAGAAACATACAGAAAAAGATGACAATGCTATAGAAGCAATAAAGGTTAACTCAAAGTACTTCGATAATTTTGCAAAAATTAATTCAAAAAACCATGCAACTATCGGACCTTTGAAAAATAAAGACAGTGCTTTATATGATGATCTAACATAAGTACAGCCATCTCTCACTTAACGAAGGTTTGGTTACAATGAAGGTTTTTATTTAATACTACTTTTGAATATTACAAAGGAAATTTCGCTATAATGAAGGCAAAGATTTTTTAAATCCATGGCGTGCTACATTGGCAGTTTCTGCAACACAGGCAAGCTCTCTCCCCCACCCAACACATGGTCTCCCACTGTCCCCACAACACACTTTTGCAGCAACAGTGTTCATTGTGCATTCTCATGTGTTGCATTCATAATGAAAGTGACATTCTACAAAGTGTTATTCGTACTATTTCATAACCCCAATATATAGCATGGCATCAAAATGTCCAAGCTCAACATAATTAACCAATCCAATGAAGAAGAGGAGGGCAATAACAGTAGAAATGAAGCTATATTAGGCAATCAGAAAAAGTGTGCTAGGAACCAAACTGAATTTTTCCCATATAAAACAATAGAAAATTAGGTCCCACTTAATGAATTTTCACAAAATGAAGGCTTTTTAGGAATGTAAACCCTTCATTAAGCGAGGGACAGTTGTATCTGAAATATTAAGATCTCAGTATGAATCATCTTTCAGTATCCCAAAAACTGACAAACTGATATGTGATAGAAATGAGTTCTTTGAAGAAGAACTACAAGGGGAAGTATAACCAATTTTGACTTTATGACATGATATTACACAAGCTATAGGGAAACTAAAAGCACACTCAGTGGTAGGACCAGACAAATGGAATGCCACACTGATCAAAAACTGCAAGTATGCAATCACTGAGCCCCTATATTGGATATGGAGACAATCACTAGACACAGGAGAAATACTAGGCATCCTGAAGAGCACAAACATTGTCCCAATATATAAAGTAGGGTGGAGTGAAAAAATCAAAATTGAGGTGGTCTAGATAGTTGTCTTTTGTCCAGGATTAAACTTTAAAACTGATTTTGGGTGGTTGTATACAAAACTGTGACAACTACCGGCCAATTTATACAAATCGTATGTGCATGTGACCAAAATTTGAACCCAGTGACCTATCTTGGGTTCTGGACATGATAGAAAGGCAATTTAAAAACTGTTTATGATGCATTTTTTACCTCTGAAGCAGATTAAAACATTTGCAGAGGGCTGCAGGCTCAATAATGCATCAAAAAATCCATATTTTGTCATTTTTGCTCAAAAAATGCCATTTTTTGGCCCTTTTTCTCCAAATATTTTGCTTTTTATTTGAAATTACATTTTATATTTTTCTTTTCAGGTTGAATTTATAGAATTGATAAATACATGTATTTTGATAACCTTATTGCCAAAAACTACTGCATAGTAGGATGTTAAGACGCAGTGACACAGTTAAAATTCTTGATGGAGGTCACAGATTTTCAAGCACAGACTCATTCCAATGGAAAGCTTCCTCTTGATAAAGATGTCATCCAATTTGTAATGGCAGAAGAGAACTGGACAACCAGACAAGCTGCTGATATGGTTGCACTAAGTCTGATTGAACACTGGATTTGGTGCAGTGTCTATCCAATTTCACACCCAAGTGTCACCAGCAAAATTCAGGATCTAGTCAAAATATTTTTGAGGAAAGACTCAAATTTTGTCCCTTATAAAAAGACTTAAAATATGTCATACTTTTGTAAATTTTATAGTTACATTTATTTGTTTGTGACTAATTTTATTAACATAATCATGTGATTCAGTGATTTGCAAATCATGAGAATGATCGGTAATAAATTCTGTTTTGACTAGAACTTAACCAGGGCTTTCATGCCGTATGGTTGCAAATGAGACCATCAAATTTTATGAGATTTTAGTCTTTCTGGAGATATAACATAAGTGTTTTTTTGTGGCATGAAAAGAAATGAAAATCAGGTATGAAAGGGTTAACTTAGGGTTTATAATTGAAATTTGCATTCACAACATTAAAGTTTGGGTAATTTTGTAGGTTTGATAGATATCCAAAAAAGAAACATGGTGACAAGTTCCAGAGTGATCTTTCTTCCTTCACTGAAAAAACTTCCAAGTTGTTTGACATCTTCTGTGAGGACTTAAATCTGAGAAGAGATTTGGAATATTTGTATCAACTCAAAATGACAGAAGACTATGCTTTCTGTGAGGACCAGAAACAGCTAGAATAGGATGATGCATTGGTTTTAATGAATGCCTTACATCGGCAGACATCAGATAACAAAAGGAGAGGAGCACAGCAGGAGCAAGCAAAAGAAAAGAATCAGTGAGTTTGACCTATATAAATTTAAAAACTTTTGATTAATGGCCACCAAAAATCTAGGTTTCTTGAAATGACTGTACTACAAATTATAAAATTTTATTTGTCTCTCTTTGGTAAACTATCTTGTATCATAATCATATTGTATTTTATTATCCCCAAGGAAGAACTCAGAAGAGTTTTTCAAGTTGTTCCATCAAGCTCAGCAGCAATACATGACAGTGATCTCGACAGTTTCTCAAGTCAGGGCAGCCTGGAATCACATGATGAAACAGCTGGTGTCAGTGAACAACAGGAATCCAAGAATCCAGGAAGAGTCTACCAAACCTCGCTCGGCAGTGTGACAGGTATACAGTAGTATAGTTTAAAATATGAGTATGCTTTGAACACACTTGTTGCTCTGTTGACAATACCCTTGAAAAAATTATTTATAATTCATGTAACGTTGCTAATAGTTAGAGTCCAAATCTTGGACATGGCTGTCCAATGATCATCATCTTAGAATATTAACAATATAAAATAAATTTCTTTTACCAGGTATCAAGTAAGTGATAGAGCCGGAGCAGCAGTTGCATCAGCAGTTTTAGAGGATTATGGAATTCAGGGCTGTGGAGTCGGTGATAAAATTTGCAGACTCCAACTCCGACTCCAAAAATTTTAACATTCCAACTCCAACTCCAGAAATCTGACTTGCATAATTAAGACTCCGACTCCGATGGAATGTTAAGGCCAAATTGATTACCGTACGATTAGTTTTATTAGGCCAATGGAGATTCATAAACAAGGCATTTCGTCACCACCACATGATTCATCAGGGTACTTAGTGGCTATAACTATGCCTTAATGGCTTTTTTTCTCTTTATTCAAAAATTACAATAAATCCCAAAATACAAACTGATTGAAGCTTAAACAAAATAAGATTATTATTGGTTTAGCAAATTAATAAGATGTTTTTGTATTATTATAAACATCCGTAACAAAATGTACTAACCTAAACTGAATTTGTTTTTAAAAAAAGGATCGCTTCCATTAAATCTTCTTTCAGTGATGCTTATCAAAATTATCAAATTGAAATCTAAAAATCTGAAAAAGATTTAGGGTTGCTAGTACAAAATTTTTAAATTTCCTTATTAGTAATTATGTTAATTAATTAATTATAATCCTTATTAATTATATAAGCAACTATATTTATATATTATTTATATTTATATATTTATATATTATTTATATATTAAAACATTAGGTTAAATCTATTTTATTCATAAAATTGAGCTAGGCCTAGGCCTAGGCTGCTATGGTTATAATTGAAGGATTTGCACCGACTCCGACTCCATCCAACTATGCACTTCCGACTCCGACTCCACTCAAAATTGACCGACTCCACAGCCCTGATGGAATTATCACTACTACTGATAAAATGAACATGATTGACAGGTAACAGTCCAATTATCTTGTACATTAGTATCTGATTCAAATCAAGTATTTCACAAAAAGGCATACATTTCAAACAAGTGTTGAAATTTAAATATTGCTAGTCAAAGTCTATGGAGCTTGTTTAAATAATTTGCACTATGAACTTTGCAGGAACAAGCTGAGAAGAGAATGTGAAAAATATTGTAAAGCCATAAGAAAAGAGGAGGGTAAATTGTTTAAATTGGTAGATACTATTTATGTGTATGGCCACAAAGATGCAACAATGGTGACAGTTGAAGTGAATGGAAAATATTACAGAACTGAGCTAGAAGAGCACTCTGTTATTGTAAGCAAACCTGGTAAGATTTAAAATTTTGATCTTTAGTTTGCATTTTGTAACAGATATTACTCAAAATATTTATTGAGATGAATTTTGGATATAGAAATTGGAAAATAGATATAAACCCTGAAATATCTAAAAATTTGTCTCTAATTTCTGAATACTATTTCAGGTGATTTCTACCTCTCACATGTGACTCCAAGTAATGGCAAGGGGTCGACTATTGCAACAGAGATATACAAGGCCCTCAAGACACTGAATTACAAACCAAACTTGCCATGATAGGATCTGATGGGACTAATACAATTACCAGTTCAAATGGTGGAGCTATCAGATGCCTGGAAGAACTGCTTGGTAGACCTTTGCAGTGGAGCATTTGTCTA
Organism: Bathynomus jamesi; assembly: GCA_023014485.1. NCBI lineage: Eukaryota > Metazoa > Arthropoda > Malacostraca > Isopoda > Cirolanidae > Bathynomus > Bathynomus jamesi. Next base: position 200,565 of record JAJOZX010002136.1, on the reverse strand, counting down.
CTACACTGTAATGAGCTCCCCCCCTTCGTCACATCTTTGTTACTCTGGATGGAAACAAAGAACCCAGACTCATTTTCAGGAAATGAAATTGAGCCAGTTATTCCTAACGGAGTACTGGAGGACCTCAGCACTGATCAGTATTATGCTTACAGAATCTGTATGGCTGTTATGCTTGGCTGTGTTGATCCTGATCTTGAGCTCCTTGAAGTTAGACTGATCTGTCATTCAAGGTGGTTGACTCCAGCTCTATGGCATATAGAATCCTCAGATTTTATACCATACATCTCAAAGGTAGCCTTCCAAAGTTCTGGTCACACTTGCAGAGTTTTGTATCTTGGTCTATTTTCCAAGTTGGTTCCAGATCAAGGAGGAGTATTGATGCACAGATGGTGCTAAGAACTTTTATGATATGCTCCAAAGGATCCTGAAATTTCTTCACAAGGAAGCCAGGGAGATAGCCCTAAAAACCCTCTACCAAAATACATACGATGCTCACCCTGAGAACATATTAATTGCCATGCTTGCTGATTCAGACCCACAAATCCACAACATCGCAGTTAACAAGGTACTTTTAGTCAGAGGGAATGAATCCATTGAAACAGTGATAGAAAATGACTTTGAAGGTGGTGTCCTGATAATTGATTCAGATGAGGATTTGAAGTCCCAGAGTTACAGCCTGACTTGAGTGTTGTGAGAGATGGTAGTGTCAGGATATTCATGGTGCTTAAAATTGATAATGAAGCTCAAGGGTACTGGTATCTCAAAATGATGAACTTAAATTCACCTGACATCCATGAACCCCCTATCATAGCATCTCTAACCAATGAAGAACTCATAAACATAAGAAAGGAAGCACTGAAACTCAACAGCCTTGTCATAATCAGGCTGTAGAGAGGCATATTAAACTTGTAACAGAGGCTTCCTCAACTGTGGTAGGATTTGAATGTTGTGATGGCATTATTCAACAAAAGATAAAATCAAGAAAACTGATGAAAGTGTTCAATACAAAAATACAATATTCTGAAGCTGTTTAGAGGATTATTTTTTATTACTTTGTTTAATGAGTGATAGATTGGAATGTGTGTTATATGAACGTGTAATACTGAAAATTGCAATTTTTGGCCAAAAATAATATAAATATGGATTTTTTTATGCATTATTGAGCCTGCAGCCCTCTGCAAATGTTTTAATCTGCTTCAGAGGTAAAAAATATATCATAAACAGTTTTTAAATTGTCTTTCTATCATGTCCAAAACCCAAGATAGGTCAATGGGTTCAAATTTTGGTCATGTGCACATACAATTTATATAAATTGGATGGTACCCTAGTAGTCACAGTTTTATATGCAACCACCCAAAATCAGTTTTAAAATTTAATCATGGACAAAAGATAACTATCTAGACCCCCCCTCAATTTTGATCCTGGCACTTTTGATTTTTTTCACTCCACCCTAAATTATTAAAAACTATAGGCCAGTATCACTTACATCTCATCTCACTAAAATATTTGAAAAAATACCAGTACCTAGTTAGAGAGAAAATCTAGGACTTTTTGAAAACTCAGAAAAAATTAAATGATAACCAACATGGGTTTCGTTCAGCCAGATCATGCCTATCACAACTAATGGAACACTACAACAACATCATTGATGCACTGGAAAATAATGAAAACTATGATGTAATATACACATACTTTGCCAAAGCATTCAACAAGTGTGACCATGGAATCATAATACATAAACTGAAATGTATGGGAATAACAGAAAAATTAGAGAAATGGATATATAATTTCCTTAGCGAGTGGTGGCAAGTCGTTACAGTAAAAGGAGTATCCATCAGAATCAGAGGTCCTCAGCTCAGTACCACAAGGAACAGTATTAGCTCCACTACTCTTCACAATCATGCTAATGGACATAGATGAGGATGTTACCAGAGACAGCACAGTAACATGGGTCATTCCATGTCAGTTCAATGGTGAAAAAAACGTGACCATCACTGATTTTTTTGAAAATTGACACACTTATAGATCTCTGAGAAAAACAGACCTTTGATAGTTTCAACACCCTAGGTCATATGGTTCCGGAGATATGGCCATTCGAATTTTGTGAAAAAAAGGTCAATTTCCAAGGTCATACCATATTTCAACATGAAATATCTTGGCTCCTATTGCACTTACAGAGACCATTTAAACACTATTTTAAAGCTTTTAAGCAGATCTACAACTTTGTTTCTATTCATATTTACCTCAGTAGTAAAAAAAAAGTTGATCTTATTTTTCACCTTTGACCTTGTGTAGGTCATTTGATGTCACAACTGATTTTTTTCTCCTTTCACCCAATTTTGGGTACACATGTCTATCTTAACCTAAAACAAGATTTTTAGTGTTGATTAAGTTAGCATAGATGCTACAGCCATTTCAGTGGACCATACCCACCTCCATTTTGATCAAGTACCTTTTTCTACCAAAGTTTGGAGCACCGTATCTTTGGAACTGTTTGAGCTAGTATGAGAAATACCATTAGATTTTTCTACTGAGATATATAATGTCTGCTAATTTTTCAAAAAAATTGGTTTATCTAACCTAACCGTATTTGGTTGAATGTATCCAGCCCCTATTATAAAATTTAATTTTTTTGTATATTTCAGAGAATTATATAATATATTTAAATTACATAATTAATTAATTTATATGGACTTCAAAAGTGTGAAGAACTTCGAACCTGCTATCCTGTTTAAAAGGTAAAGCTATGTACGTATATAAGTACCTTATACTAGGCTATAGGTACTACCCTATAGAATAAGTTCAGTTTTAAGAGTTAGATGAGTTTTAATAGAATTAATTAACTTTGTGTATTTATTCATTGTGTACAACAGTACGTACCCACATGAAAATAAGCTTATTTAAACCTTGGAGCAAGGATTTTTTTGGCATCTGTATTTATTCCAATCTGTAAATCAAACTGCACATTTTTTCTTGTTGTAGACCTCTGAAACAAGTGAATCAGTAGGTCCCAAATTTTATTTGTGCCATCTAAGCAAAAATAGCTTTTAACAGGGTTGGATACAATGAATAATTATAATTGTATTTCTAATTAATTGATCCTAATTTCCATTAATTGTAATTGATTCAAAATAAAATAAAAATAAAGATAATTATAATTGATTTTTGAGCTATAACTGATGTAATTGATCAATTAATGTCAATTGTCAAAAATTATACCCCTAGATCTGGCAGTCATACATCATCCAATGAAAATAAACCTTTGATAGTTTATTTAGTTATATTTAGATATAGATATATATTTATTTTAGATATATAGAATAGATAGTTATATTTGTGTAATTGTAATTGATTCAGACAAAATTAATTGTAATTGCAATTGATCTTGAAATTGTGAAGTACAATACTAATTAATTTCAAAAAAAATAAAAAAAATTGTAATTGTTTCCATTTTGTGTAATTGAACCCAACCCTGGCTTTTAAGCTACATATGTTTTTTTTCTTTTTAGATAAACATGGATTTCAGCAGTTTGAATATGGGCAGGTTCTGTTGTGACCAGGGTTTCGGAGCCGGTAAAAAAACTTCTGGCTCCGACTCCGGCTCCGGCTCCAGAGCAGAAATTTTTTACAGTCTGGCTCCGGCTCTTTTATAGTAAATTCTGTTAATTATAAAATAAATATCTAGATTTATATAACTAATTGTCCAATTTAAAATATTGCACAAAAATATTTTATTATTAAATCACTTTAATACTCAAAATTTAAATTTCTTATGATTTTAAATTAGGCAAATATAATGATAGAATGAAGTTATTTAAATAACTAAAGGAAAATGATGAAAACTAAATGATATTAAATATTTATTAACAATGGTAGCTTATATAAATTACAAACTAATCTTGAATTTCTGAGCCATTTCTTCTAGTAGACTGCGCATAGCTGGCTTTTCAAACATAGATAGAGGCATAGAATCTTTAACAACTAACTCAATTATGCTATTTTTAAAATTCTGTAGTCATTGAGATAGTGACTTTTTGAGACATCAAAAATTTAGTAATGTTTTGCTGGTTTGCTTTAGTTTTTGAACTGGCAGAAGTACTGGGTCTTGAAAGCTCAAGCATTTGCTTCTTTTCTTCCATCATTTTTGATATTTCAGGATGTAATCGACTCAAGTGTCTTTTCAAATTATATGCTCTTGAGGAGACATCAGGCTTTTTGCTTTGAGGCTTGGTAATTTTAGTTCCACACGTTGAAATATTTCCCGAAGCATCAGAAACTTCACAAATACAAACATAGTGTTTCTTCTCTGAACTTTCAGTAAAATACTTGAATATATCAGACTTCTTTATTGAATCTCTATCCATTATGAAGGGTCATAGACTGATAATTATAATTAAAGAATCAAGTACAAATTACAAAGAATCTGAAAAAAAAGAAATTTAGCAATACAAGATAATTGACCTAAAAATAAAAATAGTTCAATCCAAGTCAGAAGGACCAACCTTACTAGGTATGTATCTAGGTAGTTACCTACTTAGATAAATAGTTAGTACCTACCTACCTAAGGTCTCCACTGCCATAAAAAAAATTTTACCTATATAATTAAGTGTTATTAAGACAAATCTTCCCAAATATTTAATGGTTAAAAAATGGAAATTTGCAGATTATTCCTGCAACTCCCACACCTCCATAAAATCCAAGAATCCTATGGTACCATTTTTCGTAATATATTACAAGAATTATAATTTGCAACTAAACCTATATTTAACAAATAACAATTTAGGTAGCAATATATCGCCCGGAGCCAGACCATGGAGCCGTATTTTCAAGGTTTCTGGCTCCGGCTCCGGCTCCAGGTAAGCAAAATTCACTGGCTCCACCGACTCCGGCTCCGAAACCCTGGTTGTGACCCATTTAAAAAACACAAAGGAAAAGTGAAAAAAGGCATTCGTGCATTGACTAAAAATTTGATTGATCAAAATCCTGAATTGAAACTAACAAATAATCATAAAGCATGTGCAACCTGTCAAAATATACTAGCAAATCATCCATCCCCAATGCCTGAATGTGAACCACTTGAAAAATCACCATCCACCTCATCAAGTGCCCCATCTGAGCTAGAAACCATTGGAGATGTAGTTGAAATGCAGTATGAGCTTAGTAAATTCAATGCTTCATTGGCCACACTTGATGAGACCTCAATAAAACCATGTAAACTCTCTGACAGCGCTGGTTACACAAAGAGAAAGTTGAGGAAAGTAAGAGTTGTGAAAAGAAAGCTTGAACTTGCAACTAAACCAATTTCATGCAGTGACTCAGATGATACAGAGATGGAGATTCTTCAACAACTAAAAGAGAAATTTAATCAAGTGACAAGTTGAAGTGAAAAACTGACAATTCTTACTATCCTACCAAAAAGATGGACACAAGTAAAGATCAGAAGAATTTAAGTGCTCAGATTATATGGCTAGGGCAAGCAGTTTGGTGAGGGAGAAGGGAGTTCTTTCAACTCATAATCTGCGTTTGGGGAAATGCCTGAATATTGAAACTGCTGCCAAAGTAATTGACTTCTATCATTTGGCAGATGTGAGTAGACAAATGCCAGGGTTGAAAGACTATGTTTCTGTAAAAGGAGCTGATGGTAGGCAGGAAAGAAAACAAAAATAAAATATATTGTGAATACCTAATAACTGCCTTTTTTAAATATAAAGTTATGTTGATGCCTCTTTTTTCATGGTTTCACCCAGCTAGACAAGAATCGGTTCTTATAACTCAATTGGTAAAAATAAAGGAATAGGTTATTTTAATATACATATTAAAAGGCAAAGTGTCTTTAAAATAGCAGATATTATAGATCTCAATGAGACAAATCTAATGATACTTTTCTCAACACTCTAGCTCAAACAGTTCCAAAGAAACGGCACTCCAAAGTTTGGTGACAAAAGGTACTTGGTTAAAATGGAGGTAGATATGGTCCACTGAAATGGCTGTAGCATCTATACTAACTTACACTAAAAATCTTGTTCTAGGTTAAGGTAGACATGTGTACCCAAAATTGGGTGAAAGGAGAAAAAAATCGGTTGTGACATCAAATGACCTACACAAGGTCAAAGGTTAAAAATAAGATCAACATTTTTTTTTACCACTGAGGTAAAATATGAATATAAACAAAGTTGTAGATCTGCTTAAAAGCTTTAAAACAGTGTTTAAATGGTCTCTGTAAGTGTAATAGGAGCTGAGATATTTTATGTTGAAATAGGGTATGACCTTGGAAATTGACCTTTTTATCCAAACTTCGAATGGCCATATTTCCGGAAGCATATGACCTAGAGTGTTGAAACAAGTGCCATTCTGTTTTTCTCACCGAGATCTATAAGTGTGCCAATTTTCAAAAAAATCGGTGATGGTCACATTTTTTCTACCCAAAATTCCTTTGAACTGACATGGAAAGACCCACATCCTTTGCTGATGCCACAAAGATCAATAGAAAAATAAAAAACCCAGAAGATATAGGATCTCTATAAACTGACATGAACAGAATCTACAGGTGGACAGAAGACAACAATATGAAGTTTAACACTGAGAAATTTCAGCTGTTACAGTACGGAAAAAGAGAGGACCTAAAATCCATGGCATATTATACACCAAATGGACAGGAAATTCAGAAAAATTCTAAAGCAAAAGAGTTAGGGGTTGTAATGACTGATGATGCGAAATTTGAAACACAAAATAAGATAGCAGTAAACAGAGCAAAGAGAATAACTGGTCAGATACTGAGAATCTTTAAATGAAGGGATAGGAATATAATGATTCCTCTACTGAAACCACTGATCATCCCACATTGAAATACTGCTTGGTCCTAACATGCCCATATAAAAAAGAAGATATTAGATAGCTAGAAGGGATTCAGAGAACTTCACAGCCAAGATCAATGGGTGCAAAGAACTAAATTACTGGGAAAGGTTACGCAAATTAAACCTATATTCACTGGAAAGGAGAAGAAAGAAATACACCATTATTTACACTTGGAAAATAATGGAGAAACTAATCCCTAATCTTACTCTGAACCCTGTAACTCCCCAAACAACAGTGGAAAGTAGAAAAGGAAGATTGAGTCATGTTCCCAAATTAAAGGTGAGACAGGGAACATCCTTAACCCTGAAAGAAAATAGTTTTGGTGTGAGAGGACCAAAACTGTTTAATTAGCTGCCCAAAGACCTAAGGAACATGATTGGTGTTGCAGTGGACATCTTCAAAAGAAGATTAGATGCCTGGTTCAGAACAATTCCTGATGAGCCAGGCATACCTGGCTATGTGAGGTGGAGAGTACAATAAACCAACTCACTACTTCACCAGGCCAACTCGAGAGGAGGGGCGACAAGCTTGACCTTTGTGAAATGAGGAATCATCACACAGAACATTTGAAAGGTGGATATATATATATATATATATATATATATATATATATATATATATATATATATATATATATATATTAGGGCCCTGCAAAGCTTTGAGATTTAATTTCATTTCAAATCCAGAGAGAGGATTTGATTTGATTCATTAGTTTGGGCTCCAATTCGATATTTTCGAATCTCCATTAAGTCCAGTAAACAACATCAGTGATGTTGTTTCAAAAATTCTTTATATCTCTGTTAATATCAATTTGCACAAGAAATACCATAGAAGAAAATAGATTTGAATTCTGTATAAGAAAAACCAGAGCTTGTGGGTTGTTGTATTACAGTATATGAAAAAATGAAGTAAATAATGGGTTATAACCCACAAGATCCTTATATAAATATATGTTGCTGAAGTTAACTTAAGTTTTTTATTTGGGACCCGGAAAGGTAAAGTTGGGGCATTGTCAGGACCTGAAAAGGTAAGTAGTACCATATTCACAACATTGGGATTTATATTATTGGGCTTAGACCCCTATATTTAAAGCAGTAAATCATTTCCACACTTCAGGCCAAGTTTCAAGAAAAAATTAGCACTTTTATGAATGAAGGCATTTGGGCAATATCCTATTTTGGCATCCCAAATTTATTTGGCTATTATGCAGCTAAGGGGCATCATGGCTTTATAAACATACATTACCCTTTTTGACTAGAAATATATGTAGCTACATCACACTACAATTAATTATATACTGGGAAATATCATTTTATGGTGAAGTTTAAGGAAATTATGTTAGTGATAGCAGCAAATTCAAATTTTTTCTGCCATGATCAACATGGCGGATGTCAACCAATCATCAAGCAACAAGCACTCTCATGACATCATCCAGCCAATCAAATTTAAACTTGGCTCTATCCCAGGTTTAACACTTTCACATTCCAATGATGCAAATTGTGTCAAAAAATTTTTTGCATAAAAGTTCTGATGATGCATTTTGCGTCATTTGGTAAAAAAAAATCTTCTAAAGTCATCATGTTTATGCAATTTCTGTCATTTCAAGATAGTTATATATTTTAGGATGTGTATTTATATATGAACACAAAGGGGCAAAGGCTCAAGTGTTAATTTAGACATTGTAGGGGGAAGATGTGTTGCTCATGATTTTTAGGTTTAGTAGCTGTATTTTGCATATCATATTCTTTTAGAGTATTAGCATTAAATAGTTTTATTACAATTATCCAGGAATGCAAGAAGCAATTCCATCATCTCCTTTAGGTTTTATTCAACTTTTCATAACAAGAGAGTTATTAGAATATTGTTAGAATATTTGTTTACAAAGTTATATTAAATTTCATAAAATTTATTGGTTTGTTTATTTGCCTCTCCTAAGTGATAATTTTTGGGGGTTTTCTACTACTTTTTCGTGCTTTGTGCAGTGGTATTTGTCTATCCAAAACACCTTAAAACTGGTGTTTTTTCATAATTCCACAACTATTGACAATATCTACTACACAAAGCAAGAAAAAACATTCAGAAAAAACAAAAATTATCACCAAACTCAGCAACACCCCTTAGCTGCATAATTACCAATTAATTATTCAACCAACCAAAAATAAACAAATAGCATCCCAAATTATTTAACAGCATTAGGTTTGTTTTGTTAATTTCATATGAGAAAACATGGCTGGAATTCCCAGTTAGATTAAGTTGTGATATTTTTGTTAGTTTAAACAAAAATATCACAACTTAACCTAACCAATCATCAAGGGTGTACAGTTGACCTAATCAGGCATTCAATAATTTTCACGTAGGTTTTGATTAATTTTAAGCAACTTTGGCAGACATTGGAATAACGCACACCATCTCCAAAAACATTTTATTTTTTCATAACTTCTTGGATTTATAGGTTTCAGCCTGGTTAGGGTATACAGTTGACTTAACTGGGCCTTCAGTGTATTCCAATGAAGGCCCAGTTTGGTCAACTGTATGCCCTTGACAATTGGTTAGGTTAAGTTGTGTTATTTTCATTAAAACTAACTAAAATAACACAACTTAACCTAACCAACTGTCAAGAGCATACAGTTGACCTAACCAGGCCTTTAATGGCAGACATTGGAATAACATTAAAGGCTCAGTTAGGTCAATTGTATAGCCAGTTTTTTTTTTTAATTTTTAAAAATTAAAAAATGGTGTGCATTATTCCAATGTCTGCTGCAACTTTACCACACAGGAGTTACAATCACAGTTTAATGTCGTAAAATTTTTTTTTTGCTGATATCCTATTTTGGTATCCCAAATTATTCAACCAACCAAAAATAAATGGCACTCCAACACTTTCAAATTACTTGTTTATGTTAATTAGGTTAATTGCCTGCCCAGTTAGGTCAACTGTATGCCCTTGATGATTGGTTAGGTTGTCTTTATATTTTTGTTAGTTTAAACGAAAATATAATGACTTAACCTAACCAATCATCAAGGGCGTACAGTTGACCTAACTGGTTGGTTGAATAATTTGGTATGAAAATAGGATATCACCCAAAAAAAATTTTTATGATGCTAAACTGTGATTCTACCCACATAGGATACTGCACTATCGTACATATCAGGAAGCGACTAAATATACACATTCGCCAATTGCATGTATTTGGGATGCTATTCATTTATTTTTGGTTGGTTGAATAATTTGGGACACCAAAATAGGATATCGCTGGCATTTGATTGTGTTAATCATGACAAATTATTCATGAGACTTATATATAAATTGTAATGTGCCTGGTTACTTCCATATATTAATATTCTGGTATAATCACCAGACAATGATTGTAAGATGGGGTAGGGTTAATTTAGACCCATTCTCTGTAACCAATGGTATCAGGCAGGGAGGGATATTATCCCTCTACTTATTTAATGTTTATATGGATAATCTATCTGTTGTGCTGAACACCTGTAAAATAGGCTGCTATATTGGTATAGTGATTGTTAATCATTTGATGTATGTAGATGATCTAGTTCTTATTTCTCCATCTGTAAAAGGGCTTGGCATGCTTTTGAAGGTGGGTGAAAGGTATGGGAAAGCTAATGACATAAAATATAATCCTGCTAAAAGTCATGTTAAGATTATGAGGACCAAGGCCTATAAATATATAAAATTTCCTGAATTTCAATTGATTGGTATGGTGCTGTCAGAAGTAACCCAGACTAAGTATCTTGGCCACATACTAACTGATAGTCTTTCAGATGACTGTGATATTCTAAGGCAATGTAGACAATTATATGCTCAAGGAAATACTTTGGTTAGAAAATTTCATATGTGTACATTAGATGTTAAGATGATTTTGTTCAAAACTTTTTGTACTCCAATGTATACAGCTCATTTGTGGTGGAACTACAGGACCTATAATTTGAGAAAATTGTATGTTGCATATAATAATATTTTTACAAGTTTATTAAGAACTCCAAGATTTATAAATGGTGCTCCTTCTAGTGTCAGTATGCTGTTTGTAGTCAATAAGGTGCCTAACTGTGCCAATGTCATTCACAATTTTGTATTTAGATTTATCACTAGGCTTGGTGAGTCAGTCAATAAGATAATAGAAGCCATGGTTAGTGGACTGGTCTCCGATATATTTTATAAATCTCAAATCTGGAAGCATTGACATTGGCAATTATATGTTCATTATGCACAGTAATTCACTGGCCTACTTAGTCAGTGCTCCAGACAACTATCTCTTAATCTTCTATGCACCTCTTCCTCTTGTACTATAATGTTTGTCCCAGTGGTTAATATGTTTCTGGTCACATGACCTGAACTTTTGGTCAAAAATACATTTTTCTGGTTTAATATTACCCACTCTTTTCAAATCTGTTAATTATTTTTTATGCAAACTATTGTAGAAAATAATAACAATAAAAATATATATATATTTAGTGTATTTGTAGTTGGGGTGGTATGACATCATGTTACTCCGTGACTTAATTAGTTTGTTGGTTTCTGTTCTGGCTATTTTTTTTTTCTAATTGGATTCAGTTTGGTGGTGTTTGTGATAGAATTATGATATGCCATTTGTGTGGTTTTGACTTTGAGAACTTGATTTGTCATGTGCCCTAGATGAAGAATTGGATGTTTTTATCAATTATGGCATTATTCTCTCATCCTTAACTTGCCCAAAATGTGACAGTGAGTGCCTAATACGAAAAGATCAGAAGCTATTTAGGTGAAATAACCAATATTAACCTGTTAGGTTAATTGAATGCCCAGTTAGGTCAACTGGTTAATATTCATCTTTTAACCCACTCACGTGCAGTTAAAACACTACAATATATTGAATTGCCATTCAAAACTGACTAAGAAAATATATATCTTATGTTGTGCAAATTTGTTCAAATGTACTTCTTTTAATAAAATATATTTTCTGTTTTGGCTATAATATACTTTTTTCATAAAATATTTTTCCTGATTAGGCTATTTTTTCACTACTCTGCGACTTAGTTGGTTGGGTTTTGTTCTGGCTTTTTTTTTTCTTAATTGGATTCAGTTTAGTGGTGTTTGTGATAGAATTATGATGTGCCATTCGTGTGATTTTGACTTTGAGAACTTGATTCATCATGTGCCCTAGATGAAGACAAAGGATTGGATGTTTTTATCAATTACGGCGTTATTCTCTCCACCTTAACTTGCCCGAAATGTGACAGCAAGTGCCTAATACGAAAAGATCAGAAGATACAGGTGTCCCCCGTTATACGATTGGGATGCGTCCCTAAAAACCCCATCGTATATCGAACGATCGTATATCGAACTGAAGGCCTTATGGGAAAAATAGGGATACGTTCCCAAACATTCTGGAAGACCCCCAAAATTTGCAGATTCCACTATTATTTTGCTATATATTTTACTGTTATGTACAAAAAGTGTCTGAAAGTAAGAAATTGTGTTTAATAAAAGACAATTTATACATGAACACTCACCTAATCGTATTCAAATCCGGTCCAAGTCGTCAACGATGCATCAGTCCGAGGTAACGATGCCTACTCATCGCCACCGGGTGGTGGTGATGGGGGAGGAGGGCCAGCTCCCGCATCGGTCAGCGATGGAGGAGGATCAATGGCCGATGCTGGACGATCGATGGGCGATGGAGGAGGATCGATGGGGGATGGAGGAGGATCGATGACTTCGGGAGAGTCCCTTGGAGATGGAGGAGTTTCTGAAGTTGCAGGAGAATCCATCCCCGAAGATGTTGGAGTTGGAGATCTAGCCTGCTGCCGACGTGCAGGAGTTGTTGCTGCACTTGCTGATGACGCACTTCTCTCCTGCCTCGGCAGCTGTTGCAGGCTTGAAAAATCGCGAGATTGTAGTTTGCTTGGCGTTCCTCCTTTTCTGCAGGTAGATCTCCCGATAAACGCTCAGACCCTTTTCAATATGATTGACAGCAGCAGCACTACGTTCGTAGTTAGGGTCCTTGTCCTTCACCAACTCGATGTACGTGTCAAAACCAGTCAGAATCTCTCTCAAGGTTTTGAGATCAAGCATTCTGACTGGGTCCTCATCGTCCTCCTCATTTGGGCTGGACTCAATGTAGGCACAGTTTTGTTCCTTTCTGAGACATGCTTTCAAGTTGGAGATCGTTAACGCGAAATAAGGCAATCGTAAATCGAAAGATGGGGGTACTTTTTTAAAATTGTTAACGCGAAAAATCGTAAACCGAACGATCGTATAATGGGGGATGCCTGTATTTAGGGAAAATAACCAATATTAACCTGTTAGGTTAATTGAATGCCCAGTTAGGTCAACTGAAGACCTGGTTAGGTTAACTGAATGCCCAGTTAGGTCAACTGAAGACCTGGTTAGGTTAATTGAATGCCCAGTTAGGTCAACTGTACACCCTTGATGATTGGTTAGGTTAAATTGCAATATTTTCGTTAGTTTAAATAAAAATGATGAGAACAAACTTTTCTGGTTAATTTTGAGGTGTTTTGTACAAAACTGCCATCCATTTCCTGTGCAAATGCGTATTCAAGATGATGATATCTCGAAAACTACGCATTTGCACAGGAAATGGATGGCAGATTCATGCAAAACACCTCAAAATTGACCAGAAAAGTTTATCATAAAAACAGACAGTGTAAAAACGAATAATTACTGGTCAACTGAATGACTGGTTAGGTCAACTGAATGACTGGTTAGGTCAACTGAATGACTGGTTAGGTCAACTGAATGACTGGTTAGGTCAACTGAATGACCGGTTAGGTCAACTGAATGACCGGTTAGGTCAACTGAATGACCGGTTAGGTCAACTGAATGACCGGTTAGGTCAACTGAATGACCAGTTAGGTCAACTGAATGACCAGTTAGGTCAACTGAATGACCAGTTAGGTCAACTGTACACCCTTGATGATTGGTTAAGTCATGATATTTTTGTTAGTTTAAACAAAAATGACAAGAGCAAACTTTTCTGGTTAATTTTGAGGTGTTTTGCACATCTCCTGTGGGAATGTGTTGTTTACGAGATCTCATAACATGAACATGTTGAGTTATGCTTTATTGTCTAAAAAATATATTTTTCAAGTGTATTTTGGTGTGCTTTGTTTGAATATGACCTTCATTTCGGTTAATATTCATCTTTGAACCCGCTCACAAGCAGTTAAACCAGTATAATATATTGAATTGCCATTCAAAACTAACTAAGAAAATATATATCTTATCTTGTGCAGATTTGTATAAAATGTTTTTTTATTAAAATATATTTCCTATTTTTCATGTTTTTTCAATATATATATATATCGACTATTTGGTGAATATTTCCTATTTTTGGTGATTCTAGCTACTTCTGCATAATTCAATTTGTCCTGTTTTACAATTAAATCATTTTTAGCAATTGTTGGTCTGTTCACTTCGTGTTTTCGTGACCAGGAGTATGACGTGTCAGTTTGCATATTCGACTTTGAAGACGTAATCCGCCATATTACCCTCAATGAAGACAAGAGTTTAGACCTTTTTTCAATCACGGAATAATTAAGACATCTGTGACCTGCCCTAAATGCAATAGTGCTTGTATTTTAAGAAAAGACCAGGTCTTTAGGTGCCATAAAAAAAATCCAACCAAATATTAAGCCAGGTTCAATCATTATTAGCAATGGTTGGCGTGCCTATGATCATATCAGTGAGCTTAGTTACATGCATAAGCGAATTAACCACAGTGAAAATTTTGTGGATCCCCACGACAATAGTATCCACACACAAAACATTGAACGCCTGTGGAAGGATGTGGAATTGTGGGTTTTACGTGCTGTGAACAAACGCTCTCATTACCGAAATATTTTGCGCGGTACTTGTTCCTAGCAGAACATACTGACGAGTCCACAAAATTGCATCACTTCCAGACTGTAATTGCAGAACTCGGTAATGGTTCAGAATATGGGCGCCACCTCAATTTTTGTTTTTTTATCCACCAAAACATGCTAAAACCATTGGTTTCCTGTTGTTTAGGATGAATGTGACCATCGCCAATACAGTAAATTAATGCTTGAAGTGATTTCACCCCCCCAACCCCTCCTACAATCTGGGGGGACCACCGTGGGAACCGGGGGTTTTGGGTGGGGGAACACTAGGGTGACAATAAAAATCGAAAGTTGGAGTTTTTTATTGGCCATTTGTTCAATGCTGCTACTACATGAGAAAACAACGTACTGTAAATATTAGGTCATTCAGATAATATTTAAGGGTGTCTCAAGTGAGGTAAATAATTCTCCTTATAACAAAAATTAATTATTCATTACCTAGTAAAAATAAATTAATATTTTTTTTAATTAATGTAAATAAACGTTAGTTTTAGTTCATAAGGTTTAAGTGCAGGCGTACTCCAATCGTAATAAGTAAATAATATATTTACTAAATATATTCCAGGGTGTCTTTCATTCAATTGTAGACCACCCATTAATTCTTGCTTTTCCTCAAGCCATACCCCTTTTTCAATGTACCAGGCTGAGACTTCCTATGATCCTCAACAACCTGCAAGAGATGTTGGCGCTGTTCTTCATTCTTCGTAATCTTTGTATTGAAGGCCTGGATCAAGGCAATTCCCCTCTCTGCCATGTCATTGACGACTTTTAGTCCTTCAACTATAGTCAAACCAGTCTTGAAATCTTCGTCATCCGGTCAGGTCTCTGGTTCCTTGGACAAGAAACCATCATTAATTTTTAGAAGTTCAAAGAGAAGCTTTGATCCTTTCGAGGCAAAGTCAGAGAGCTGCTTTGTTGAAATGGAAGAAACAGCAGGTATTGGGGCTCGCTTTGGAGGATCTTCAGCAGCTTCTTTTTCGAGGATTGATCAAGCAATATTCTTTTTCGTCGTTGCATTGATACCTTTATCAAAGAGTGCGAGACCAATCAAGTACTCGCTGAGGTACCATAAGTGACGACCGAGGACACTAAGGCAGGATGCTGAGATCTTTTCATCGTGGCACTTTGCTAGGTCTTGAAGAAGCTTCAAATCGTTCGCGGGAGCAGATGAAGGACTGCTGGCCGTGAACCACGCGCTGACATATAACTCCAGGGCAAAAAATACAAATCGTTTTAAGCCAGACATTTCACGAGTTGTAAGTCTGAACTGATGGGAAAGCAGCAGGATTTTTAATGAATAAATTACTTTTGCCATCCAACGTGCTCGGTGAAGTGCTCCAGGTCGCCGAAACCTAAAGTTAGGTAAATTACCTCCAAGGATTGTAATTGACAACTCCAAGAATTCACAATCATCATCCCTCGGCTGATGTTTTGTCAGATATAGATTCCAGCAAGCGATCAGTTCTTCTCGATTCTCATTCAGACTCGATGGAAGGTCTGACAGGGTCTTGTACTTATCTTGGCAAATTGTATTCCACGTCTCTTTGAAGCGGGAGAATAGGAGGATATCTGGACCAGATGATGGTCCCATGCATTCCATGTACGCCTTCTCAACGACAAGTTCTAGGATGTGATGGCGACATGCAAGGTATAAGAGTTGGCGGCTGAGTTTCTGCTCCAAAATTATGCATGCCCCAGACAAGTAACCAGTATTTGAAGCTGTAGTATCAAAGCTCATAACTGATACCTTTTCTGACACATTCCATTCTTTGAGCGCAGCATGTACCACCGAGGCGATGACCTCCCATTCCTGATGTCAGCTTAGGTACACCCAAGAGCTTCTCTGTATCAACTCCAGTTACGAAAATGGCCCTGTATATATACTTGTATATATATTATCATAGGAAATCAAATTCAGTTCCAAATTTATATAATTTAAATATCAAACTATGCCAACAATTAATGAAACTTTTCTAGAACAATTTCCAATAATAATATAATCAATGTATCAAAATAAAAAATATTACCTTAGATATCTTAAAAGAATCGGGAGAGAACTTCTAAGCGTTGTTTTCAGTCAGGCAGTCGTATGCAAAATGAACTTGAAGCACCAAAAGCTGATCATCCAAAGATTGATACACATCATATTATTTAACGATTTATTTATGAAAATTTTAATTTAATGAAATAAATTAATCAATTTGCATAATCTATAGTATGAAATAAAGGAAACAATTCTATTAAATTATATAATACACTTGCATTCTCGAAACATTTTTGTTTTTGAAGCGTTGTCGAAACTCGTTCATTCTTGAAATTTCTTCTGCGCGACAGTTTCATTCATGTGATTCGAGGCACCCCTAAATGCTTTCCGAATTCCATGAGATTTCGTCTACGGTGTTTCCTCATAGGGTGGCAGCATTGGACAAATGGCCGGCAAATTTTTTTGAATTTCAAATTTTATCCCTATAAGAAGTTGTCACCCTAGCCCGGAACACAGTACAAGCAATAATTTACTATAATAGCAATGGTCAGATTTATTCTAAACAACAGGAAACCAATGGTTTTAGCATGTTTTGATAGAAAAAACCCTTATACCCTGAACGCTATACCGATCAATTTGTGATGCGCGATCTTTACGGGGGCTCCACCCCCTTACCCCCCCCCCCTCCGAGACCTAAATTATACAAATGATAATGTAATAACATGTTAAGTTATGCACTTTTTTAGTCTTCATCTAGGGCACATGATGAATCAAGTTCTCAACATGGCCGCGAGCTCTACTAGCATCACCGCACATCCGTCACAGACCGAAGCCATTTTCAAACTGAAGTGAATGAACGATAGTAGGGTTGCCAACTCAAAATTTCTTAGATTCATAGCACTGAAGCAGCACATATATTTTTTCATAATTTTCTAACTTCATTTTAAGGACTGTGACACATGCAATTAATGTATTTTAATGAGAGAGACAACTTTGTCTCTATAGTATTTTTCAAAATTTTGCTTAAGTGGCACCTGTATTCTGAACCATTACCCAGAACTCTACCATCCGCAATAAGGTAAAGTATTGTGTATAATTTAGGTCTCAGGGGATACGGGGCTCATGCATCACAAACTGATTGGTCCTAATGACGAGTGCAAACTTTTCTGGTTAATTTTGAGGTGTTTTGTACGAAACTGCCATCCATTTGCTGTGCAAATGCGTAGTTTTCGAGATAATGATATCTCAAAAACTACGCATCTACACAGGAAATGGATGGCAGATTCGTGCAAAACACCTCAAAATTTACCAGAAAAGTTTCTCATCATAAAAACAGACTGGGTGTAAAAACGAATAATTACCTTCATTTCTTGTACAAATGAACAGAAATACAGTTGTCATTGCATGGCCCAAACATGTATTTCTGTTCATTTGCACAAGGAAAAAAAGGTCATATTTGAAAAGAGCACACCAAAATACACTTTAAAAAATGTATTTTTGAACAAAAGTTCAGGTCATGTGGTCAACAACATAATTACCATACCTGTTGAGTCTGAATTAAAGTGTTTGTTTGTTGTTTGCAAATTGGGTAAGTAGGCCTAATGTATTTTTGCTCAAGTAACCTACTAAGTTAGGTAGCTTTGTAAATAGTTTATCAGCCGTCTTGAAATTGGCATTTTGGAAAATCTGACTAAAAAATAATGCATGCTTATATAATTTTAGCTTCAGATCGTTTAGCTCCTCTCCACCTATATGAATTGGATAACCTCAGTAGGCCCAAATGGCTTTGTTTTCCAAATGTAATGAGGATGAGCGTCCAGATCTGGGCCCAGGAATACTAGGTCTTAAACTTTAATTCATGATTTTATGATCTATGTTTTTGGTACTTAAAAAACTTAGGTTGAGGCCTACTTCTGTTTATTTATAGGGGTTGTTGGTTCGTCCGAAGGATAGCCTACTAACATCATATATGACTATTAAGGCGTCATTTCCTGTTATAGTGTGTTTACACTGTAAACGCTCTATAACAGGAAATGACTAAACTTTACACTAATGTTTTGTGGAATTCTCATTTCAAAAAACATATTTTGGGAGAAATTTGTTGGCACATTTTAAACGAAGTAATGGTTCAGAATACGGGCGCCACTTAATTAAACAAAATTTCGAAAACTACCATAGAGACAAAGTTGTTTCTCTCATTAAAATACGTTGATTGTATGTGTCGCATAGTCAAAAAAACGAAGTTAGAAAATTACGAAAAACATTTTTGGGTATGAATCTAGGAAATTTTGAGTTGGCAACCCTACTATCGTATCGTTCATTCACTTCAGTTTGAAAATGGCCTCAGTCTGTGACCGATGTGAGGTGACGCTAGTAGAGCTGGCATGGGGTTCTCCTTTTAAATGTAGTGTGTCCAATTTGTATAATTTAGGTCTCGGGGGTACGGGGGCTCTGCCCCCGTAAAGATCACGTATCACAAATTGATCGGTATAGGGTTTTATACTTTTTAGGTTAGGTTAGGTTAGGGTTTAGGTTTTCCATGAAACCTAGGTTTTTCTCATGGTTTTTGATGCTTCATGACACGTGTTTTTTCCTCCAAAACATGCTAAAACCATTGGTTTCCTGTTGTTTAGGATAAATCTGACCATCACTATTACAGTAAATTATTGCTTGTGCTGTGTTCCCCCACCCAAAACCCCCGGTTCCCACGGTGGTCCCCCCAGATTGTAGGAGGGGTTGGGGGGGTGAAATAACTTCAAGCAATAATTTACTGTAATGGCGATGGTCACATTCATCCTAAACAACAGGAAACCAATGGTTTTAGCATGTTTTGGTGGAAAAAAACACAAAAATTGAGGTGGCGCCCCTATTCTGAACCGTTACCTTAAACGCTTTTAGAACTTTTATTCCATATTCTTGGTGTATTTTGAGGAATTTAGCTTTTCGCTTGATGTTATGTAAAAAAAAGTTCCGAAACAGTTCCATGATTTTTTCCCCCACATAAAATTACTTACTGCAAACGTAGTTTATTTTTATTAACAAAAATGTAATTCTATAGTATGTATATACATATAGGCTAAAAATAAAGCAAATAGAATGATAGGTATTATTAAGAGGAATGTTAGTTACAAATTTACAAGAGTAAAAAATCATCTGTAAATTATATAAATTCTTATGTTAGGACTCATTCAGAATACTGCATTCAAGCTTGGTCCCCTCACTTTAGATATGATATTGATATTACACCCGGAAATTTGGGCAAAAGCCCCGTACACATATTTTCAATCACCAAACACTACAGACCCATCAGCCTTACCTCCATTATTTGCAAATTACTCGAAAGTATCATTAGAGGTAAGGTTACTGAGTTCCTTGAAGAGTGCAACCTTATAAATGATAGCCAGCATGGCTTTCGAAATGGAAGGTCCTGTCTAACCAACTTGATTGAATTTTATGATGGAGTCCTATTGCATTTGGACAATAAAGAGCCAGTAGATATAGTATACTTAGATTTTGCAAAGGCATTTGATACTGTTCCTCATGTAAGATTGTTGGTAAAAGTTAGAGCCCATGGTATAAGAGGTCATATAGCTGACTGGATAGAAGAATGGCTGAGAAACAGAAAACAGAGTTCATCTAAATGGAAATAAGTCTACTTGGAGACCCGTATTGAGCGGAGTCCCACAGGGGTCTGTGCTGGGACCTCTGCTTTTTGTTGTCTATATAAATGATCTAGAGAAGGGCCTATCATGTAAAACCTCAAAATTTGCTGATGATACAAAATTAGGCCATATTGTTAAGTCAGTAGCAGGAGCAATGACAATACAAAAAGACTTAGACAGAGTAACAGCCTGGGCAGATAAGTGGGAGATGAGATTTAATGTTGATAAGTGCAAGGTTATGCATATTGGGCCAAAAAATCCAGAATTTGAATACAATATGAATGGAATTTGGATTAAAAATGATGATAAAGAGAAAGACTTGGGTGTCACTGTGACTAATGAACTTAAACCGTCAAATCACTGTATGGTAATCAGAAATAAAGCAAATGCTAGACTCAATCTCATGCAGAGACACATTGAATACAAATCACCCAATATTATAAAGCAACTATACATTTCATATGTGAGATCCTTCCTCGAATACTGTATTCAATTTAATAGTCCCTATTTGATACAAGATATTGAAAACTGGAAAAAGTACAGAAACAAGCAACAAGAATGATCCCATCTCTAAGACAATTGACATATAAGGAAAGACTGGCGTATCTAAACATGTTCTCATTAAAAAGGAGGAGGTTAAGGGGTGATATGATAGAGGTGTATAAAATGATAAAAGGGTTGGATAAGATAGATTTTTATTCTCTTTTCATTAAAAATCACAATAACCAGACTAGAGGTCATAGTATGAAATTATTTAAGCCAAGATGTAGAACAAATTTAAGAAAACATAGTTTTACAAACAGAGTAATTAAGTTTTGGAACAGTCTGACAGAAGAAGTAGTGACTTCACGTACACTTGATGCTTTCAAAAGAAGGTTGGATAGTTTGATGTCTGCAAGGGACATCTGGTGATAGTGTTTAAGCCCATTTTTATTGCATGAATGGTACTAGTTTATTTCATATATATTATGTGCATTTAGGTGATAGATCTCACAGCTCAACACAAGTGTTGTGGGATATAGGGAGGCAGCATCTTGGGTTAGGGCAGGGGTGGGGAACCTGCGGCCTTTTGGGGTACTAGTTGCGGCCTTCTGCCTATTTGACATTCAGAATTCATACCGTACGATAATGGACAGCAACTGATACCCCTTTAGGGCTTTAGGCTATTTCATTAGATCATGGTTTCAGCTTCACTGCTTCTTACACATACAAGCCTTCTTTATGGCTTGAACAATAGGAAATATGGCAACGCTGCCAGTTGAAACTGGCAGCGTTGCCTTACTGCTTACGCCCTTACCTATCAACGATCAACTCGACTGGATGACAGTTACTGACGATTCTCCGATAGTCACACGCACGCTTGTTTCCTTTAAAACTGTAAATCTTTGATCAATTCGTGTACCATTTATATTTAAAAATCTTCTGGTACCCCAATCATGTCAAAAACTGTGAAAAGAAAATTAAAGGAAGAGAACAGAGTATTCCATGAAGAATGGGAATTGCAGTATTTCATAGTTGCTAAGAAAGATAAAATGATGCGTTTGCTCTGCAACGCCATAATTGCAACAGTGAAGAAACACAATGCATATCAGCATTATGCAACTCATAAGAACCACAAGTATGCTATATTGGAAGAAGAACCCCGAAAGTCTGCACTTACGAAGATGAAACTTCAAAAGCAGCAACAACAGCAAGTATTTAAAACGATGTCAGGCCTAGGGACTGAAATCACTGAAGCAACTTATAAAGTAGCATATATACTTGGAAAAAGAGGTTAGCCATATAGTGATGTGGAAATCATAAAAGAATGCATTGTTGAAGTTGTAGCCTCTTTAGATTCAGACAAGGTTAACAAATACAAACAACTACCTCTTTCAAAAAGGACCATAACTGATCGGCAACATGAATTAGCCCTCAATGTAACTGAACAGCTTCATACAATATGCCAAAGCGAAAATACTTATTATTCGATTGCCTTGGATGAGTCCACTGATATTACTGACTCAGCACGTGTCATTTTTTATTCGTGTTATAACTGCAGATTTTCAATACTACGAGGAGTTACTGGCTTTGGGTACCCTTACGGTGAAGACACGTGGAATTGACGTCTTGTCTCTCTTCAAAGAAAAATGCCGTGAAGCGAAACTGAATTTATGTAATTTAGTAAGTGTATGCACAGATGGTGCACCTTCTATGAGAGGAAAATGTGCAGGACTTGTTGCGCTACTACGAAAAGAACGGCTAAATCCAGATAGCTTGATTTCCTTTCACTGTATTTTGCATCAACAGAATCTCTGTGCCAAATCTACTGTTTTAAGTGACACATTAAGTAAAGTTATACGTATTGTGAACTACATTAGAGCAAATGCATCACGACATCGCCAGTTTCGCAATATGTCTATGCTTGATGATGAAACATTCAGTGTGGATCTTCCGTATCATTCTAAAGTGCGCTGGTTATCATAAGGGCAAGTCTTTGAAAAACTTTTGTCTTTGCGAAAACAAATCACAAGATGTTTTGAGGAACTCGATGAACCATGTGAATTGTCAAAAAAGGATTTTTGCAGAAATGCTGCATTTTTGTGTGACGTTGTGGGGCTGCGCAGTTAATTTTCCGCATTTATATTATTTTTATATTAGTTATCGACAAACCAATTTTGCGCGTACCAAATTGTATATATTTTATCATTGTGTAATTTTAAGAATCATATATAATCTTTATAAATAAATATTGTACATAAATTTATATATATATATTTAATTAATTCAGCTGTATATAAAATAACAAAATCTTCTGTAAAATAACCTCAGCCAACCAAGATCTCAATAAACTCTGAAAACGACCGGCTTTTCCTTCAAGACGCCAACCCCCGCAAACGACAGGGAGAGAAGAGGACACGAGAGGCCCCTAAAAGAGATAGCTTGCCTCTCGTATCCTTCATTCTTTCCGGCAACTACAAGTAGCACCAAGAAGGAACCAGCTACAATTGGTGACCCCGGAGTGACCCGAAGCAGCCAGCGGAAGCAACATCCTTCAGTCGCCGGGCGGAACAAACCGAAGCCACGCCTCTTCGCCGCCCACCCGTAGTAGCCGGTCGGAACCAAAGCAGCAGCAGACACGAATTACATTCCCGCAAGATGGAATCTGTTGAATCAGGAGTGCACCATGTCACCATCAAGCCACCCACGTTCTCTGAAGCGTCGGCCGCAGGATGGTTCTCCATCATGGAGGCACAATTCCACATTTCCAGAATAACATCCGAAGAGACCAAATTTTTCCATGTTCTAGCCTCGTTACCCCCCGAAGTCGTCTCACGAATTTCAGCAGCAACTCTCTCCAACAAGTCGTACACCGATTTAAAAGAAGAAATCGTGAGTCATTACGAAAAGACGAAGCCAGAACTCTTCGAACGACTCATCTCCAACACTCCTCTCACTGGAAAGCCCTCCCAATTCCTTCAAGATATCCACCAAACGGCACTGAAGGTGGGCGTCAGCGATGATTTGGTGAAGCATAAATTCATCCAGGCGCTCCCATCCTCAATAGCGCCCGTCGTAGCAGCACAAAAGGAGCTGACGCTAACTCAACTCGGCAAACTAGCCGATGAGTTAATACCGTTCGCTCAACAAAGCTGCTACGCGGCGCCAACGTCAACTCGAGCCAATACAAGCCCAAGAACGAATATCCCCATCGGCCTAAAACCCTTCAGCGAGAATCAGCGGCCGGTGGTGTGCCGCGCGCACCTTTATTATGGCCCCCAAGCAAGGACCTGCAGGCCATGGTGCAAGTGGCCAAATAAAGATGACGCCAAGCTGCTCCCCTCGTCACGCCCAAATTCAAGATCTTCCTCACCATCAAGAGAAACGTCGGAAAACTAGATAAGCAGGCTGTGATTAACGCGACGTCCGGCCTGCCGCTGATCTCAGTCGCAGCTCGCATCGCCAGTCTGAAGGTCAATTTTATCATTGACACAGGAGCGAGCATCTCAATTTTACCACCAACTTGTGTCAATGATTGTCAACTCCACCCAACCGCAGTAAAGATTTCCACCGCAAACGGTCAGCCGCTCGAAATATTCGGAGAAGTAACACTGGACATATCAATTCCTAAATTACGAAGAATATTCAGGTGGCCATTCGTCGTCGCCCAAGTCTCCAGTCCACTTCTCGGCGCCGATTTTCTATCCCATTATGACATCCTTGTGGACTGCAAGCATGGCATTTTGAAGGATAGAGCAACAACTCTTCAAGCCACTACTAAACCTGTGCAATCCAAAGACCTTCACCTCATCAATATTAACCCTACCGACAAATTACCTCAAGAAATCAGGAACCTGCTTGACAAGTACTCCTCACTACTGAAACCAGCTCAACCGCAGAAAGTTTCCACCAACACTGTCAAGCATACCATCGACACTGGCAGCGCACCACCAGTGTTTGCAAGCCCTCGACGTCTTCCACCCGATAAATTATCCTCAGCTAAGGCTACTTTCAACAACTTACTTCAAGATGGAATTATAGAACCCTCAAAATCACCATGGGCCTCACCGTTACACCTCGTTCCGAAGAAGATACCAGGCGAATGGCGGGCGTGTGGTGATTATAGAAGCCTAAACGCTGTCACGAAACCGGACAGATATCCACTTCCTCATATAAGAAGTCTGTCAACATCTCTGCACGGAAAATCATGCTTTAGCAAAATCGATCTAGTCAGAGCATA
Source organism: Bathynomus jamesi (assembly GCA_023014485.1). Taxonomy (NCBI): domain Eukaryota; kingdom Metazoa; phylum Arthropoda; class Malacostraca; order Isopoda; family Cirolanidae; genus Bathynomus; species Bathynomus jamesi. Next base: position 175,463 of record JAJOZX010002136.1, on the reverse strand, counting down.
TCACCAAATTCCAGTCCACCCAGAAGATATCGAGAAAACGGCTATAACAACTCCATTTGGTTTATTTCAGTATTTATACATGCCATTTGGTTTAAGAAACGCCCCTGCAACATTTCAACGCTTCATGGATACAATTTTCAGAGGAGTTGACTGCGTATTTGTGTATCTCGACGATATTTTAGTCCATTCAAATAACGCAGTTGACCATTTGAAAGACTTAGAACGCGTATTCAAGATCCTTCAAGAACACAATTTAAGAATTTCCTTAGAAAAATGCATATTTCAGCAATCCAAAATTGAATTTCTGGGTCATGAAGTTTCCCCAGCAGGCATTCGTCCTCCTGTAAACAAAGTCTCCGAAATTCAAGATATTCCCCAACCGCAAGATTACCAAAGCCTCAGAAGATTCCTAGGAATGACGGGATTCTATCGCCATATGATACCCCGTTACGCCGATTTAGTCTCACCTTTAAGTGAAATCGTCAGAACTCAAGTCAAAAGCAAAAGTCTACAGTGGAACGACGAAGCAATTCAAGCCTTTCAAGATGTCAAGGATGCACTACGGAACGCCGTTACGCTTTGTCATCCTCTTCCATCAAGCTCAATCCTTCATTTAGTTACGGACTGCTCACAAATAGCAGCTGGAGCAGTTCTTCATCAAATAATCGACAGCACACCAGTTCCCATCGCCTTCTTTTCCAAGAAATTAACTACAACTCAGCAAGCGTACGCCGCATACGATAGAGAATTACTCGCAGCATACCTAGCCGTCCTGCATTTCCGTCAATTTTTAGAAGGTCGTCAAGTAATACTCTTCACGGATCACAAACCGATGGTTTCTGCCTACAAGAGTCCCTTACGAGCCAAGACAGACCGACAACAACGTCATTGGTCTGCCATCACGGAATACGTATGCGATGTAATACATATCTGTGGATCCGAAAACGTCGTAGCGGACTGCCTTTCACGCAACGTAAACGCAGTACATATCGACGCTTTCGATTTATCAGCAATCGCGGAATCTCAACAAAAAGATCAAGAAACGCAAGAATTTCTCCCACGTCTCAAGCCGTTCCCGTTTCCAGAAAATACAACTTTATATTGCGATACATCCACGCCATATCCCCGTCCTTTTGTTCCCAAGCAGCATCGATCTTCCATCTTCAATCAATTTCATAATATTTCTCATCCAGGCATCAAGCAATCACTTCGTATCATTAAATCAAGATACTTTTGGCCCTCAATGAATAAGGATATTCGAACTTGGTCCCGAAATTGTGAATCATGTCAATCCTCAAAAATTTCTCGCCATACAAAATCAGAAATAACCCCCTTCGATTTACCAAGTTCAAGATTTGAAACGGTACATATCGACATCGTCGGTCCCTTACCGCCAACCACTTTGCCCGGTCAAACATATCCTTCCCCATATAGATATCTCCTAACCTGCATCGATCGTGCCACAAGATGGATAGAAGCATATCCTCTGATTGATACTACAGCCACATCAATAGCACACGCATTTCTCGATGTATGGATTTCAAGATTTGGTGTACCACTGCAAGTCATAACGGACCGCGGATCCCAATTCGAATCCGAACTCTTTAGGGAACTCTCAGCTCTCATCGGATTTCACCGACTAAGAACTTTGTCGTATCGCCCTCAGACCAACGGAATAATTGAAAGATCTCATCGCACCATCAAGACAGCAATCATCGCTCGAAAACAAGATTGGCTCCCCGCTTTACCCATAGTTCTCCTTGGTTTACGCAGTCTCCCCAACGAATCGGGTTATTCACCGTTCACCACCGTCACCGGAACCACCCTATTATGCCCGAGGCCAATGATCGCCAATTCGTCGTCAAAATCCAATTCAAAATTCATCTCCGAATTAGCCAAGAAAATGACGCAAATCGATTTCGCCCAACTCTCTCAAGGAAACATTCACTCAGCCCCCAAATCATTCATTCCATCGGAACTCCACAAATCAAGCCACGTATGGGTACGCATCGACCGCGTTCGAAAACCATTCGAGGCACCATATCAAGGACCTTTCCGTGTTCTCGAACGCCACGATAAGTACTTCGTAATAGAAAAAACTAACGGATCATCAGAAGCCATTTCAATTAATCGTTTAAAACCGGCGTATATAGTTTCAGGTCCCACACAGGTACCGGGCGCACAATCGGACGACATCGGATCGGAGAAAAAGCACGCAAGGAAAAAGGACGATGGAGGACGCACCTCGGAGGTAGCAAATACAGACCTCAGGACGGGCGCGCAGGACAACGCAACAACCGGAAACGAGGCCGACCGAGGATCAACGCGAGCTGGACGAAGGATCCGATTCAAATCAAGACCCGAATATTTCTACTTTTGATATACGTGCTCCGCTTCTCGGGGTGGGCAGTAGTGTGGGGCCGCGCAGTTAATTTTCCGCATTTATATTATTTTTATATTAGTTACCGACAAACCAATTTTGCGCGTACCAAATTGTATATATTTTATCATTGTGTAATTTTAAGAATCATATATAATCTTTATAAATAAGTATTGTACATAAATTTATATATATATTTAATTAATTCAGCTGTATATAAAATAACAAAATCTTCTGTAAAATAACCTCAGCCAACCAAGAACTCAATAAACTCTGAAAACGACCGGCTTTTCCTTCAAGACGCCAACCCCCCAAACGACAGGGAGAGAAGAGGACACGAGAGGCCCCTAAAAGAGATACCCAACAAAGCGATAGCTTGCCTCTCGTATCCTTCATTCTTCCCGGCAACTACAAGTAGCACCAAGAAGGAACCAGCTACAACGTAATGTCAAAGCAAAATGACCTGAATATTTCTTTGCAAAGTAAAACTAAATCCATATATGAAATGTGGCAAAAAATCCAGGCTTTTCGGAGGAAGCTGCGCTTTTTCAAACCTATCCTTACCCGATCAGAACTTTCAGCTGAACACTTCCCTGAACTGGCAAAGGTAATTGAGGAAGAAAATACAAGCAAATCATTAAGGGAATGCGATGTGAAAGAATACACAGCTGTCCTAGACTCCCTGATTGAAGAATACGATGAAAGATTTGAAGATTTTGAGAAACATGACTTCACACTGAAACTAGCTTTCCGACCACACCTGGTTGATGTCTCCAAAGCACCTGCAGATTTACAGATGGAGTTGATTGAGCTATTAGAAGATAATATCCTTATGTCTCTATTTGATACTAAGAAGGATCCTGTTGAAATATGGAAAAATGCCGTTGAATACCCACGTCTGCGCCAACATGCTCGTCGAATGTTGTCTTGTTTCGGCACAACCTACTGTTGTGAATCACCGTTTTCGTATGTGACTCAAATCAAAACGCGCTTGAGATCTCAGATGACGAATATTCACCTGGAGGACCAACTAAAACTACGGTCCCGCAATAAGCAGTCACAAAAAAGTAATTAAATGGTTTATCACTTTCTCACTTAATATTAACATCATTTCACTTAATATCATTTTTCACTTGATATTAGTTCTATTGTCAATTATCACCCCCCAAAAAAATGAATGTGCACTTGCTGAATTTTTTATTTATTATAAAAACCCTCACGTATTATCAAGTTTGATTTAAAATTAGTAAATATGTAGATTGTAGACTAAAATATGACATTTTGTTGTACTGTATATGTTAAATTCTCAGCATGCGGCCTAATAGGGTCTTGGTTAAATGAAATGCGGCCTTCCAATGAAAAAAGGTTCCCCACCCCTGGGTTAGGGGATACTCTTTGTCCTTACACACCCCTTTTAAAGAGATTCCTCTGCCGAGCGGTGCCCCCCACAGTACTGTGAGGTATTGAAAAACTCATAATCTTTACTTGACCTACAAACACCTTTAAATGGGAGACCCAAAATGGGTGCACACCAGTGATGTAGTCGAGACCACCAAGTCCGAGACTGAGACTGAGACCGAGACCGAGACCTGATCCTGTGAGACCAAGATCGAGACCGAGATCAAAGTGTAGTGAATACTCTTATTTTAGTTTCAAGATAAATGTTAATTTTACCGTCTTGAATTTCGGAATAGCTATAAATTCATTTTAAATTAGTTACCCATCATAATTCAATTGTAAACCACATTAATACTAATTTTATGTATACTGTATTATTTTATTGTATGTAAACATAATTAATTATATATCACAATTGTCAGTTAATTATTTATATTCAAATAATTATTTTAATCTAATACCATGTCCATTTTGCAAATAAATAATAGAAATCCAAGGGTTATATTTTCCATCCTTGGTACTGTCGCAGTTTCGCCTAACGGACTCAATACGGCTAGTGAGATAATCACTGGTTGACACTTAACAGCGGCAGTGCTTATGGCTACATCATCCAGGTTAACCTATACCGGATAGATGCGCTACGGTCCCAAGCCGTAGCTTGCCTAGGCCCAACGACGACGACGACGAAAACCAACAATTGGTGACCCCGGAGTTGGATTCCCCCTTTTACTCGAACGACTAGGACTAGACTGTAACGTCGTTCGTGCCCATCACCCTCTTCACCGAGCGACTAGGACCAGACTGTAACGTCGCTCGTGCCCTCTGCCCCTCACCCCTGCCCGTGCGCTCTGTGCCTGCGCTCGTCTCAACCTCCACTCCTTCGTTGGTAACTTGTCGTCTTGCTTGTACGTCAGCAAGCATAGGAGAAGATGCCTGACGACGCTGGTGCCATCTCCCATTTGAGCGTAAAGCTCCCCGTCTTCTGGCCGGGTGATCCATTTATTTGGTTCCACCAAGTGGAATCACAATTCAACTTGGGAAGGATCACCGCTAGCAGGACAAAATACGATCATGTTTTGTCCTCTCTACCAGCGAGCATCATCTCTGAAGTCCGTGACGTCATCGTGTCTACTTCCACGAGTGAGGACCCATACAACGATCTGAAGTCTGCCATCCTGTGCCGCACCACTGTCTCCGAGCGTGAGAAACTACATCAGTTAATCTCAAAAGAAGAACTTGGAGACCGTAAGCCCACTCAAATGCTGAGGGCTATGCAGTGCGCTCTAGGCGAACGCGCACAAACCTTCGATAAGGACATCTTTAGACAGTTGTTCTTGCAGAAACTTCCTCCATCAGCTCAGCGTGTCTTGGCCACTATGGATCCTGCTACTCCAGTTGATAAACTAGCAGAAACTGCCGACAAAGTAGTGGAGATTGACACAGCTCCGGTCAACAACGTGAACACACAATCGGAACTGGAGTTGAAAGTGGAAGAGTTAAGTCAACAACTCAACCACGTTTGTTCTCTGCTACAAAATCAACGGCAAAGAAGCCATTCTCGGTCAAGATTTACGAAGAGGCATCGTTCGAGTTCCGGGAAGATCTGCTTCTACCACTCTAAATTTGGAAAGAAGGCTAGGAAGTGCATCTCCCCTTGCAATTTTTCGTCGGAAAACCCCAGCAGCGAGTCCTAATGGCGTCTAGTACTCGCACTGCCAACCTGTTATTCATAAAGGACAGGAACTCTGGTGTCAATTTCTTGGTCGATACCGGAGCGTCAGTCAGTGTATTCCCTCAAAAATCTGGTCATACGCACTCGGAATCTCCGCCTCTATACGCTGCTAACGGTTCACGCATACCCACGTACGGTACTCAGTCGCGTGAACTAAACTTGGGCCTTCACCGATCCTTCAAGTGGATTTTCATCTGTGCTCAAGTGCAGCATCCCATAATCGCGCTGACTTCCTCCAGCATTTCAAACTCCTGGTGGATCTTGACAAGCGACGCTTATGCGACCAGGCCACACTGCTTTCTGTTCTTGCCAAAACAGGTTGCCCTTCCGGACGCCTCGAACTCTGCACTTTCCCTCGTTCCCCCTAATTCCATGTACCAGTGCCTTTCCAGCGATATCCAGGAATTCTTCAACCGATGCAGATGGGTGATACCATTAAGCACACCATTACCCATCACATTACAACAAAAGGTCCCCCTGTGTTTGCAAAACCCAGACGTCTTGCCCCGGACAAACTGAAAGCTGCCAAATCGGAATTCCAGCTTATGATAGATCTTGGGATAATAAGACCTTCCAAAAGCAGTTGGTCCTCTCCCCTACACCTGGTCCAGAAGAAGTCAGGAGACTGGAGACCATGTGGGATTACCGGTTTTTGAATTCGACAACCATCCCGGACCGATATCCGGTACCAAATGTCCAAGACTTTACTTCTCTTCTCCACGGCAAATCTATCTTCAGTAAAATAGACCTCGTTAAGGCTTTCCACCACATTCCCGTAGAGCCTTCGGATATTCCCAAGACTGCAGTTTGTACACCATTTGGGTTATTCGAATTTGTGAAGATGCCGTTCGGGCTACGGAATGCTGCGCAAACCTTTCAGAGGTTTATAGATGAGGTCACCAGAGGCTTAGACTTTGTTTATGCCTACATCGATGATTGCTTGTGGCCAGCTCAACGGAAGAGGAACATAAGGAACATCTTTCACTACTCTTTCAACGCTTAGAACAATACGGTGTTACTATTAATGCATCTAAGTGTGTGTTTGCACAGCCAACCTTGGAATTTCTTGGTCACACGATTTCGCAGCACGGAATTACCCCCCTTCAGGACAAGTGTGAAGTGATAAAAAATTACCCTATGCCAATAATCAGCGTGAGTTACGTCGGTTTCTAGGTTTGGTAAATTATTACCACAAGTTCATTAAAAACTGTGCCAGTGTTCTTGCTCCTCTACACGCTATGATCACACACAAACGCAAGGTAACGAAATTGGTATGGTGTAGCGATAGTTTACAGGCGTTCGACAATGCCAAAAATGCTATCAATAGTGCATTGTCTCTGTCATTTCCTATCAGTGATGCCCCCCCTAACTCTGACGGTCGATGCATCAGATGTTGCGATCGGTGGGGTGTTGGAACAAACCATTAACGGTCAACAAGCACCCATCGCGTTTTACTCGAAAAAGCTGCAGCCAGCCCAAACGCGTTATAGTGCTTTCGGACGTGAACTTCTTGCTATTTACTTAAACGTGAAGCATTTTCAACATTTCCTTGAAGGCCGAGAGTTTTGTGTTTTACCGACCACAAACCTTTGGTCACTGTCTTCAATAAAAACAGCTGTAACCACTCTCCCAGAGTCATCAGGCAACTCGATTATATCTCGCAATTTACCACAGATATCCGCCACATCAAAGGTGTCTTGAACACTCCCGCGGATGCACTTTCAAGAATAGAGATTACTTCTGTTACCCTCAGCTCTACACTGTGGAATGCTATTGCACAGGATCAAGATAAGGATACGGAACTACAAGACCTGCTCAGAGAAGACTCCACTCACTCACTTTCCCTCAAGAAAATGAGTATGCCAGGATTGTCTGTGCCCCTCTATTGCGACGTATCAACAGCTGCTATTCGCCCTTATGTCCCTCCATGTCACAGACAAGCAGTCTTCACGGATCTTCATAAGCCCTCCCATCCTGGTATCCGTGCTTCGCAACACCTGGTTACCTCTCGCTTTGTTTGGCCCTCGATGCGGAAGGATGTCAAACATTGGACCAAAACGTGCCTTGCCTGCCAGCGTGCCAAAGTCCAAAGGCACACCAGGTCCCCCTTTGACGCATTTCCGCCCCCATCCCAGCGATTTGAGGTAATTCATGTAGACATTGTTGGCCCTCTTCCAGTGATTCAAGGCCAACGTTATCTGCTCACCTGTCTCGACCGCTTTTCCAGATGGCCTGAAGCCATCCCACTTCCTGATATCCAAGCGGACACTGTTGCAAGAGCCTTTCTTCATGGATGGGTATCAAGATTTGGATTGCCGACAAAAGTCATCACTGACCAAGGTCGCCAATTTGAGTCTTCGCTTTGGAAGAAGTTTACCAGCTTGTTGGGTACAGTACATGCGCATACCTGTGCGTATCATCCGCAAGCTAACGGTCTCGTCGAACGCTTCCATCGCCAGCTGAAGTCATCCCTTATGTGTCACGAAGACTCCCATTGGATGGATAAGCTTCCACTCGTGTTGCTTGGTATTCGCTCTGCATTTAAGAGTGATCTGAAGACTACAGCGGCTGAACTAGTCTATGGAACAACACTGCGGCTACCAGGTGGCTACTTCACTGCAGGGATAAGTCATGTGATCCTACGGAATTCGCTCAAACACTTTCCTCTCACATGCAGTCCCTTCAGCCTGTTCCCCCTCGATTGACTAGCCAACAGAACATCTTTGTTTCCCCAGCCCTCCAGTCTTGCACCCACGTTTTCGTTCGTGTACCTGTCCCAAAACGGCCTCTCCAATGTCCATATGACGGGCCCTATGAAGTTCTCCGACGTACGCGCAAATCATTTCTCATCCAGCGCGGTTCCAAGGTCGACAAGGTTTCTATCGATCGTCTTAAGCCTGCGTTTTTGGAATCAACCTTAAGCGAGGTACATGTAGCTACCAAAAAGGTCCAGGGGAAATCTGTGTCGTTCGGAACTCTTTGAACTTCCTCTCTGGTGGGGGAGTGTGTAGTGAATACTCTTATTTTAGTTTCAAGATAAATGTTAATTTTACCGTCTTGAATTTCGGAATAGCTATAAATTCATTTTAAATTAGTTACCCATCATAATTCAATTGTAAACCACATTAATACTAATTTTATGTATACTGTATTATTTTATTGTATGTAAACATAATTAATTAATATCACAATTGTCAGTTAATTATTTATATTCAAATAATTATTTTAATCTAATACCATGTCCATTTTGCAAATAAATAATAGAAATCCAAGGGTTATATTTTCCATCCTTGGTACTGTCGCAGTTTCGCCTAACGGACTCAATACGGCTAGTGAGATAATCACTGGTTGGCACTTAACAGCGGCAGTGCTTATGGCTACATCATCCAGGTTAACCTATACCGGATAGATGCGCTACAGTCCCAAGCCGTAGCTTGCCTAGGCCCAACGACGACGACGACGAAAACCAACAAAAGGTTCGAGATCGAGATCTACCTTCCGAGATCGAGACCCTTAAAATTCGAGACCGAGATCGAGACCAAGCTCATGCCCTTTCAATTTGTTTTACACTACTATGGAAATTAGACTATGTTAAGTATATTAATAAACTAATAACTACTTTCTCATATGTAGTGTGTTGAATGCAAAAAGTGTAGCCTATAAATTAACAAATGAATATATATATATACACGTACTTTTTATTTATTTACTTCTTTTATATCTGTTACAGAAGGTTTAATGAACGTACCTACTACCCAGTTTGACTTGTGCATTTATTTAAAGCATGATAGGTGCTCATTACACTTAAGGAACATCAGCATGCTCAGAAAATCTGCTGAAGTTCGACTTCTGTGGGGCCTCATTATTATGCCTCCATGGCTAAATATACGCTCAATTGGAGCACTAGAGGCAGGCACTGTTGAAACAGTACGAATCGGTACGTTGTAAATATAAGTGATGTGAAGGGTTGTCGAGTTATTCTATGCTTTATTGAATTTATCGGTACTGTTTTCTTTATGCTGTATTTCTTGCATTATTTTTGTGCGAAGCATTTTATTTTTTCAAATACATATTGGATGGGAGGATAATCGTTTTTATCACGCCACAGAGGTTGACACGCCGTTTGGCAACACTAAGTGGCCGTATAATATATACTTATATATATAATATATATAATTCTCTATTTAGTGTTTCCATTTTCAATAAAATTAGTCTGACGGGGGGGGGGGGCAAATATTTTTGTAGCGCTAACCTAAAAAAAACAGGGTGACTGATTAGCGAATACCTAGAGTCCCTTACTTTTACAAACTTTCATAAACATTCTGAATTGTGTCTGTTCAACCAAGCCACCGTCATGAGTATGCCAATAACATGTATTTTTCATTACGGTCTCGAGAGGTCTCGAAAGGTCTCGGGGAGAAAAACCGAGACCGCGTCTGTCGAGACCGAGATCGAGACCGAGATCTAAATAGCGGAGACCGAGATCGAGATCGAGATCTGCAAATTGGGTCTCGAGATCGGTCTCGAGACCGAGACCGATCTCGAGACCTACATCACTGGTACACACACACACATTTCTACAATACTGTACAGTCTTTACAGCTACACCTACACTTTTCCTCCTAAGTATATATATTGTAATGTATGTGGCTGTAAATTGCAGTGGCGGCTCGTGACTAAAAATTCTAGGGGTGCTGTCTCTAAGAATGGGTTGAAATAATTACTGAAATAAAAGGATGAGCATTGAGCAATGAATAAAAGTTTCAAAAGTTATTGAAAAAGTTATTCAGTGAGCTCATCCTTATATTGTTCTTGATTATTTCAATTGTAAATAAAAAATTTAGGGGTACTGCAGTTCCGCAGTGCCTACCGACGAGCCGCCACTGGACTAAATTGTGACTTGGTCCGCAATTGATATGGACCGTGACTTATTTTTGGTTGGCAAGGTACTGGTATTGATGGGTACCGTAATGAAATTGACTGGATTCTTTAGATCTGATATATTTGCATGTCAGTTATAGATATAGAGTGTAACATATTTGTGGATAGTAGCCTATTATGACTTTGATCCTCTGGATCCAGAGATTCTATCTTTAGTTTTAAATTGATAATTAATTAGTTTTAAATTGATAATTAATTAGTTTTGTAAAAATTGGTTGTTGCAAATGTACAGGCAGTTTTTACATAGTGGAGCCACCTCGATGGGCCGAAGTGGCCCCTAGTGTGTCCACTATAAAAATTTCTTATGTTCTTATGATTTCCATATATTATCTCTGCCCGAAATGTATATCTCCAGATCTTGAACAATGCAATATTTGGTTATAGAAAGGAAAACCTGTCGCAAAACGGCAATATTTAAGTACCCCATTTGATAAAACCTATTACAACTTACTCTATTGTTGTAACCTGTTATGGAAAACTGATACGTGTGGGTAAGTTGGGAGGTAACGAAAATGATCCACTGAGTAGGTAGGTAGTTAATCTAACAATTATTAAACTCTCTTTATGTTGTGGGGTGGCCAGACGTCCGGCCTTAGCCCGGACAGTCCGTCTTTTGAGCACCACTACACCATGGGCCTCACTCATTCAAATGCCGTAATTCTTCTACATACGCGCAGAAACCAATGCCCCAAGGGGGCACCTCCCGCATGCCGTAACCATGGTGTAGTGGTTATCATATCTGACCGGCAATCGGAAGATCCCGGGTTCGATTCCCGGGTGTTACCTCATTTTTTCATTTGTTTTGTTCTCTCTCTCTCTCTCTCTCTCATCTTGCGCGGAATATCTCCTATACAAGCGTCGTTCTTTATGTTAATTATACTGCGTGTTTGCAGTTAAATGTATATATAGTTACGGCATGCGGGAGGTGCCCCCTTGGGGTATTGGTTTCTGCGCGTATGTAGAAGAATTACGGCATCTGAATGAGTGAGGCCCATGGTGTAGTGGTTATCATATCTGACCGGCAATCGGAAGATCCCGGGTTCGATTCCCGGGTGGTTACCTCATTTTTTCATTTGTTTCGTTCTCTCTCTCTCATCTTGCGCGGGATATCTCCTATACAAGCGTCGTTCTTTACGTTAATTATACTGCGTGTTTGCAGTTATATATATATATATATATATCAGTGGCGTGCGGTGATTTTTCGTCAAGGGGAAGCAATTAAAGCAAAAACAACGAAGATTATATAAAATAAAAATAAAACTTTAAAATACTCGTATATAATAAAAACAAAACACATATAATCATCTACTTACTTTACTTATAGGTTAATTCTATTCTTCTTTCTTTTTTATTAAATATATCTATTATTTCTTCGTAAAAGGCATCGGTTTTCATATCCTTAAGAAGCTTTTTCTCAATTGAGATTAAAGCTAAACTTGCAAGCCTTTCTTCCCCTTGCGTATACGTTGCCAGATATTTCAAGAAAATTAACTATAAGATCTGGACAGCGAAATCTAAATTGCTTCCTTTTTGACATAGGGAAGGATAAAATAACGATAAATATATATTCTTTTTCGCTTAACATGGCCATGGAATTTTTTAGTAGAAAAACTATATATGAAACTTGTTGTATTCAATAAATACTACATTATTAAACATTAAATGAGTTTTTAGAATGGAAAGAAACAATTTGTAACAGTAAAAAAAGGCGAAAGTCATTGGGAAAAAGGATGCATTTCGTCAATTGTTGTCCAACTCGAGATTTTTTGCGTCGGCTTTCTTAAAGGTTCTTGCACGAACGGCAACCAATGTATATACTATGTATCCACCTGATTACCAATCAAATGCTATAAATAGTATAATAAAATGATTTTGTACAAATTATTAACACATATTGAACTGTTTAAACTTTAAAGTATAATACAGCATTTTCTTCTTTCTTTGAATAGGGCAGCATTGCTTCCCTTGCTTCCATGGACCACACGCCACTGATATATATATATATATATATATATATATATGTGTTAACGTACGGCCACATACGCAGTGTCCTCCTTTTTGGGAATTTGGAAATGGCCATCCTATGTCAATGACTGGGTGGATGAAACCAATTGGTTGCTCACCAAAGTTATTCACCACACTAGTAGTTATATACTGTGTAATAGAGCGTGCTTCGTAGTATTGATACACACTACCAATCAACGAACAAACAAAAGGGTCGCTGGTGGGAAAAAACCGGGACAAAAGAACTTGCATCAAGAGTGGAATGTCGACCGGGAAGGCTTGAAAACAGAAAACCATCGCCACCAGTAAGTGTGCTCAGAAATTAAGCAACTAGAAGAAAGACTCCAAGAAGAAATCAGGCCTGCCTAAGAAGACGAGGACTTATCTAATAATACTCAATAAGTGAACATTTGTATTTCTAAGCCCCAGTTTAGTGATAACATTTAAACTAGGTCCAGTTAAATTAGGCTTACATTGTGGTCTAATAAGACCTAGCATCAACTCATAGCTTAACAAAGGCTAAAGTAAATTACCCTAACCTAATTTGGTGAGGAATCCTATTGTGGACCTCAATTTACGCTACCCGCTCTGGACCATTTCCGGAATCTCTAGGCTGACCTCTACAAGGCTAGGCTTAACTTACTCTACAGTTAGACTGGAGATATTAGGGGTGGGTTAATTGGAGACCAATTCATGCAGAGCATTTTTCACACTGTTTGGTGTTCAGCCTTTGTACAGTTGTGTATACCTGTAAATAGTGTTTAATAAAAATGGCGATATCCTATTTTGGCGTCCCAAATTATTCAGCCAACCAGTTAGGTCAGTTGTACGCCCTTAATGATTGGTTAGGTTAAGTCTTGATATTTTCGTTTAAACTAACGAAAATATCAAGACTTAACCTAACCAATCATCAAGGGCGTACAGTTGACCTAACCGGGCGGTCAATTAACCTAATTAACATCAACAAGTAATTTGAAAGTGTTGGAATGTCGTTTATTTTTGGTTGGTTGAATAATTTGGGACGCCAAAATAGGATATTGCCATAAAATATGACTTAAAAATAAATTTTCGGTTTCGCTTATTTTTTCAGGTAAAACTTGCTTCCCCCCTTATGGAAAAGTGATACGTGTGCGGAGTTGGGAGGTTACGAAAATGGTCCACTGAGTAGGTAGGTAGTTAATCTAACAATTATTGACCTCCTTTTATGTCAATAACTGGGTGGATGAAACCAATTGATTGCTCATCAGAGTTATTCTCCACACTAGTATTTATATATTGTGTGATAGAGCGTGCTCGGTAGTAGACATACACTACCGATCAACCAACAAACAAAAAGTTCGTTGGTGGAAAAAGCTGGGGAACAAAGGACTTGCATCAAGAACGGCATGGCGAACGAAGTAGCTTAAAAACAGTAAAAGATCTCGACCAGCAAGTACTCTCTCAAAAATTAAGCAACTAGAAGAGAGAAATCAGGACTTATTTAATAACACTCAGTAAATGAACAATTGTATTTCTAAACCCCAGTTTAGTGATAACATATAAGCTAGGTCCAGTTAAATTAGGCCTACATTGTGATCTAAGACCTAGCATCATCTCATAACTTAACAAAGGCTAAGGCAAATTACCCTAACCTAATTTGATGAGGAATCCTACTGTGGACCTCAATTTACTCTGCCCACTCTGGACCATTTCCGGAATCTCTAGGCTGACCCTACAAGGCTAGGCTTAACCTACTCTACGGTTAGACTAGAGGTATTAGGGGTGGGTTAATTGGGGACCAATTCATACAGAGCATTTTTCACACACTCCTCTCACACAAAATCGGGCCGCTACGCCTATGCAGAGTAGTAAATTTTTGGAATGACTTGCCATATGATGTGGTAAATTAGTTATGTTAAGAAAAATTTGGATACTTTCATGAATGAGGGAGAGATAGTTGTAGATTGTAAATAGTGTATATTCTTAGCTTAAGTTATGTAGGCTACTTTGTTAGCTCTGTAAATAGTTTTGTTATTTATCTTGCCAACTTTTTTTAGCTGAAGGCACCCCAGTGCCATGTGCTCTTTCGCGACACCCCGGCACTTCCACTGTACAGCCACTGCCCCACCACCAGCATCGTATACGATTAACTTCAAACTGAGCCTATACAGTTTCTGTATGAACGTAATAAATCTCGAATATTTTGTTTCATTTTACATTTTTATATATTTCGTAACTTTTGACGTTTTAATTGTATTTATTTTTGTTATTTTCGTGAAATTTCGCGGGATCCGGTTCAGAAACACTGATCTAAAAGAAAAATGCAAGAATTAAAAATCATTAAATGCTTTAAAAAAACTAGTCTAATGTTTTGTTAGGAAGAAGATAGAATTAGTAAGAACAGTTTGGCTTTGTTGATCCTATTTCACGCTAAAAAATTTATTAATATAGAATGCTGAAAACAATGGAATTAAGAAGAAGTGAGAAAGCACAACTTCAGTTCTCTTTTCTACAAGCGCTAATGTGAAGAAACTTAAATGTTCTCGATGTGCAGTTTGAAACTGTTCCAAGAAACAAAATAGAGCACCAGCAAGTGTCGTAGTGGTAGAAATAGAGCTACAGTCACTCGTGATGACAGACATTTAAGACTGCTGTGTTCTGTCGTAGATTGTAGAAAAACCTTTGATTTTTCTAACGGCTTTCGAACAGCAACTGGAGGCTGAATGAAAGTGGTTTGAAAGGTTGCAAGACCTGGAAGAAACCTTGGCTCGCAGAGACCAACAGGACGATTGGGCAAAGGTGCTTTTTGGTCCGACGAAAGCAAATTTGAGATGAGCTCAGCGACCATTATGATGCGACCTATTGTCACTTTAATGCAAATAATGTAAGAGGTTGTCAGGTGCACCTTTGACATTATAGCATTTCAATTTTTCTTCACGGGTGTTTGGAGCCATTTAGGAGAGTTGGGGAAAGCCTGACTGTATAGTTCCAACAGTAAAACACGGAGGTGGAAGCATTATGATGTGGGATTGTATAGTGGGGAGTGGGGAAACTTTGTGCGTGACGGCAGAATGAACTCAGAAAAGTATGTTAAATAAAGTCCTGAATCCTTCTCTGGAAAAATTATATCCATATCTGAATCATAACACTGGGGAACAAATTTCAAATTTTTGTCTATTGAATTAGATTTGACAGTTACTTCTAGGTAATTTGGGTACGCTGAGCACGAATCTTTACTCAGTTTTGCTCTATCAGGTCCTGATTTTGCTCAACACCCCTCCTCTTTCGTCGTATTCATAAAAAGGTTTTTTTCTCAATACTCGCTGTCTTTTTGCAGTTACACATTATGCAACTAGGTTTTTATCTAGGTATTTGTACCTATTGTTATGGTATTGTTGTATTATGTATATTTTTATATGTAACACCCTAAAAATATTTTTAATTTTGTCATTTTTAACCCATTTTAATATTAGTAAATTAAGCTAAAAATATCATAGAATTCTAAAATTTTCTCGAGCGTTCCTGTTCTCTGTAGACTATTCTAGAGGGACAACTAAAATATATAAAAGCGACTCGTTTCCAGAGTTAATCAGTCAATTCAATCAGTCAGTCAGTCAGTTGAGTTAGTTAATTAAGTTTGGGCATTAACATAATTTTGAATTGGCATATGATTTAGTGAGTAATTTTGTCATCGTGATTTAATATAGTTGATTTAATTAGACGTAATTTATATTGTACCTACTCATCCGTGTTTCTAGTTTAATTTCATAGATTGTAAGTACCTATTTCATAATAAGTACCTATTTAAACTAATTTTTGTGTTTATATTTCAGATTTTCTTAAATTTATATGAATTAAGGGCTTTAAATACCTTTACAAATTGGCAGAACAATCAAGCAATATGTCATCAAGCACTAGAAAGTTCAAATGCAAAAACAACCCTGATTCCTTCTGTTATATATGTGGAAATTTTACACTTCCACATCAACGAGCAAATATAACTGACTTCGTAAAAAGAGCTTACTTAGCTTATTTTGGCATAAAACTGGGGGACCAAGATAAATCGTGGGCTCCACATAAAGCCTGCACTATATGCATTGAAAGACTGCGACATTGGACGAAGGGTTCGGATTCAAAAATACCTTTTGGAGTTCCGATGGTAAGTTTATGATTTCATAAAACTACGTAATTTAATCACTAGTATACTGTAACTTACCTAAATGTAATTGTAACTTAGGTACATAAACAAAAATTTACAGAAAATGTTTATAAGAATCTCAAATATTGCATAAGGTTGAAACACAGAAATGTTTGGGTGATAACTTTTGATAAAATTCATAAAAACAAGTATCTCGTCGCTTTTGTTAACGCTTTACAATTTTTTTCCATATCAGGTGTGGCGAGAGCCTACTAACCACGAGACCGATTGCTACCTTTGCTTTGTCAAGACTTCGGGCTTCACTAAGAAAAAATAAACATTGTATCGAGTACCCAAATTTCGACACCGCGATACGACCTGTGCTACATTCAAATGAGATCCCCATTCCAAAATTTAAGGGTCTGCCAACTCAAGAATTAGTTGAAGATGTTCCTGAAAATATTGTTATGCACTTTGAGGAGTCAGACACCGATTTTGACCCCAGCGTATTTGAAAGTCAAAACGATCCGCAAAAATTTAACCAGGCCGAGTTGAATGATCTTGGAAGGGATCTAAATTTGCCAAAAAAGGCTGCGGAAATTTTAGCTTCAAGACTTAAAGAGAAAAACTTGCTTACTTCAAACACATACATTTCATTTTACAGAAAAAGAGAAGAACTTGTTAAATATTTCAGAACAGAGGATAGTTTAGTATATTGCTGCGACATAGTTGGTTTGTTAAAGAAGATGGGGGTTGAGTCTTACGATGCAAATGATTGGCGCTTGTTTTTAGACAGTTCGAAAAGAAGTCTTAAGTGTGTGTTGTTGCATAATGGCAATCTATACGGCTCGATACCGATTGGGCACTCAACAAAATTAAAAGAAAAGTATGAACATATAGAAAAGGTTTTAAATCTTATCAAATATAGGGAGCACGAGTGGATCATATGTGTTGACTTAAAAATGGTTAATTTCTGCTAGGACAACAAGGAGGGTATACTAAATATCCCTGCTTCCTTTGCTTATGGGACAGCAGAGCCAAGGAAGAACATTATTTCAAACAAATCTGGCCAGCACGAACATCACTTACTGTCGGAGAAAAAAACGTAATTAATCCACCTTTAGTGAGCGGAGATAAAATCATATTTCCTCCTCTGCATATAAAACTAGGCCTCATTAAACAATATGTAAAAGCTTTAGATACGAACGGCGAGTGTTTCAAATACATAACTTCAAAATTTCCAAGTTTAAGTTATGAAAAAATCAAGGCGGGAATTTTCGACGGTCCACAAATAAGAACAATGATTAAAGACAGCAATTTTCCTAATGTCATGAATGAACGCGAAAAAAATGGCTGGTTCTCATTCGTGGGCTTGATAGAAAACTTTTTAGGCAATTATAGGGCAGATAACTACGAAGAAATCGTAAAAAAACTTTTAAGGGACTACAAAGAGTTAGGTTGCAATATGAGCATAAAAATGCATTTTTTGAATAGCCATCTTGACCAATTTCCAAGTAATTTAGGTGATGTAAGTGACGAACAAGGGGAGAGATTCCACCAAGATATCAAAATTATGGAGGAACGGTACCAAGGCCGCTGGGATTCCCACATGATGGCTGATTACTGCTGGTGCTTGAAAAGAGACCTGCCATCAACAAGCAAATACGCTAGAAAGTCTTACAAAAGAAAATTTTTGCCACAGTGAAAGCTTCATATCTGTTTTGTTTTTTATTTTAAGTCATTTCTATCGTTATAATGTAATTTTACTGTAGTTTGAACTGCTTGTATTCATGAAACTTGAAAAAAAAATTGAACACATGACTTAATTTTTTAGTCCTAATTTGAAAAATCTGGAAAATGGCACATAGGCTGTCGACAAGAATCAGGACCTGATAGAGCCAAACCGAGTTGAAATTCGTATTCAGCGCACCCAAATTACCTAGAATCAAGTGTCAGATATCATTCAATAAAATACGTGTTGCCCAGTGTAATGAAGTGATATTTTTGGCAAGATAATGCTTCATGTTACACATCGCGTGCTACCAAGGTAGTTTGACTGCATTGAGATATCGCTTCTCACTTGGCTCTCTCACATTCTCCTGACCCAAACCCACTTAAGCATCTGGAGATAGATATTATGCAGAAGTGTCAGGAAACAGAAATGTTCATCGACAAATGTCAGAAAACACAAATATTTGTCGATAAACACCGGAAAACACAAATGTTCGTCGACAAATGTCAAGAAACAAAAAATTGTCAACAAGTATTGGGAAACACAAATGTTCGTTAACAAATGATCGACATATTGGAAGAATATGGAAAGATGAACAGTGACATTCGTAACTAATAACCAACTTGGCGATAGTACACTTAGAAGGGTCATAACAGTGATTAAGGCTAAAGGAAGACATACAGAGCATAAAGTTATGTTTTCATAAACGCTATTAAATCATATAATTAACATTATCTTTATCCATTATGTTTATTTATCTGGATAATGATATACGAGGGGAATCCAAAAAGTTTCCGGAAAAGTTTAATAATTCAATCATTTCAAATCAGAATTTAATGAATTCTTGTTTTGACATGAATTTGGACCTTCATACATATTAGGCCATGCTAAGACTTACACAACCTTGGTGACAGTGCTTTAAGACGGAGTTAAAAGAACCCTATTTTTCATGGCAACGGAAATCTCAAAATTCGAGTGGAGAGCTAACATTAAATTCCTAACAAAACTTAAATGGAAACCACCACAAATACTTGATGCCTTACGTGAAGTTTATGGAGATGAAGCACCTAAGAAATCAGTCGTTTATGACTGGATCAAAAGATTCAAAACGGGTCAAGAGGTTCTTAATGATAACCAAAGGAGTGGAAGGCCATCAACATCAATTAATGAAGAAACTGTTGCTGCTGTTCGGTCACTAGTCGAAAAAGATCGTCGAATTTCCTGTGAAATAATAGCCAATGAGGTGGGTATCTCTCGTGGTTCTGCTCATTCCATTTTGGTGGATACCTTAGAACTTAACAAACTTTCTGCTCGGTGGGTGCCTAAAGCGTTGCGCCAAGAACAGTTTGACCAAAGGGCTAGTCTTTCTGTTGATCTTTTGAATCGAATGGAAGTTCATGAAGATTGTTTTATGCATAGACTTGTAACAGGGGATGAAACCTGGATTTATCAGTATGATCCGGAAAGCAAAGTTCAGTCAAAACAATGGCTCCCAAGAGGATCAGATGGCCCAATCAAATTTAAAGCAGAAAGATCAGCTAAAAAGGTAATGGCTACAATTTTTTGGGATTGTGAAGGAATAATTTTAGTGGACTTTCTTGAAGGACAAAAAACAGTCACCGCCCAATATTATGAAAATGTTTTGAGGAAGCTGAAAGATAAGCTTGTTGAAAAAAGACCTGGTAAACTTCATCGCGGGGTGCTTTTCCATCACGACAATGCACCTGCTCACACTGCAAATGCCTCAAGAGCCGTGTTACGGGAATTTCGATGGGAAATCATACCTCACCCCCCCCCCCCCCCTACAGTCCGGATCTAGCCCCTTCCGACTTTTTTTTATTCCCAAAATTGAAGGATCACATAAAAGGAACGCGTTTCGACTCGATAGCAGATGCCAGAACAGCAGTTTTGAGATGGTTTCAGTCGAAAAACTCTGAATTTTATAAAAATGGATTGGAACGCTGGAAACATCGCTTAGAAAAGTGTATAGAGATAGGTGGGAATTATGTCGAACGTTGTTGAGCATTCCTAAACGTATATCCTCTTTTGTTTTCTTTTATTAAAGTTATTTGACCATTCTGGAACTTTTATTAAAGGGTTTTTGTATTAAAGCTTTTTGAATTTTCCGGAAACTTTTTGGATTCCCTACGTATGGTTCC
>JAJOZX010002136.1:85000-150000 GCA_023014485.1 Bathynomus jamesi | reverse complement strand
TAGGGAGAGTTCTCCCGTAGATTAAATTTGCATTAACCAAACCCTAATGAGGTTTATGTTTTATTTAGAATAAGAGATTGTCAATCGATGATTTATTTTGAGCAGTTTGTTATGTATGAATATCGTCTGTGGTCTAATTAACTTTGTTTAATATAAAAACAGTTTCTATATAATTGTGGGCGAATGAGTAAATTGAATAACAACCAAATATATACTCTTTACCAACCTTTATTATTACTTATCTTAAAAGTGACTGCAGAACTACTTCCCTACTGCAAATGGTGACTAAGTTAAAGCACTACAACCCAAACTCACTTCTACCATGATACATGATACGTATGAAAGAAGTGAAAATAAAACGCGTTCACTCGTGTAAAATAACTGCACTTTCTTTCCAGCCAGGTAATATAAACAGACCCAACTTCTTATTATTTATGCGAGACAGAAAAAAAAGTTGCTTTAGTAATTCATAGGTCTTTGATGACGTCATACCTGCCTCAGCCTTTCCTTTTCCGCAGCAAGCGCTGGTTGGACAAATTGGGATTGCCAAGTTCCCGCCCGTCGTTTCTCTAAAACTCTTTGTTTAGCAGCTAACCAACCTCTACGACCTGGTGAAAAAATTTCTATTAATAAATAAAAGTGCAGTTTAAAAGTACATTTACGTACTTGAAGAGTTGGTGTACTCTTAATGATATGAGCAAGCATGGAAGTATGTACAAAAGTTTTGATTGCAGCATTAATTTATGTTTTGATCTTGAAGTGTGGATAAATTAATTGACACACAAAAAAATCTTTATAACACAACTAAATGCACCAACTAAAATGCTTTTAGCTTTTATTATAAAAAATTTAGGTTAATATTAAGTTTCGGGGACACCAAATTTCGGTGATCCGCCTATTTCATACATTTAATCAATCAGGGTGACTCTTACATCCGGGTTAGGTTACACTTGTTTAGATGGTCATTCTAGGTTAGTTAATTATTTCCTATGTCACCAACTTTCGGCCATCACGGGTAAAAAAAAAAAAGGGGGGTCCCCGAAACATAATATTTATCGAAATTTGGGAAGGTGATCTATCTTTTTGTCATAAGAACCTAAACTTTCGTTGTTATTAATTAGTAGAAGTAACTAAAATATAGTTGGTTATATTAACTAAAATTCTGGTAACACTAATCAAAGTTTATTTCATATGACTAAACACATTTTCACTGAAGCTATCTATACCTAATGATTTATAACATTTTTTTAAGGTTTTGTTTTAATTTTTCATTACTTTAACATTTTGGCTACCGTACGTCATCGCGACAGTGTTTGGGATATCCACAGAGCCCATCGCGACACGAACGTGCGAGTAGCGACATTACTGGTGTCGACCAGTTTCAGACTTTTTTTTTTACTGGAAACCATTAGATATCGTTAGAAAATGGAATATAAGGAAGATTAGAAGTTAGGTTAGGTTTGATAAGGTTAATTAGTTTTGTTTTAGATTAGGTTAAATGTCACCATCTCCAGTTTAAAGCGTGAAAACGTCGCCGTTTCGTAAGGTAACCAAATATGTGTAATATTAAGAAATTATAATTCTTTTTTAAAGCCCCCCTCAATTAAGTGAGAACTTTATTATTATTTTATAGACTTCAAATTCAGAAGGAATATTTGGATCTATGACAATAAAAATGTTAGCTTCGATTTCACATAACTCTTGTATTAATTAGTCTTTATTGGGTGTAGATGAGGTACAGACGCGAGAAACATTTTGTACCATTTTCATTGTTTTTTTTTGACATTTTATATTGTATTTAATTTTGATAAACGAATGTAGGGGATACGGCAAACATTGAGAATGTGATGCGCGTTTAATGAGCGAAAAACGGGACAAGGAGATGATAAAGAAATAGTTATATCCGAAAATATCACGCAGACACGGGAAAATAAAAGTTTTGTATCTCATGTTTTGATAAGAATGGTATTCTGGTGCGGGAATAGTATAGAAAAAAGATGAAGCTAGAGGCATTTAAGTAAATCTTCAACTGGGTATTAGCGTGATTCTGAGTAATCAAACAAACACAGGTACTCTTTGGAACATAAAAAAGGGGCCTGAAAACATAAATTATTTTAGCCTACGTGGCTTTCCACCTTCCATTTTCTTTCTCAAAAGATAGCTAATTAGATAATAAAAATGATAAAAATAACTAAATTTTTGTATTACTAATACGTTATTTTAATCTGATACATACTCCATATAAGTATAGGTATGGACTATTTAGTAGTAAGTATAGGAATAAAAATTTATTTTAGAAGAGATATAAGCGTAATGTAGAAATGAACTTACAATGCCATCCCTACTTGCTAATATAATGCAACTTAAGCACTAAAATTTTTTGCTTTAAGTATTTTTTAATTAGTTTGTACCTTCAGTAATTACAACATTGTAATAGTCTTATTATTATTAAGTTTTTATCATAATTATGTGGATTATAAAATTGTAACTTATATACACTTATTAATTAAAAGATGCAATAAATTTATAAGGTAATAATAATTTGTTTAATATCAATAAAATGAAACTGTACATTATTTGTAAATCAAATAAGTTTAATCGAATTTTGAATTGAATTGAAATGAATAACCGTTATTATTAATAATAAAATAATTAATAAAATAAATACAGTAAATACAAATTTTAGATTTCAACCTCAGTGATGACCGAAGCCGAAAATAAAACTTTAGTTTCTTACCCCTTCCGCAAGAATCCCAAACGTCTTCGTCAGCCTTTGGGACTTGTAGAAGGCAGCCTCTGGCGTATTCATGTTCTCTGATTCCTTTGATGTCTTCCGGCTCGAAATGCAAGTTGTCGTAGCCTTCAGCAGGATCCAGTTCCACTCTTAAAGGCCACTTCGGTGACTCCGTCTGCCCCGCCGTTGCCCGAGCCCTCAGCAACTCGCCGTAGGAAGGACTCGATGACAAGATGTTGTTATAGGGAGAAGTTTGTTTGCCCGGTGAACTGATGGTGAAGACACTGGAAGTGCTGGTGGTCGCCGAAGGAACTTGGAGGTTTGAAGACTTGGAGATATTATTTGAATTCGAAACATTGTTCCTCCAATTGAAGCCACTTGTATAACGCGGGTAGACAGATTCATAACGCGTGTTCTTAACCGCGAAGGAAGGAGAGGCCATGTAGGGGTCTAAAGAAGAAAGGGAAATCATAGACCCTGAGGGCTCCGTATGGGGAGCTGGGCCCTGTGGCAGCGAATTCATGCTGCTGTGTCCCGGGGAGATTTGGGAGAGAGTGTACGCGATCTCTTTTTGCGGTGTGGTGGTGAAAGTGACGGAGAAATTGCTGGGATAAGAGGACGTTTGGAGAGAGAGGTGTTGAGGTGCTGGCGTTGACACGAGGCCGACGGTGAAGGGTCTTCTGTCAGAGGAGGAAAACTCCTTCACCATTCTGAGGGAGATGAATATATTATGAATCGAGAACAGATTAACAACTGACTCAGTTATTTAAGTTAAAAAACAAAAATACATCATTAATATACAGGGTGTTTTTTACTAGTTCAGCTCATTGAAAATTTCTCTCTACACAATGAGCATATTGTGTTGAAAAATTTCTTGAACTTAACTTGAACCATGCATGACCACCTGAATCATATTATACTAGAATTTACCACAATCCTTTTGTCGGAAATATCGAACGCAGCAGTGCATGTTGTCGAAACTGCGCCGCAATGCATCTACAGGAATTATTATGACAAAATTTGGTTTGTAACGTTGATCTGCACCTCTTGTAGTGTCGTATTCAATCCTTCTTCGGTAGGTGAATCCTTTCAGAAAAACTGTGAACACCAAAATCCATTGATCTTTCACCACCAGACTTCTTTCTCTGGGTACATTTGATAAGAAAAGGGATCAAGTAAAGATAATCCCTCCCAACAGAAAAAGGAGGGACTATCTTTACTTGATCATTTTTTGGGAGGGATCATCTTTACTTGGTAAAGTTGGTAATACCGTTTTACCGCAATACCGCAATACCGCTTTAATTAAAGTCTTTGGATCAAGTAAAGTTAAGCACCCCCCAACCTTTTTTAGTTAGCTTTATAAGGCTAACTAACGAAAATATCACGACCAAACCTAACCAATCGTCAAGGGCGTACAGTTGACCTAACGATTGGTTAGGTTAAGTCGTGATATTTTCGTTAGTTAGCCTTATAAAGCTAACTAAAAAAGGTTGGGGGTGCTTATCTTTACTTGATTCATTGTAATAAATGAATTTTAATAAATTTTGTTTTCAAATAAATCATTTTTTAAAAAAAGATTCTCTTAATTTTTATCCTCATGTCAGACTGCTTCACTTTACTTTACTTTCTGGGAGGGATTATCTTTACTTGGTCATTTTTGGGAGGGATTTGCTTTACTAGTGTGACCTGGGAGGGATTATCTTTACTTGATCCAAGAAAAGTTCACTGCAACACTCTTCACAGTACAGAAAAACTGCATCTCATCACAAACAACATTTGGATGATTCATGTGGAGGTTTTGCACGGACCTTCGACAACATGCACCGCTTGTGCAATTGCGCCTACAAAACAACGGGGCTCATTTCCAGCGCTTATACTCTGATATTAAAGTGGGCCATACATGGATAGAGATAAGTTCGTAGAAATTTTCACCATGATAAGTTCACTGTGTAGAACATTAATGGGATGGGCTGATTAAAAAACAAATTAGTAAAACATGAATTTATTTTAAGTAAAACATGAATTTATTTTAAGCGCATTAATTGCGCATAAATAAGGTGGAAAAGGGAAAAGGCAATGAAGTGGGAAACTGGGAACTAGTAGGACGCGAGTTTGATTCCCACTAGCTCTTAGTTTCCTACTTTATTGCCTTCCCCCTTTTCCAAGTTGGTAATACCACATTTACTTGTTTATTTCCGAAAGTAAAGCAACATTAATTTCGAAAACACATTTTTTATCCCTGGTATAAAAAATAAGCTCGATTGAACACAAACAGGTATTAGAAAGTGAATTATTTCTTGCATCTTTGAAATTGTTTTTATTCTTGATAAATCCTGGAAAGCGCTGCCGCGCATGGCGTATAAAAAGTCTTCTTAGGTGTGGAATTTAGCTAGGTAAAGGGGCGCTGGTCCACCAGGATGCGTGTGTGAACGGGTGTGTGCTGTTTAGTCTCTACCTTTTTCTCTCCTTCTCTACCTTCGGTGTTTCGCATCCGAGCTATTTCTGCCTTCTCACCCCAATTCGTTGGGAAACAAGATTTTTGTTAATGTATGTATGTATCTTTAAAAGTGGATTATGAACTTAGGGATCTTTCAAAATTTGGTGTAGTGAAGCGTAGATATATACATACATTGTTAAAGGTTTCCTACCTTGTTTAGTTATCTTATTACATCCAATATTGGACTTCATATGTTTGAAGCAATGAAATGAAATTACAGTAATGGAATAATGGACTATTCATCTAGAATAACGTACTTACTCTGAGGTTATTAATAAAAGCTTTACAAATTTTCTGATTCGTTTGATTATGTCGACAGTCGAGAACGTTGTTAATGTTATCAAGAGACGGTTGGGCGGTTCCCTGAATTCTTTTTTTTGGTGAAAATGTTTCCAAAAAATAATTTATCTAAATTTAAAAACAATTATATGACCAAAAAGAGTAAATAGATTATTTTCAACTATACTTCTGATAACAGTGAATTTTTACAGCTTTATTAGAGAATACAAACGGAATTTATTCTCTGTACGTTCATCGCGTAATCTCTTCGCACGTCGCATCCATCTACTGCTTATGGACAATACAACTTCGATATTTTTGGATGCAATTAAATTGGTTCGTAAGAACACCGAATCGGAGCTGATATCACTGAATCGGAGCTGATATCACCGAATCGGAGCTAATATTCACCGAATCGGGGCACATTGGTCCATCAAAAGGTGCTATTATATTAGGGTACTGTGTACCTGGTAATATATTTGGTATTACTGATAGATAACTAATTATAAAATTGATCTTTGCGTGTGATGATAGCAAACCTTTCTATCATACTAGCTGACGGGTCAGAAGCACCGAATCGGAGCACGGGCGAACCGAATTGGTTAGGTTAAATTGTGATATTTTCATTAAAACTAACAACAATTAGCTATCTATCAGTAATTCAAATATATTACCAGATACACAGTACCCTAACATAATAACAGAGAATACCATAAATACTTTAAAATGTATTTAAATACTAAATACGACGCAAATTTGTATTTAAATACCAAATACATTACTGTAAACTGGAATGTAACTAAGTACTAAATACATTACTTAAAAATGTATTTAAATACAATCTAAATACATCCCATTTTCAGTGGTCATTATTGTTATAGTAGTTTGAAGCTTCCTATCCGCAACAAAGGTAATCCAAAGAGAGGCAACAAAAAGAAGGGACTACATAAATCATAATAAACATAACACAGTGCAGTTTGGAACAGTTACACGAAAAATAATTAAATTCTCGATTAAAAAAAAATAGAGAGCCTAAAATACTCCCAATAATAGAAAAAAAAATCTATCCATCCCCGACCTAAGCCTCTAAGCAGTTTCACTGCACTACATATTCGCCTTCATCTTAAAGCTCAAGCTCTCAAAAAGTCCGTCGGACAGTTTTCCTCCCCTGAGTGATTGAATCATTCCGGCAAAAGAAAAAAGACGCTCTAATGGAGCTGATGAAGACAGCTGATTTTTTGCAAATGTATTTAAAAATGTATTTGAAAATAATTGAGGGGTCCCGCGTCTTAAGGTACCTAAGCGCCAAAATTAAAATTCGCCAGAAATCGCCTCCAAAGTTCAATAATATTCTGGCAATAGTATCTCTGTTATTAATTGAGCTAGAACGTTCATTTTTGGCTAAATTAGAGTTCTAAGTATGCTAATGAAGATGATGTTGAGTTTCTGGAATAGATTTTCATATTTTATATATATTTTTTTAATTTTTTGATTTTCTTATTATGCCAAACTTTGGGTGAACTTTTGGCTGGCGATAGAGGTGAAAAAAGTAGTTCGCTTCATAAGGTTTTCAACCATACTTCTAGTGTCGTAAGGTCATTATAACCCAAACCACGTGATAGAGGAAGGGTGAAAATAGTGATATCCATCAAAAACACGTTTTCGCCTGTGGTGGCGCCTAGGTACCTTAAGACGAGCGATCCCTCAATAATTACAAAATACATGAATAATAATGTATTTAAATACATATTTAAATACCCTGAAAAAATTTATTTGTAAATACAGTATTTAGATACAAATTGTATTTAAATATGTATTTAAGTATTTACCAAATACATTACTGCCCATCTCTGCATAATAACACCTTTTGATGGACCAGTGTGCCCCGATTCGATAAATATTAGCTCCGATTCGATGATATCAGCTCTGATTAAAAAATCAGCTCCGATTCGGTGAATATTAGCTCCGATTCGGTGTTCTTACGTACCACAATTAAACTCGTGCACTTCTCAACATTTTAACAACTTAACTACAATTGTTTTAATTTTCTACTTTTATAACAGAAATTCCTTCTTTTTCATTTTTCTCATTAAGTATATTTTCTACAAAATTATGAAATTAATAAAAATACATCTTTTAATTTAATTTATATCTTAAATAACCTAAATTATTTAAAAAAATATTCATTAATTCTTTCCCATTAATTTTATTACATGACTCAATCAAAACAATGAGATTCCACTATCGTGAAATTAATAAATGGGATCCATAAAGAAAATAATCATCGCATGAAAACTACGATAATTTTAATATATTCAAAATTCAAAGCTGGGCACAAACCGTTAATCCGTTAATCGTTAATTAACGAAGTTAACTTTTTCGTTAACGATTTAACTTTTAAGTTAACTTTGAAAATCATTATCGGACTAATTAACTTCCGTTACATTTAACTTCCGTTAACTCAAGTCCGTTAACCCAAAAAATTCATAAATAAACGTTTAAAAGTTTCTATTATTTTCAGTGCTGAGCAGGTGCGCAATTAATCCGCCACTGTTAATAGTGATGAACGAATTTCCATTTCCGCAGTGCAAAATCAGGCGATATATTTGTTTCCGTCGCCACAATTTGTGTCTTACCAAATATGGTAGTTATTTATGGCATTGGTTTGAGCAAAACATGGTCGACTGTAAAATCAGGCGGAAAGATTTGCCATTTGAGTTGAATGTTTCAACTTCTTTCAAGAAATATCACGAGCATTTTAAGGCACTTTCAATATATATATGTAACAATTACAACAAATAACTACATTCGTTTCATTTGCAGTCTGTCTCTTGCGCAACATGTTTGTGCTAGTGAATATTTAAAAATAATCGTGAAGAAGAGGAAAATTAAATTATATATATATATTGTGTTTTTCATTTTTTTATAATAAAAGTTAACGTTAACGGTTTATCGGTAACTTCCGTTACATGTTTAACGAATTAACGGATTAACGGTTAACGAAGTTAACTTTTTGGTTAACGGATTAGCGGTTAACGAAGTTAACTTTTTGGTTAACGGTGCCCACCACTGTGACAAAATTATAAGCAGTGATACCCACGAAATTATATATGACGTAACATATATACACAACACACACACACGAGTGTGTGTGTGTGTATACAGTATATATATAAAGTACACGGTCTGCTCACAATTCAAATGTGGGTTTTCTTTCTTAAGGTGAAATTGAACGTTATGTAGGCCTAATTTCAAGTTGTAAGGGAAGTACTTAATATTTCATCGGCAATTAGGGATTCGAAAACTTATTATTAGAACTAACCTAACCTAATCTATCTCAGCCTGACCTAACCTGACCTAACATAATCTAGCCCAACTCATGCACTCTGACCCAATAAGGATAACTCAATGCCACCAGGGCCTTTCTAGATTATCACTTTCAAAATAAGAAACAAACTACTCCAAATACATACTGTAATGGTTTATTCCATACTCTTATATAATTGTACAAAAAAGAAGCTATTTAGCAAACGGCAAACAAACATCTTCATTCAAGAAAAGAATACATTTCATAATATACCCAATATAAATATTGTACAGGGTGCTTCGTAAGTCCCTTTGCCCCCATAACCTCAAAGGAAAATTGAAACACGAAATAGTGTTCAAACGCTTTCGTCTAATGACATCGTCAGGAACACTAAAATTAATAATAAGATCGAGACAGTATATACAGTTCATGAAGAAAACCAAAAATTATATGATTGGTGCAGAGAATATTGGAGGAAGAGCATACAATCCACATGGAAAAGCTACTAGAGTTATAGCGCCTTGCCCTTCTTATCTAAATCTGATCTGAAAGAACGCAAAATAACATAATCGAACAGAAAAAGGCCCTGACTAAGGTTGAAATTGTTTGTAAGTTGAATGATGGCAGACTCAAGAATGCTTCTTTTAACACTGTTGCTTAACTGAAACAAAATTGAAGTTATTCCAATCAGTACAATGGGACAACCCTAACAAATGGACAAAAAGCGCATTCGATGATTGTCCCGTTCTAACGGAATATTGATGTTGTTTTACACGTGAGTTCAAATCGTTTCCTGTCTCCAGTGTAAAAGGAGTCACATTGTTTACACCCAATTTTATAAATAATGCCTGAATTACTGGTAGGGCTATTCTTTATTATGACATTTTTCACAATACTGTCATGTGAAAATACTACATTAATGTTCAAAAGTTTAAGTACATTAGCAATGCCTAAAAAGCCTGGGAAAAAAGGGAGTACTAAAAATATTCTTCGACAAAGTGCGAGGGTTATTATTCACACGATAGAGGGCTCGTTTTGCTGTGTTAAGGCAGGATTTCGAAAAAGCAGGTGGGTAACACAAATCGCTTTCAATATTATTAATTTTTTCTAACTCCATGTATTCTAGCATTCATGTATTCCGGGCAGGCGATCCTAAGAACACGGTGAAACATAGAAGAGAATATGGCTTACTTGATGTGGGTGTCATTTCCGGAGTAAAAGGGTACATAGGACAAATTGTTTTTTTTTTCCGATAGATACTAAACTTTAAATTTGGGCTTTCCCTATGTACACATACAGTCGCACATTCAAAAACGGGATTGAGTTGTCTTGTTTCACTTCCAATGTAAACTTAATGGAGGGGACTTTATTATTTAACTGAACGAGGAATCATTTAAGTCACACCCCATGGGCCAGACATACAAAATATCGTCAAAGTACTGCATCCATGGGGTGCCAATCTCCAGGATTCTCGGGATGTAAGTTATCTCAAAAAATTCCATATAAATATTGGAGAGGAAGGTTGACAAAAGATTATCCATAGCCATTCCAAAATCCTGTTGATAATATTGAACATTAAACGTGAATTTGCAATCTTTGATGCAAAGTTTAATGAGTTCCAAAACAATGTGTGCAGGTAGTGGTAGGTCATACTTATGTAATTCTTGTGAGATAAAGTCGAGCATGTCGTCAAATGGCACTTTTGTGAACAATGAACAAACGTCAAAACTGATCAATCTGTCGTTGGTTTCAATGTGTATATTATTAAATTTTTCAGTAAGGTGCATGGAATTTTTTTTACATGTGAATCAGAGATAGTTCCGAGAATGGGGGACGAAATTCTGACAAGCCATTTGCAGAGTTTGTAAGTAATAGAACCCACCAGATCTAATAGTAGGGCGCTTAGGGTTGCCAGGTTTGTGGGTTTTTATAAGACCGTAAAGGTAGGGAGGAGAAGGCAAAGTGGATGTAAAATGTAGATTTAAATCCTTATGATGGTGAGTTAGAAAAATCAACAATATTGGAAGCGATCTGTGTTATCCACCTGCGTTTTATTAATCTTGTAGTGTTTTTTTTTTTTTAAGGAAGATAATAATGTTTAATAAGAAATTAATGGTTTGTTATAAGAATTTAATAATGTTTTGTTTAATAAAGAAGAAAATAATGTTCAATAAGCAATTTAATTGTGGTTTGTATGTAAATAAGATATTGATAATGTTTTGTTTGAAATTAAGAATATAAAATGCTGGTTGGCACCACCTGAGATGGATGTTATTTTTGTTTATTTTGAATGGGTTCAGAATCCCAGCTGAGCCTTGAACGGCCAAGCTCTGAGGGGCTACTTTAACTTATAGCTTAAGTTAAGCTAGACTAAAACAAACTTACGGACTTGGAGGTCCTATTAGGTCCTACCTCAGGGTTGCTGACTCGATGTGGGCCTACCTTAGGCCTCAGTTGCATAAAATTAAGAAAAAACCAAAAGGGGCACTATTTATGGTCTTCTTTCTAAACCTTGCAACAACAACACAATCTGCACCATTGCACGATGCAACAATCTTGTATCTAAACAACCAAACTGAATTGCAAACGAGCTCTTTCTAAGACCACGCCCTGTAAGTGCCGCATTCAACAAACGAGTAGAAAGGACTCACCAGTGCCCCCACAAAATGATGCCACAAGAGTGCTCAAACAATGATGGCACAAGAGCCCAAAAATGCTAGCTCTAAATTAAGTGAATTTTTCACTAACCTTACAATTATGAGATGGATATATATATATATATATTATATATATATATAACGTAAAGAACGACGCTTGTATAGGAGATATTCCGCGCAAGACGAGAGAGAGAGAACGAAACAAATGAAAAAATGAGGTAACCACCCGGGAATCGAACCCGGGATCTTCCGCATCTGACCCAATCGGAAGATCCCGGGTTCGATTCCCGGGTGGTTACCTCATTTTTTCATTTGTTTCGTTCTCTCTCTCTCGTCTTGCACGGAATATCTCCTATACAAGCGTCGTTCTTTACGTTATTTATACTGCGTGTTCTTTGCAGTTGAATGTATATATATAGGGTGAACCAAATGTAGGTGGACAGTAAATGATAACGTTTATTTTGAGAATACATATTTAATTTTTTTGTATACTATAATACAAAATAATATTTAAATAAATTTAGTTATAATATTTAATATAATATAACACAAACACCATAGTTATAATGAACACCATAGTTATAATATAATATAACACAAACCGTATTCAACCTACTGTCCACCTACTTTTGGTTCACCGTGTATATATATATATATATATATATATATATATATATATATATATATATATATGCAGTTTATACACCATAACTTAATACATACAAGCAATGCTGCATCAATCAGCTTAGCCATTATATCGCCTTGGGACAATAATAGCGCTTCCTCTTCTAGATTTTCTAACAATGGGCCCAGAAAAGGCAAAATGCCCTAAAAATCCAGTCTTTGGGCGGGATGTGTCCTGGTTAGGTTGTTTTTCATACTAGAATGTATTGTTTTTTAAAAATATTAATTATGTCTCTCTCCGCGGTTAAATGTTAATGATAATTCCGCCTTCGTGTTCCCCCGTTTGTCCAAAGTATATCGGTATAAATAAAAAGTCAGTAAATAGTGAATAATAGTGTGTAATTATCCTCGGTCCATTTTGCTTTGTGTTGTTCGAAAGTTTAATGGCGGCCACCGGCTACCCGTCTGCCCGTGGTTATAAAGTACAGTGAAGCGAGAGTGTGAAGAGAAGAAAGAGAAATGATAAAAGGAAAGTAATAAATTAAAGTAAATAACAATAAAACCAATGACGTACACGACATTTCTGGTGCCAGCGGTGTTCCTATTAAATTAATATAAGGGTGTTCCCACGCCCTCTGTACGCGCCTTATATTTCGGCCAAATTACATTGCTACCTGTTTTATAGTCTTTATAAAATTAGTAAATATTCTGTTTCGCTATCCATTTTTGCTACCCGTTTTATAGTCTTTATAAAATTAGTAGGTATACTGTTTCGGCAATTTAAACAGTAAAATGCATTGTGTACCTCATTTACAAGCAAATTTCGATTCCAATTCCTTAAAAATTCGTTATATTATAATTCAATATGGCGCGTCATTTTTGAAATTTCTTTTCATAGCGGCATTTTCGAAATCTTCACGAAGGCAGACTCTGTTTCAACCATTTCGACTCAAAATTTTGACTCCAAGAATAAACTGAATAGGTTTTTTTTTTTTTTATATCGGCCGTTATTTTGTTTTCTTCAGAGTTCGTTTTCTTCAGTCGTGGAGAGAGACTTATTTAAAATTTAGAAATCCCGTCCGATGGTTCATTTCTTTTTTTTTCCTCTTCAACTTTTATTGCTCTTTATACAGCCTACCTATTTTGTGCTTAAAAATTGTTTTGTGTTTGTCTTCGGCATTAATAATAATTGTGATAATAATAATTAGTAAATAAAGCATATATGGAGTTAAATTATTTGAGTTGTAATTAAACTGATATGCATTTTTATACGGTAGGTCGAAAAGGTTGGATCGTATATGTAACGCATTTCTAGGTATACATATGTATATAGTAGCGAATTGCAAAAGATTAAATAAGTAACAAAACTTTCCAGTATCTAGTAGGCAGTTTTTAAGATTATTCTTTGACTGAATGTATATAATTAAGGGTGTCAAGTCGACACATGACCATCATATGTGTATAATTTTAAGGTAGTTAAGGGTAATTTTAAGGTTTTTGTTCAAAGTCAAAAAATAATAGTTAAAGACACTAATTTATACTGGGTCGATTCGGACTGATTAAAGTTATTTTGCTTGCCGTATATAAATTGTGTGAGAAAATTTGTTTATTTGAAATACAGGAATTGTTTTAGTAAATTCTTTTGATAAATTAATTTTGGTTCTTTGAATTTTTTTTATACATTCATTTTTATTTTATAGGTGGGCTGATTTTTTGTTCTCTATTTTTTTTCATTCTTTCATGAGTTTTCATGAAAATTTCAAGTGATATTTTGTATGGAGAGGTTGATTAAATTTTTTTTTATTCTGAAATTAGATTTTATTGTGATAAGGAGTGTTTTTGCTTAACATTTTAATTTGGGTATATATAATGAAAAATGTTTTTTTACGTTCCCGCGTTTGCATAGAAAATACTACAAAATTATTTTATGATGTAATGCAGTTTGATTCGGTTAGGAGTAATTTTATAGAGGTTCGCTTACAACAAAAAGTGAACACTCGCTTCATTATGCAGTGATTTATTTAAATTTTTGTTTACTTAGTAGGTTGTGCTGTATGTTTTTGGTTCATCATATCTTTTCTTATTTATAATAACGATGAAAATTTGAATTGTTTCACTTGGAAACGATAAATTACTGGAATTCCTGTGATTTACAAATCATGCTGGGTTTCGTGTTGAAGGAGAGAGTTGTCTCTCGGATGTATTTTGTGAATTACGCGTTTTCTTCCTGTGAAATTTAGCGTTGCAGATTGAAATTAATGTATTAAATTAATTTTCGATATTAATATTTAAATTTTTGTAATTTAATGATTATGTTTTGGAAACTGTTATTTTTTAAACTTCATTAGGGTTTACTCGTGCAGTTTTCTAGATTGATTGCTGACCATCAATGAAGCAATTTTAGATTGTCATTAACGTTTTTGTGGTATCTATGTCCGCTCTCCACAAAGTGTAAGATGTTCATTGTTATTGGGAATTGGTGACGTGAAGTTTCTGGTTTTCATTTTTGTCTTTTACGAGTAAATTTAAATGTATCAATGTGATTTCTGAAGGTAGTTTGAATAATAATATTTTTAAAATTATAATAACGGTTACTACGTATGGGCGCGTTCATATTTATATTGTGCAGTATTGTTTCGTTGTGGTTGATGATTTTTTATATTATTTTCGCCGATGTAACTGGCATAAGTGACCTTATTGATAGCTAGGCTGTGATTAAAATTTTTGCGAAATTCTATAAAATTTGTCATATTTTTCCATAAATTTAGCCAGAGCAAATTATAGTTACTGTTTCGAAGGGAAGTGTCGAGAAAATTTTGTAAATTAAATGTGAAAAGTGATAATCAGTATGAGTACAAACTTTTAGATATTTTATTTTTTCAAAATTTCGAGAGTCTCGATTTGGAAGCAACTAAGTTGAATTCGAATTCCACCCATTGAGTTTAGTTGATCCGAATTAGGTGATCGATCACTGATGAGAGAGAGAGAGAAAGAGAGAGAGAGAGAGAGAGAGAGAGAGAGACGAAACCGAATGCGCAGCGACTTAGTGCAGGACAGTTTCGATCGAAGTTGGTCCACTGGCATTTTCGGACAGTCCTGGTCCAGCTGGTCGATGCTTTGCTGAATATGCGTTTTAGCACTTGGTAAGCAAACCACGAGCGTTTGAACGAGTGTTTAAGGCTTTACTGTCCATACAGGCATACAGTAGGTTCGTTGTGAAACCTCCTACGGCGAAGTGATCGTTTGATTAATGCCATGTAGGGAGTCTTTCAGCTGGACGTAGGAGGAGCAGCGTTCACCGACAAAAGTTGAGATGAGAGAGGCGAGTTTCTTCGTCGACTTCTAGAATTGCAAATTCCGTCCAATTCCGGTGCGTGGTTCCACTTTCAGTACATCTCCATCCCCTGATCCTCTTTGAATTGGACGACTCTTGTTTTTTCGCCATTTTTTGGAGAGATTGCGGAACCTCAAGCGTGCTGATCTGTTGCATGGTGCTGCAACCCTTTGCATTCTAGCGAAGTGAGCAGGAGAGCTGCGAATGAAAATTTAAGAAGTCCGTTGTCAGCTTTGCGGATTGTTATCTAAACAACGTCCAGAAATTAATGTACACTGATTATTATTTAATGAAATTATAAGTGAAAGGGTGCGATTATTGCCCATATTTGCTTTGTGTTTTGTTTTGTGTAATAGTATGTGCGCTCTACTCAGTATTTTTTGTAAACATGTTCTTGTTCTTTCTATGTTGCCCTGATAGTGATTATGTAACTATATGAATATGTTTCGGATGTAAAACGATTTCTGATGAGTAATCGCTGGAATAGATTGTGAACTTGAAATTTGTAACCAGTGTTATGAAAATTATCCTTTATTTTTCAAGTAACAGCTTTGTTACAGGTTGTAAATTTGATTATTAGTGTGAAATGTTATTTTATGCAAACGTGAAAATTTTATTTTTTTTAGATTTTTATGAAATGATACAAAATATCTAATGTGTGGAATTTGTCATTGAAATTATTTCTTGTCTATTCTAACTTGGAAATTGTTAAAGAAAAAAAATAAAAATAAATAAATAAATAAATTTGTTGAGTAAATAAATAAATTTGTTAAAAGAAAATAAATGAAATAAATAAGTTTTCCAAGTGAAAACTTATTTTCAAGGGGGTGATGCGAATGTAGTGTATTGTTTTTTTTAAAGATGATAATGTTTAATAAGAAATTAATGGTTTGTTTATAAGAATTTAATAATGTTTTGTTTAATAAAGAAAAAAATAATGTTTAATAAGAAATTTAATTATGGTTTGTATGTAAATAAGAAATTGATAATGTTTTGTTTGAAATTAAAAATATAAAAATACAAATTGGTAACATTCCGAGATGTGCCGAAGCTGGAGGCTGAGTTAAATGCCCAATTTTGGCAATTTAGTAATTCAGTCTTCGGGCAGGTTTTCCCCGATTAGGTGTTTTTCGTGTTAGTATGTTATTGTTTATTTAAAATAATTAATTATGTCTCTCTCCGCGATTAAATGTTAATGCTAATTCCGCCCTCGCGTTACCCCGTTTATCTAAAATGTTTCGGTATAAATAAAAAGTTAGTAAATTGTGAATAATTGTGTGTAATTAATCCCCGTCTCCTCATATTGTTCAAATTCTAATGGCGCCCACCGGCTCAAGCGGTGAACCCGCGTCCGTATAAAGACAGAGGAAACGAGTGATAATAGGAAAAAAAAAAGGAAATTAATGAAAAGAAAGCGAAGAGTAGAAGGAAAGAAGGTTTTTTTTTATATATTTCACGACAATCAATCTTGCTTTAAGAAGAGGCAAAACGAACTTTCTATTGAGTGAATAATAACCCTCGCACTTTGTCGAAGAATATTTTAGTATTCCCTTTTCCCCAGGATTTTTTGCCATTGCTAATGTACTTAAACTTTTGAACATTAATGTAGCATTTTTAATAATTCAGGCATTATCTATAAAATAGGCTGTAAACGATGTGACTCCTTTTACACTGGACAGACAGGAAAAGATTTGAACACACGTGTAAAACATCAATATTCTGTTAGAACGGGACAGTCGTCGAATGTTCTTTTTGTCCATTTGTCAGGGTTGTCCCATTGTATTGATTGAAATAATTCTTCAATTTTATTTCATTCAAGCAACATTGTTAATAGAAACATTCTTGAGTCTGCCATCATTCAACTTACAAATAATTTCAACCTTAGTCAGGGCCTTTTTCCGTTCGATTCTGTTAGTTTGCGTTCTTTCAGATCAGATTTAGATAAGAAGGGCAAGGCGCAATAACTGTGATAGCTTTTCCACATGGATTGTATGCTCTTCTTCCAATGTTCTCTGCGCAATCATATAATTTTTGGTTTTCTTTATGAACTGTATATACTCTCTCGATCTTGTTATTAATTTTAGTGTTCCTGACGATGTCATTAGACGAAAGCGTTTGAAGCACTATTTGTGTTTTAATTTTCATTCGTGTTTATTTTTATCATAAATATTATTCATGTGTTAGTTTCGTGAAATAATATATATATATATATATATATATATATATATATATATATATATATATACACACACACACACACACACACACACACATATATATATATATATATATATATATATACATATACACACACACACACACACACACACACACATATATATATATATATATATATATATATATATATATATATATATATATATATATATATATATATATACACACACACACGAGGAGTGATCAAACAGTATCGATAATTTATTGCTACGGACAAATTAATGCAAATAAGAAATAACCGTTTAAATATAAAGGGTGGGGCACGGGAACCAAGTGTTTTTGGAATAATCAGGAAAATGATATTTATTTTTGTAAAGAAAATATATTGGTAGAACAACATTCGTAAGAACATAGCATTTCATGTCATAATAATCATGTACCGAAAATTATATCTGGCATATGATGTCCTTGGCCGTCGACGCATTGTTGAAGGCGTTTACGAAAATTGGCCTCCACTCTTCCCAGCAGGTCTCTGTTGATTTGGATGATTTGTTGACGGATCGCTTCCTTCAATGCATCTAATGTACGGGGCTTGTCCTCGTAGACACGTGACTTGAGGTACCCCCATAGAAAGAAGTCACATGTGGACAAGTCAGGGGACCGAGGGGGCCATGCAATGTCACCAAATCTCGAAATGAGATGGTTGGGAAACAGGGGGCGAAGAACAGCCATTGACGCTCTGGCGGTGTGTGGCGTGGCCCCATCTTGCTGAAACCACAAATGTCGACGAGCAATACGCCTTCTTCGTAACTCAGGGATGAAAAAGGTGTTCACCATCTCAATGTAACGCCCAGATGTTATGGTAACGGTAACCCCATTTTGTTCGAAGAAATAGGGACCGATGACGCCAAACTTTCCCACCGCGCACCAAACTGTAACCTTAGGGCTATGCAGCGGTTTTTCATGGAGTTGTCGCGGATTTTCAGCAGCCCAATACCGACAGTTTTGATTGTTGACGGCCCCATTAAGGTGGAAATGGGCTTCATCACTCATTACCACCATCATGTTTTCATTCTGCTCATAAAGTGCAAGCATTTCCTGTGCAAAATTCAGTCGTTGGGGGCAATCGTTTACATTCAATTCCTGCACCATCGCTAACTTGTATGGGTGAAAATGTAATTCTTCATGCAAAATACGTCTAACAGTACGATTGCTGATTCCGAGTGCAGCTGAATGTCTCCGAGCAGAGCGGCCTGGGCTTTGCAACATCGCTTGTCTGACCCTTTCAACGTTCTCTGGAGTACGCACAGTGCGTTGCGGCCCCTTCGGTTTTGTTTTCATTATTGAGCCTCCTGTTCGAAGATTGTTAACCCAACGTAAGATTGTGTCACGAGCGGGAAGAGAGTCATTTCGATGAATGTTGAATCTGCGGCGAAACGCACGCTGAACTGCTGTCACTGACTCGCCACTCCTAACAAAATGATCATACGCGAACATGCGGTGTTCTAACGTCCACTGCTCCATGATGGCACCTGAAAGATAAAGGTGAGTGTTAGTTAAAGTTAAATGCTATGAACCCAGGAATGGAATGCTACCTACCGCACGCCCCTCCCATTCCTAATGGCCGATTACTAGCTATTCAAAAAACACTTGATTCCCGTGCCCCACCCTGTATGAGTCTTCCTGCCCTCTGGCGTCTGAAGCAAAATCTGCTACCATGAGTCAGTAGTTGGTTGGAGCGCTTAAAAGGGGGGTTTGTTTTTGCAGTACGTATAAATTTCCGAAATGGAGCAACGCACGTTCGGAGTCGAACGAAATGATTAAAACAGCTTTTGGAAATGATGCTTTCAGTGTAGCTAACGTTTACAAATGGCACAAAAAGTTTAAAAAAGGAGAAACATCGCTTGAAGACAAGGAACGCAGTGACTGCCCTTCCACTTCTCGTACGGATGAAAATGTCCAACAGATTCGATTTCTGGTACGAACAAATGTTTCTCCATTTTTAAACTTTTTGTGCCATTTGTAAACGTTAGCTACACTGAAAGCATCATTTCCAAAAGCTGTTTTAATCATTTCGTTCGTCTTCGAACGCGCGTTGCTCCATTTCAGAGATTTAAACGTACTGCAAAAACACACCCTCCTTTTAAGCGCTCCAACCAACTACTGACTCATGGTAGCAGATTTTGCTTCAGACTGCAGACGCCAGAGGGCAGGAAGACTCGCATATGTAAACGGTTATTTCTTACTTGCAGTCATTTGTCCGTAGCAATAAAATTATCGATACTTTTTGATCACTCCTCGTATATATATATATATATATATATATATATATATATATATATATATACACACACAGTATATATATATATATATATATTATATATATATATATATATATATATATATATATATAACATGTGGGACGCACTTTCAGGATAGATTCAGAACCTAAAAACAGTGAAAAAAGCTTATATAAACATATGCCCGAAATCGCTTTGTTTCCAAGTTACAGCCCTTTATGTGTTCCAGCAAGTATCCGCCTTACCTTTAAAGAAAGTGCTCAATATGACCGCCTTGAGCTTGAATACACGCCTGAACACGCCTCGTCATAGACTGCCTTACGCGTTCAAACATTCCAGGTATTGCTCGGATTTTCTGGCATCCTTGTTCTACACGTTGGCGAAGCATTTCAACGTTGTCAATGGGTGTCACGTAAACGATGGATTTCAGATGACCCCACAGGTAAAAATCGAGTGGATTCAGGTCCGGGGAGCGAGCAGGCCACGCAATGGGTCCTCCATGGCCTATCCATTTATCAGGGAAATGGTCATCCAAATAGTCTCTAGCTACTCGACTAAAATGAGGCGGAGCGCCGTCATGCATAAACCACATACGATGTCGGACACTAAGAGGAGCTTCATCTAGAAAATCGCTTAAACCATTCCTTAAAAAATTGGAATAGGATTCTCCTGTTAATCTTCTAGGCAAAACCAAAGGACCGATTAAGTTGTCGGCAATAACTAAATTGTCGTTGGTGTCTTGACTGGATGATGGCATGCGGATTCTCTTCGGCACAGTGATGAGTGTTGTGAAAATTGATCATGCCATTTCTTGTGAAGGTAGCCTCATCAGAAAACAACACGGAGAATAGAAAAAGAGGATCGCGAGCACACTGTTGAAGGAACCAAGTACAAAAAGCCTCTCGTGGTGGGAAATCAGCTTCAGTAAGGCCTTGTACTCTCTAAATGTGATATGGGTAAAGCTGTTGCTCCCGTAAAATTCTCCACACAGTTGTGTATCTTACACCCTTTGCTGCTGCTATCCTTCGGGTGTTGACACCAGGATGTTCCTCCATGCGATTCAGGACCCGCTCCTCCACCTCAACAGTTCTGGCGCTGTTGGTCTACCACTATCTGAAACTCGCTTGTTGAATGATCCTGTATCACCAAGACGCTCGTCTATTCGCTGAAAGGTCTTCTT
Source organism: Bathynomus jamesi (assembly GCA_023014485.1). Classification (NCBI taxonomy): domain Eukaryota; kingdom Metazoa; phylum Arthropoda; class Malacostraca; order Isopoda; family Cirolanidae; genus Bathynomus; species Bathynomus jamesi. The sequence goes on along the minus strand of JAJOZX010002136.1, from coordinate 128,910 downwards.
ATCTGGCAGACGGCGATTCGGAAACCTTTCCGCATACAGACGTCTTGCTGCGGCCGCATTACACTCGGCAAGTCCGTACGTGAGATGCATGTCTACCATTTCTCTGTTTGAATAAGCCTCCATTCTCACTTCAAATGCACACTATCACTGAATAGCACAAAAACTTTTAAGTTCTTTTTTTTCACTGGACTGCACTTATTCACGGTAAGAAGTTACGAGTACAAAGAGTGAAACACCGCGATGCACCTCTGACTGAATGATGGCTCTACACTCAACGATACTGAAACATGTCATTGAGTGTACGAAACATTACTATCGGCAAGGCCATACATGAAATAAGTCTTGTACACCAGTGGCGAATTATCACTAAAGCTATTGAGGCTGAAGCGTCAGGCTCCCATGCTTGAGGCCCCCCCCCCAAATCAACTGAGTTTCGATGATAAATTCGAGATTTCGTGAATTTCTTTGATTAAATATGACAGAGTACACAAACTGACAAATTCCCTGTTTTATTTTATGTGTTATAGGCCCTAAAGTAAAGTTTGTTTAATACTGTTTGGTTTTGGCAAATGGCAAAATACACTGTGTGTTAAGGTTCTTTTAAGTTTGTTTCTCAATTAGCCCGAGTACCGTACATATAATTCGTGTAAATGTACTATGTACTAGACATGTATATGTATTGTTAATAAAAAGCTATAGAAAAGGGCCCCCATATTCTTTATTGTCCCGGGGCCCCGAGGTGTCTTAATCCGCCTCTGTCGAACACACTCACAAACACTGTCGGGAAGCAGTGTTTGTAAACAGTTTGCGGAAAGAATTGCTGGAACACAAAACGGGCTGTAACTCGGAAACAAATCGATTTCGGGCATATGTTTATATAAACTTTTTTCATTGTTGTCAGGTCCTAAATCCATCCTGAAAGTGCGTCCCATATATATATATATATATATATATATATGATGAATAAAACCACGAAGGAAAGGAAACACAGATGGTGCTCAAGCGCTTTCGTCTAATGACATCCTCAGGAACACTGAAGTACATAAAGAGTTACAACCTATATATAGGTTACAGAAAAAAAAAAACCTATATATATATATACAATAAACGGAAAAACAAAATTAAAGGATTGTGGAAGGGGGCACACAAATTTATAAGGAAAAACTATCGAGTTTTAGCACAAGATTAAAAGAATTGTTTCCAACCAATGTTATAGATAAAAAAATAAAAAAAAAATATATATATATATATATATACAAATTTATACTGGAAATCTGCCCGGGTTTTAGCACTCTGCTCTTTTTGTATAAAAAAAAAAAAAATTGAACAATTATCGATTTTTAGCACAAGATTAAAAGAATTGTTGCCAACCAATGTTATAGATAAAAAAATAAAATATATATACAAATTTATCCTGGAAATCTGCCCGGGTTTTAGCACTCTGCCCTATTTTTTTTATATAAAAATTGAAAAATAAAAGTTAGTGGCATACAAATTTACCAAAGATTTAGCGTTCTACCTTTCTTATCTAAATCTGTTCTGAAGGAATTCAAAACAACAGGATCGAGTTGAAAAAGACCTTTGCTTATGTTGAAGTTATTTGTTAGTTGGATAATGGCAGACTCAAGAATATTTCTATTAACAATGTTGCTAGAGTGAAATAAAACTGAAGCATTATTCCAATCAATACAGTGGGATAACTCTGACAAATGGACAAAAAGGGCACTGCACAACTGTCGTGTTCTAACGGAATATTGATGCTGTTTTATACGTGTGTGCAAATCCTTTCCCGTCTGACCTATGTAAAAGGAATCACATTGTTTACAACCAATTTTATAGATAATGCCTGAATTATTGGTAGGGCTATTTTTTACTATGATATTTTTCACAATATTGTTATATGAAAATACTACATTAATATCCAAAAGTTTAAATACATTAGCAATGCCTAAAAATCCCGGGAAAAATGGAAGTACTAAAATATTTTTTGACAAAGTACGAGTGTTATTATTGACGCGATAGAAGATAACTTTCCTAAACGTTTTTGCAATAGCCTCTTACAATTAAAAAAAGATGGGGAGCTCCATATTACTAAAGCAGACAAGGCTAACACCATAGTTATTATGGACAAAGTGGACTACATCAGAAAGATGAACGAGCTTCTCCAGGACCTCGCCACATACAGCAAACTTAGGAAGAACCCGCAGGATGACGTCATCAAATCATTTAATAGTGGCTTGAAACGCATTCTCAAAGATCATAAGGACTTAATTCCGCTTTTCATGTCCACTTCACCTTCTCTGCCCTACCTTTACGGTCTCATTAAAACCCACAAACCTGGCAACCCTATGCGCCCTATTATTAGCTCCGTGGGCTCTATTATTTATAAACTCTCCAAATGGCTTGTCAAAGTCTTGTCCCCCATTCTCGGAACTATCTCTGATTCACATGTAAAAAATTCCATGGATCTTACTGAAAAATTGAATAATGCACGTACTGAAACTAACGATAGATTGATCAGTTTTGATGTTTGTTCATTGTTTACAAAAGTGCCGATTGACGATATACTTGACTTTCTCTTCCAAGAATTACATAAGTATGACCTGCCACTACCTTCACACATTGTTTTGGAACTTATTAAGCTTTGCATCAAAGAGTGTAAATTCACTTTCAATAACGAGTATTATCAACAAGTTTTTGGGATGGCCATGGGCAACCCCTTGTCGCCCCTCCTCTCCAATATTTATATGGAGTTTTTCGAAATTACTTACATTCCGAGAATCCTGGGGGTTGGCATCCCTTGGTTGCGGTACGTCGATGATATTTTGTGTATCTGGCCCATGAATCGTGACCTGGATAACTTCCTCCTTCAGTTAAATGATCAAGTCCCCTCGATTAAGTTTACTTTGGAAGTGGAACAAGACAATTCAATCCCATTTTTGGATGTGCGTGTACATAGGGAAAGCCCAGGTTTTAAGTTTAGTATCTATCGGAAAAAAAAAAAACAATTTGTCCTACGTACACTTTTACTCGGGACATGACACCCCCACTAAGAAGGCCATTTTTTCTTCAATGTTTCTCCGCGCCCTTAGGATCGCCAGTCCGGAATACATCGATGCCGAATTAGAAAAAATCAACGGTATTGGAAGTGATCTGTGTTATCCATCTGCGTTTATGGAATCTTGTCTCAACAAGGCAAAACGAACTTTCTATCGCGTCAATAATAACACTCGTACTTTGTCAAAAAATATTTTAGTACTTCCATTTTTCCCGGGCTTTTTAGGCATTGCTAATGTATTTAAACTTTTGGATATTAATGTAGTATTTTCATATAACAATATTGTGAAAAATATCATAATAAAAAATAGCCCTACCAATAATTCAGGCATTATCTATAAAATTGGTTGTAAACAATGTGATTCCTTTTACATAGGTCAGACGGGAAAGGATTTGCACACACGTATAAAACAGCATCAATATTCCGTTAGAACACGACAGTTGTCCAGTGCCCTTTTTGTCCATTTGTCAGAGTTATCCCACTGTATTGATTGGAATAATGCTTCAGTTTTATTTCACTCTAGCAACATTGTTAATAGAAATATTCTTGAGTCTGCCATTATCCAACTAACAAATAACTTCAACATAAGCAAAGGTCTTTTTCAACTCGATCCTGTTGTTTTGAATTCCTTCAGAACAGATTTAGATAAGGAAGGTAGAACGCTAAATCTTTGGTAAATTTGTATGCCACTAACTTTTATTTTTCAATTTTTATATACAAAAAATAGGGCAGAGTGCTAAAACCCGGGCAGATTTCCAGTATAAATTTGTATATATATTTTATTTTTTTTTATCTATAACATTGGTTGGAACAATTCTTTTAATCTTGTGCTAAAACTCGATAGTTTTTCCTTATAAATTTGTGTGCCCCCCTTCCACAATCCTTTAATTTTGTTTTTCCGTTTATTGTATATATATATATACTGTATATATAGGTTTTTTTTTTTTTTCTGTAACCTATATATAGGTTGTAACTCTTTATGTACTTCAGTGTTCTTGAGGATGTCATTAGACGAAAGCGCTTGAGCACCATCTGTGTTTCCTTTCCTTCGTGGTTTTATTCATCATAAATACTTTTCACGTGTTACTTTCGTGAAATAATTTTCATATATATATATATATATATATATATATAAGATTCAGGCGTAAAGGAACACATGGGACACCCTGTAGCTCAAGCGAATATTATACTAGGGGTGGGGGAATTTAACATTTTTTTTAGGACTAGTGGTTTCTATGGCCATTTTAGCTGCTGAATACGAATCCGGCTAGTTCTTGGACTTAAAATGAATTTTTGACCTGGTTCAGTGGTTTTTTTTCAAAATGGCGGCCAAAAAAATCGGTTTTTTGTTTTAATGATAAAAAAACCGCTACCCTTCACATGTAATATGTCTTTTCATATGTTTTCATGGTCGCTGAACTCGAAAATGAACAAATGAGAGACATTAGGAGTGTGGTTAAGCAGAGAGATGACGAAAAATTTGAAAAAATGCCCGATCCATGTCGAACATAAAGGACGAATGAGGCCCCCCACCTCCAAACCTTTATAACTGATAAAAAAATAATTAGTTGATAAATGCTTGCTATATTTTTAATCATGGTTATGTTCATTCTTCAATGTTGTTAAGTATCTAGTGTGTCGTAATATTAATGTTTTATTTTGGCTTACTTTAGTGTTTTGGCTGGTTCTGTTGTTCTGGTGTTTGGCTGCTTTCTCTTTTGTGGTTTCTTGTACTATCAATGTTGTGCTAATTTACTTTAATAATAATTGTATATACTACTTTAATAATACTAATATATACAGTATGATACATCTAGCATGACTATAATTTGTATTACCTATCATATTTCGGTGATATATGCCAACTAATGGGGTTTTACTGTACTTGCAGATCCTAATGCTTAGTGTCTGCTGATTGGTAATGATGGCTGGTGAAAGGAAATCACGCAGTGCCGCCAGAAAAGAACTTTTTGGGGAAACCTACACAGAAGTGGACGAATATAAACCGACTGGAAAGTTGCCACCAGCGACAGTTGTGATTGGTAGGATGCTTGCACCTTGCAAAAAAGAAGTAAAAGGACAGAAAAAGTCAAAGACTCGAGATGATGCCAGCAAGATAGTTGCAAATGAACTAAGACGAGATTGGATTAATAAAAATGTCTATTCCATACATGAAAAACAGTGGCTAAAAAATAATAGATGATTATGAACATTTTAACAAACTGAGAAAGAATGAACGCTGCCAACAAAAACCTAAAAGTGTTGAATGGTACCAAAAAGCGGCTTTAATGATCAGCTCACTAAGAACGCCTACAACATTAGAAATGACGATGAGGATTACGAAGCAGAACTTGCAGAAGAATTTGGGGTCAAAATGACTGATAAGGCCTTATGTACAAATGCAGTACAAAAGATTGGGTGAGACAGAAAAAGAGGAAAGAAACTCGTGAAAGATCAGCGGAGAAAAAGCGAAAAGCAACAGAAAGCAACTTGAGAGAGCAAAGGGAGCTAGAGGGAATCAGAAATTATTGAAATGTTAGCAACTTCAGTCGATTCTGAAAACGATCCCAGTTTTGAAAAACCAACAACGGCAAAGACAGTTCCTTCTACTGATCGTAAACTTCGCTCATCGGAAGAAGACCTAAGCAAGAAGAAGAGTAAAGAAGTCCAAGCTGCATTTCCGACAGTGAAAATCAGAACTGGCAAAAAAGTCTGAACGAAATCTTGATGTGGTGTATAGTCCAGTGTCTTGCCGAGACAAGAACTTCTGAAGAGCTTTCGAGAGTGATAGTAAGAGTAGCTAACATGGTTTTTCATCAAGATTGGAAGCTGAAGGCAGATAATAATGAGAAAGAATGTGAGGGTGAGATGGAGAGTGAAGATGAAGAGTTACAAGTCGTCACCAGTATTCAGACTTGACGTATGTATTTCCAAGCCGCAGATCAATAGTGCAATATTTGGAAGACGCTTCATACTTGAATCAGATTATGTCGCTCAACAAATTCTCAACAAAGAGGATAACGTTGTGAGTGTAGGACTTCACGATACGACCAAGGCTACCGGCCACCGGCTGTACGACGTGAAGGCTGACCACATCACCATCGCTAGTCCATCTGGCATGAAAAAGTCGCTGACAACTGGATATCTGGAAAACGCCAGCCATTCCGGAGAGGATGGAGCCAGAGCTTACGAATTCAAATTGAGTTGTCTAGCCGTGCTAGCAAATTCTACCACTGACGAACTCAAATCTCAAATAGACTTCTGGATGTCTGATCGAGCTAGTGAATGTGAAGTACTTTTACAGCATCTTGGAATCGAATCAAACAAGATCTTGAAGTACTGCGCCCATATCATTTTAGGAGTAGATCAAGCTATAGACAAAGTGTTTAAAAACACGGAACAGAAAATCGGAGTACATAATCTATTTCAAGTTACGGCAGGAGAAAAAGTTTTCTGTTCTCCTGATTCTTCCATTCATACTTTGGGACTCATTGTAATTGCTAAATTGCTCTCTCCCAGCCACCCCTCCCATTCGGTATCCCTATATAATGACTATAAATCTTGGATGGCGGATAATGGACTCAAATGTGATGGATTCAAAGGATTCGTGGCAAACCGGTTTGGGAGAATCGCCGAGTTAGCAAAAGAATATTTGGCGAGGCGAGACTCCATCCAAGCTTTCTTTGATGCCGTAGTAGATGTCAACAGTAACAAGCTAGTTCTCGCAGTGTCAACTTTCATCCAAAGTCAATGGTTCATGTATTGTTCCCAAATTTACGCAATGATGGGTGAAGTGATGATTTTCCCTATGATGGAGCTTCTTGGAATTGACAAGAAGGGTGACGAGAAAAGTGAAAGAACTTGGTCTGGAGTAAAACATTTCTTTGGAGGTAAGATGGTTGAATTGAATGACTTGATGGCTGTAAGGAAGGAACAAGCCAGATCTGGCAAAGATAAACTTGAAGCTCTAGTTCTAGAGGAAGTCATTGGTACTGTAAATAATCAGCTGTCTTGTATGGACTATTTAACAAGATCAGACGATGACGCTAATCCAGACCTGATGTATGCCCCTCTGACAAATTTAGGATGCAAATCAGAATTTTCAAAACTTGACAACCGAATCAGGGCCAGTGGTGGTAGCACATCCATTCAAACGCACTCGAGAAAAAATGCTATTGTGACTAACGGACTTCTGATAGACTTCGTTCGAATCAAAGTCTCTTGAGGATAGGAAGGCATCCTGGAAATGGGCCAGATGTTCATAAAAAGTCAATAAAGTGAAAACATTAGAGGAAGATTTTCTAGCTAATGTGCATGCTGCAAAGAAATTGTCCCTACTGAAAGAAGAGCTCAAAAAGAAAAAAGCTGGCAAAATATCGGCGGTTTTGGAAAATTGCATGAAACATGGAGGCTCTATGACTCCAAACAACCTGGATGCTCTGTACAAACTGAACGAAAAGCAGCTCCCCACAGAAATTGCCTATTTGAGACTCACCATCACACCAGATATTCGTCAAATGAGACATGTTAAAGTGAGAGACGGGAAATTCAAAATGGAAAAATTTAGAGTAGATGAACTGAGAAATTCCATTAAGAATGCCTTACGACCAGGGCCGGATTATCCAATAGGCACAATAGGCACAATAGGCACAGTGCCCTAGGGCCTACGAAACTCCTAAGGGCTTACGAAAAAGTTTTGGATCTAAAAAAATCTTAGCTACTCAAAAATGAGAAAAGGAAACTGCTAAATCAAACTTAGTAATTTGCTTTAATTGAATTACTTTACTAAACCTTTTCATTATAATACATCTACAAATATTGAAGTATATATACACATGCAGGTTTATTTGATTAAATCTTTAGTCAACAAACAACATACAGGTATATGTATGTATTAATAGGTATGTGTATGTATTAACTTTGCGGCTCTTTTTGTTGGAAAATCACAGATTACATCTTCAAATTTTATTTTTTGCGAAAGCTCATTCTCAGTTGAGAGTAGTGCAAGTGAAGATAGTCGTTTTTGTCCCATAACAAAGAAAAAGTATAATAGTCATCCCTGATGAAAATAATTGAATTAACAAAAAAGTTATTATTCTTCCGTTTAAGAAGTGGTGAAGCGGCCAATACACAATTAGAAGGTCTATTTAAAGATGTAGAAAGTGTTTTATAATTTAGTGCATTTTCCTTCAAAAAAATATATAATGTCAAAAAAATATTTCTTAAATCTTTTCAAACACAAAATATAATAGAAGTCAACATCTTCCTTCCTTGAACAATCAATTTTAAAATTGGAAAGAGCCGTTTTGAGCAGAAAACCGAGATTTGTTTCTAAAAAAACTTTGAACAGTTAGCTAAAACAACGTGAAAAAAGTGAGTGAAATTGTTATATTATAAAATTTCCAGTATTAACCCAACCCGAGGGTAAAGGCAAGCCAGCCTTGTTCTCGGCCGGTCCCAAGTCCGGATAAATGGGGAGGATTGGCGTCAGGAAAGGCATCCGGCCATAAAAACCCAGCCAAAACCACAATGGTGAGTCTTCAACACGAAAATGCGATGACGGCTAGGGCGTACCCCGTAGGCGACGTACAGAGACCTCGCCCGACCTCTGTGGTGAGGCGAGGGCTACCGCACCAAGAGCGGGTGCGGCTAACGAAGCGAGCTCGGGTGGACCTGAGAATTGCGACGCTGAATGTTGGAAGCATGACTGCCAGAGGAAGAGAGATTGTGGAGTTGATGAAGAAGAGGAGAGTTGGGGTGTTGTGTGTACAAGAAACACGCTGGAAGGGGAACAAAGCAAGAGAACTCAGTGAGGGATATAAATTGTTCTACAGTGGGGCGTCGGTTGAGGGAAGGAATGGTGTGGGTATTGTATTGGCGAAGGAATTGAAGGATAGCATAGTGGAAGTAAAGCGAAGAGGAGATAGACTGGTGACTTTGAGAATGAATTATGGGGAACATGTACTCAATATAATCAGTGCATACGCGCCCCAAAGTGGATGTCCGGACGACGTTAAGGAAACTTTCTGGAGGTTATTGGAGGAAGAAATGGAGAGTATTGCCGAGGACGAACGAGTTGTGTTGGGCGGGGATATGAATGGACACGTTGGTGATCATAACGATGGAGTGGTCAGAGTGCACGGTGGTCATGGCTATGGAGAGGCAAACGTGGACGGTGAGTGTTGGATATGGCTGTATCGTTTGATCTAGCGATTGTAAATACGTTTTTCAGAAAGAGGGAGGAGCATGTTATTACGTACAAGAGTGGAGGCAGAACATCGCAAATTGATTTCATACTGTATAGGAGGGCGCAATTGGCCGAGGTGAGGGGCTGCAAAGTTATTCCAGGAGACCATGTGACGCCACAACACCGGATGATAGTCATGGATGTGATGTTGAAAAGAGGAAGAAAGACCCGAGGAACAACAGTGAGGAGAATTAGGTGGTACAAACTGAGAGAGGAGGGGAAGAAACGGGAATTTAGAGAGAGAGTGTTGAGTGAAATCCATGTTGATGAACAGAATGTACAGGATTGGTGGGTACATAATGCGAATGTCATGAGAACGGCAGGTAGAGACATATTGGGGGAAACATCAGGTAAAGTGTGGGAAGATAAGGAAGGATGGTGGTGGAGTGATGAGATCCAAAGAGCACTACGAAGTAAGAGAGAAACTAAGCAGTTATGGGAAGAATCGAGGAGTGAAGAGTGTAAGGTGGTATATAAAGAAGCAAAGAAACAGGCAAAGAGAGCAGTGGCGAGAGCAAAGGCGGAGGCATATCGGCAGATGTATGAGGATTTAGAGGATCGTGAAGGACAAAAGAAGATATACAGATTGGCTAAGAGCAGAAATAGAGCGACAAAAGACTTTACACAGGTAAAACAAATTAAGGGAAGGGAGGGGGCGGTGCTGCAAAGAGATGAAGAGATAAAGGATAGATGGAAGGAATATTTTGAGGAATTATTAAATAAAGAAAACCCAAGATCTTTCTATGAGGATGGATTACCAAATGTAGCTATGACAGAACAAGTGGGGAGGATGGAAGTGAGTCGTGCTCTGAATAGGATGAAAAATAACAAAGCGACTGGCCCAGACGAGATACCAGCCGAGGCATGGAAGGCACTGGGAGATGAGGGGGTGGATCTGGTGGGATCTAATGCAGAAGTTGTTTGACCAGGAGGTGATTCCGGATGAGTGGCGGACTAGCATCATAGTGCCTATATTCAAAGAGAAGGGAGATGTACAAGATTGCACGAATTATAGAGGGCTCAAGCTAATATCACATACAATGAAGATATGGGAGCGAATAGTGGAGAGTAGGTTGAGAAACGAAGCGGAAGTGTCAGTGGAACAGTTTGGATTTATGCCTGGAAGGAGAACGACAGATGCAGTTTTTGCATTGAAACAGTTGGCAGAGAGGTACAGAGAGGGGCAGAAGGCGTTGCACATGGTTTTTATTGACTTGGAGAAGGCATATGATAGGATACCACGGCAGGAAGTTTGGAGATGCTTAAGGGAAAAGATGGTACCGGAGAAGTATGTTAAACTGATCAAGGGGATGTACAGGGGAGTAACAACTAAGGTGAGGAGTAGCGTGGGTGTGTCAGAGAGCTTTGGGGTGGAAGTTGGTCTGCACCAAGGATCAGCTTTGAGCCCCTTCCTTTTCAATGTGGTATTCGATGTGTTGACGGACAGGATTAGAGGGGAGGCGCCGTGGTGCATGATGTATGCAGACGATGTTGTGTTGAGTGGGGAGACGAAAGAGGAGTGGAGCAGCGTTGGAAAATTGAGAAGGCGTTGGAAAAAGTAGGGGGATGAGAATTAGCCGAAAGAAGACCGAATATATGAGATGTGATGTGCAGCAGGACCGAGGAGGGAAATGACATTGAGTGGAGAGCGTTGTTAAGACGGTGGAGTATTTAAATACTTGGGGTCACAGTGATGCAGAGGGGGGAGACAGAGAGAGAGATAAACTGTAGAATACAGTCGTGGTGGAAGAATGGAGAGACGTATAAGGGTGCTCTGTGATAAGAGGGTCCCAGTGAAACTGAAGGGAAAGGTATTCAAAACAGTGGTGAGGCCGGCAATGTTGTATGGAATGGAGACTGTGCCAATGAAGAAGAGCAATGAAAGAAAAATCGATGTGGCTGAAATGAAGATGTTGAGATGGATGTGTGGAGTGACGAGGAGGGATAGGGTCAGAAATGAGCATATAAGAGGAACAGTGAAGGTGGCGGAAGCATCTAAGAAGGTGCAGGAGGCCAGGCTGAGGTGGTATGGACACGTCAGGAGAAGAGAGGAGGAGTATGTGGGGCGCAGAGTGCTGGAGATGGAGTTGCCGGGACGGAGAAGAAGAGGAAGACCGAAGACGAGATGGAGGGACTGTGTGGTGGCGGACATCAGGGATCAGGGAGAAGGACTTGGAGGAGGACGCGGTATACGACAGAGGAGAGTGGAGAAGACGAACCAAAAACAGCGACCCCATGTAAAGCTGGGATAATAAGCTGCGGAAGAAGAAGAGAAGAAGAAGAAAATTTCCAGTATTGTTAATTCAATTCTGCTTATCAAAGAAAACGTCAATCATATGACAAGTTTTCATAGATTAAGAATCTATACATTTTCAAACAAGTAATGTTAAAAAAATTACTCATTGGTAGATATTTATTTTTCTTTACATGCCTAGCCAAAAACATAAGTCATATACAGAATAATTTACGTTGCTACATAAAGGTAGCAGACTATGAGAGGAGTTATTACATTTATTTTAAAAATTTAATATGTTATCTATAAAATTTAAAAAAACTAACAAAGTATAGGTATTAAACTGTCGCCAAATCAAAATCCAACTAAATGATAATAGGATTTGCAGTTCGTTTTTATGGAAGTTATTTTATTGAGTCATAACTATGTGTGTTGCATTCTTTGCAGCTGTCAAACCAGGTATGAATAGAAGTAATTAATTCATCAAATGCAGCCTTATAAATAGCAAAAATGAGCTGAATGTTCTACTAAATAATTTCATCATATTTCATCCATTTTGATATGCTTATTTTCATGAAGGACAGTATCATAGTCAAAGAATTATAGTGTCAAAGTATCATAGTATCGAAGTACAGTATGTATCATAGACAAAGTACATGTATTATAGACAAAATATCACAGTCATAGTATCAAAGTATCATAGTCATATATTATATAGATCTATGATTATATTATGGGACCTATACATTGTATACAGTGCAAATAGTTCTCTATAGATGTATCTTGGGGGGCCTACGATTCTGAGAGTGCCTAGGGCCTACAAAGACTTTATCCGGCCCTGCTTACGACCAGAGGACAATGTTACTAGTGATATTGATAGTTTATTGAACAATGTGTTGTGAATATGATGATTTCATGATTTGAATTACATCATGGAACTGATATGAATGCCTTGTGTTTCTTCTGTATATGATTTTTTAATAAAATAATACCTTTCTTTTCCATTTTTTGCCTATAACCGCTAAACCACGCATCGAATGTATCTGTTTTGTTCATTTTCAACTTCAGCGACCCTGAAAACATATGAAAAGACATATTACATATGAAGGGTAGCGGTTTTCTTAAGCATCAAAAAGAGAAAAGTATATTTTGCCCGCCATTTTAAAAAAAATCCACTGAACCAGGTCAAAACTTCATTTTAGGTCCAAAACCAGCCAGATTCGTAATAAACCATTCGTCTTGTTGGCAATTTCCCAAAAAAGTCATTATTCCCCCATCCCTAATTATACACACCTATAGATTTACAGAGTATGTTGAGAGTTATGCTCGATTTCATATTTAGTGGCAAGTAATGTACAGTAGTCGAAATGCTCTTATTCGAGTGTGCCGTTTGGAAGCATGAGAATTTTTCATGCAAAATCTTCGTGATTGAGTTCAGTTTTCACGATAGAAAATAAGAAAATGAATAGAAAGAATGGAACTAAAATAAAGTAGTAATCACCATCACCAAGTGTAGCAAATTAATATTAAAACTATAAAAAATGCATTCGATTAAGTTCTGTCATTGCAAATGAAAAATTACATAATTTTAAGATAATAAAAATAAAGAAATGTTAAAGAATAAATGAAGCATATTATTGCTTCGTATAATATAATGGAAGCTTTCAAAATATAATTTTAATAATAATAATAATAATAATAATAACTTGTGACTGCACCCGATTTACAATTGAATTTTACATTTGCTCTATAGGCCTATGTAATTTTTTTATTGAAAAGGGACTGCAATTTTTGTTTAGTAACATTTGCGAGTTGCAATATATGCGTGCAACTGGGATACAGTATATCAATAGGAATTAATAAAATATTGTTTTGGTGATTTACGAGGTTTACCTTTAAATCACGCCTTAAATCACTTTTAGATCCACGAGATTATGACATTCAAACACGCGCAAGAATCCCAGCTATTCGCAAGATTCCTTTTTTCCCTAGTCATCAAGTGATCTTAATTATAGCTCCATCTATTGAATTATGTCACTACCAACTAAACTAAAAAGGTTCGGTGCTCGTGTCTCCAAAAAACATACAATGAGTAAACAAAACTTGAAATTTACAAGAATTCTCTTTTATTGAACATTTTTCGTCAAGTGAATAGCTTCCTAAACCTATTCAAGGTATAATTTTTATTTAGGGAAAACATTAATTAATAATGTATATAAAAATATAGCGAGAATTTCAAGTAAGAAATATGGTACCTTAACGGAAACTTATTTAGACCATCTCACTTTTAAATAAAATTATGATTTATTTGACATTTTTGACTTTTATAGAAATTTATGCTGAAAAACTGAGCTGTCATTAGATAATCCATATCATCCACGCCTTATATATATATATATATATATATATATATATATATATATATATAATATATATATATATATATATATATATATATATAAATAATCATGTATGAAATAAAGTTCTGAATTACACTAATGAGCTGAACGATGTGAAAAAAATAGAAAAACTAGTAAATATAAAAATATTTAGATACGGAATTAACTAAAACAGTATAATAATGACAGAAAGTGATAAACAGTTGAAGATAAAATGGCCGAGGTCGACTTGTTGGACTGCTCTGAAAGTTATTTTTTGTATTATTATTATTTTTTAAAATTAAGAGTGCAACTTCTCAAAATAAAACCAAATAGGGACGATGTGTCGTTTTCCATTTCGAATCGATGAGACTTTGTGACGAACGGAAATCTGTTTGTAGCGATTGAGCCCCCAAAACCCGCAAATCCTTGACAATACTACCCCCCTATAGAGGGCTCTTCAGACCACACCCAAACACGCAAGTACTAAATACCATTTGACGCTTCAGTATATATATATATATATATATATATATATATATATATATATATATATACTGTATATATATATAGACAAATTCTTTATACTTTTATCGAGCAAAAATGAAAGCGGTCCGCATTTATCATTTGCAGAATAAGTGGGTCACGTTCGATCGTATATACAGTGTTCAATTAGAGTTGTATACAAAATGACTTAGTATTTACATCAAGAATTTTAGGTCATTTGAGGTATTTACAACATAAACTATGAACGAAAAATTACCAGAGAAAAGTTACGGCAATGCTATGATTATTATATTAGGAATATACGCACACAAAATCTGATATCTAAAATTATATTAAAATATAAAAGGAATTTTATTTGCTAAAAGCGTATACACGTAACAGTTATAATTCGTAAATCGGTATATAATTGTTACGGTTTGTACAAGCACTAAAAATAATTTGTAACAGCAATGAAAAGTTTCATAATTTATCAGCATTTTAAAATGAAATATTTGAACTTTTAAATAAAAAACTTCACTCGGTTTAGCTGGAAATCACTTCCTTCTTTCTCTACTATTTACGCATCAATCATACTGTGCAAAACTATACGACCACATTCATGACAAAAGGACATAGTTTGGAACAACGTTGCCAGATTTCTGAATGAGTCGTTTAATTCAACGTTTTTGTGGCATGAAACGGTTTCGTTGCCGAGGAAATGCCAAAACATCATTGGCGATAATGTACGAGTATCGGGCACAATTCCTGAACTTAAATCCTTTCTATGCAGAAGTAAATTTATAAGCGTCAATGTACGTAAGCATGAAAAAACAGAGAGGAGGAAGCAATAATAATCAGGGGAAGATAAAAGATATAAAAACTGAGGATTTCGCGATAACAACGGAATGAGTCGCGCTAATTGGGGTGTTTTATAGTTGTTGTCGGCCAATATTGTCGCTCTCTCCTTGTCAGGTCAGAAAATAAGCAGACAATAAAGTTTTATGTTAGGATCGTCTTGGCCTTTTTCATATTATGGCGGCCATTTGATTTAATAATGGCGGAAACCAATTCTCAATACCACAAAACGGCTTCAGAAATCTATTTCGATATACAAATTTAATTACTTTTCTAATTTGTTATGAGCATCGTGGGCCATTCACATGCAATATTTATTAATGGGTTATGTAAATAAGTTTACATAATCCATACTTGCATATATATATATATATATATATATTCGGGGCCCATAATTCGTATATATATATATATATATATTATATTATATATATATATATATATATATATATATATATATATATATATATATATATATATATATATATATATACTACTGCAAGTAAACCACATTCCAACAGTGTTCCCTACTTGACACACTATTAAATTAGAGTTACGAGCATCTTCCAAGCATTGTTTAAGTCCCGCGCGTTTTATTTCGATTATTTCTTTATATATATATATATATATATATATATATAAATATATAAATATATATAAAAACATTTTGGAGCCTCACCTTATTTATAAAGAGAACGTTGTCATAATATTGTTTCCATGTTTTGTAATGTTAAAATCGGTTCTTAAGAAAAAACATTTAATTTTTTAATTTTGTTACTTTTTACCCCCAAAAAAATTAAAATTAAAATTAAAAAAAAATGTAAGACATCATATTTGACAACACGCACAAACGCACAAACTGTACATCACTTTAATAATAATAATAATAATAATAATAATAATAATTCAAAATTTATATTTCATTCAATATTTGAAAATTTTTAAATAAATTATATAAATAAACGAATCTAACAACTATTTAAAATTTATATTTTGAAAACTATAAATAAAAAATATTATTATTATTATTAATATTATTATTATTATTATTGTCATTAATTTTTCTTTTTTTTATGAATTTGATGCTTGTTTTGATAATTTAGAAGAAAGTACTTTCATTGGAAATTGAGAATATTTTAAATGGTTTCAAAACTCTTTTTTATTTTAAACTTTTCAATTACAAACTTTTAATTTATGAAATAAATTTACATAATTAAATGGTAAATAATTATTAATAATATACTCGTATATCTATACTGCATATTATATATATATATATATATATATATAATGATTGGGTTGCTTAACTTCCTTCGCAACATCTAAGGTCATATGACGTGGGATCCGAACCACGGGTCGCTACATAGTTTGGACGCAATGGACGGTCTCCCATACAACTACTATCCGACCCAATTTCGCTGATCTTCGGGAAGCGGTGTTACTTCATTGGCTACGGCTATATATATATATATTATATATATATATATATATTAGGTTAGGTTTAAAATTTGCTTTTCTATTCATTATTCACTTTCATTGCTTCATTTTAAGTTCATTCATGAAAAATGAAATTAATTTTTTTTTAAACATTCCTATTTTGATATTAATAATGTTGATTACAATTATGATAAATTCACAAAAATTACTTTTATTTTTTATTTATTTTTTTTTTTTTGTAGAGGTAAAAATGACTGAAAATGGCGAGTCACTTTTTGAGATTCATTAAAGGTATAATAATAATAATAAAAAAAGATGTTTTCGAAGGTTATTTAATTTTCTTCGTACGCGTGTAGATGATGTAGCGACCCCTGGTTCGGATTCCACGTAAAGTTGTAGGTTCCCTCCGTTATCTGATTTCAGACGGTGTGAAGGGGGTTAAATAACCCCGTTAAAACAAAACAAAAAAAAATTCCTTCGTAACGACAAAGGTCACGTGGCAGAGGGTAACTTCACTTAAAAGGAAAGCTATAAACATTTCTCCGAACGCGAATTTGTGCCATCTTTCGAGTAATTTTACTCTACAATCTACTGCACGTTTCCTAAACATTTGTACTTCAGAAATATTAAATAGGGTTTAAAACAGCATGTTTAGCGAAACGTGCTGCGGAATGTAGAACACAATTACTCGGAACTTGGGACAAATTTGTTTAGCAAAATGTTTGTAGCTTTCATTTAGAGCGGTGGTGGTCCGCAACCTGGTGTGCGTGAATGAGTTTCAGGGTCTGCGGAAGACGAGGGGTATATTCTAACTCACACAAAATTAGAATATAAAATTATTTTGGCTAAGGGGTCCTCAAAAATAATCCATATTCTTCTATGGGTCCAAGAATGAGAAAAAGGTCGCGAACCACTGATTTAGAGTGTACAGCTTTACGTGGGTTTCAACTATTTACGGGTCGTTACATCATCTAAATGCGGAGGAGGGTCAGTATCCAGATACTGAATAGACATAACGTCGCTTAACCTTGCTGGGAAGCGGTGCTACTACGTGGTCACGACCTTAACACATTAAAAGTATTTCAAGAAAATTATAAACAAAGAATTAAAGGTAATTTTTATTTTTTTTACTCTATTTCATCTTCATGAAAATATTACTTTAATAATTTAAGAAATCTGATTGCATTTATTTTCGAAATTACGCTTTGAATTAATATTTTCCAGTAATAAAATTTTCATTTGGACATAAATTTTCGAGCGAGACATTTATTGCGAAATTAATAAATTAAACATTCACGTTTCACACTTGAAAAAACGAAAATAAAACCGTCAAAACGGATAAAAAAAAATAAATAAATAAAAAAACAAAAATCAATAAAATCTGTAATCACAAAAATACTGTAATATGATACAAACAAAAAATTAAAAACATGAAAACTATAAAAAAATACCCAATTCTCAAATTAAGATAAAACCCTGCTCTATTCTTTTTAAAAAACGTGAATACGCAAACATTCCAAATTAAAAACCGTTAAAACTCGGCACTGTTCGGAAAAAACCTTGCGTCTCTCTTCACACCGAACGAGACCTCAGACTAAACTATTTTACCTTGGGGCTTGGGGGGAAAAACCTTTCTAGAGGGAAAATTTGCCCTCCCTCACAACCCCTCCACGACACCCCTCATCACTCCAATTACCCCAGCAAAATACGGATGAATGACTCAGGTATACTATCGCAACTATATATATACATATATATACATATATAATATATATATATATATATATATATAATATATATATATACATACCTATATATATATATAATATATATATATATATATATATATATATATATATTATATATATATATATTATTTATATATATATATATATATATATATATATACAGAGAGAGAGAGAGAGAGAGAGAGAGAGAGATAAATAGACACCTTTGTTTTCTCCAAAAATTTTGATTTGATTATAAAAATTAATAAATAGTAAAAAATTTCTTAACTGAATAAATGGAGTGAAGAAAAAGGAACACGATTTTAAATATAAAATGATTCAATTAATTTGTCATTATTAGTGACTTTCAGACTCAAATAAAATTTTTGGAGAAAACGAAGGTGTCTATTTACTTTTGTCAACTCTCTCTCTCTCTCTCTCTCTCTCTCTCTATATATATATATATATATATATATATATATTACCCCTGTTTGGGGATTACGTCGTAGATAAAAAGCAAACGCTTCAATGCTTCACAAAGTACCACTTCGCTCGTCCACCCGTTCAAGGTAAGAGCAGCTCGCAGTATCATTGTCAAGTGTATTGATGGTCAACGTACTAACGAAGCTTCCGTACTTAGTTCATCACCGCTGGAAGCGGCGATACTTTGAGTTGTTATAATCCAATGAGCGATCAAATTAATAATTATTTCCACGTTTGTGTCTTTAATTTGTATCGCGCGCACTCCTAGTTCTATAGGTCTGGGTGCATAATTCATCGGGAGCAAAATGCACCGCGAGTTTGTGTTTCCTCCGTGGGGCAATACAAATACAGCTACGCTAATCGCGTGTACATTCATATTGCCTGAGACTTCCTCTACGCAAAGCTGGATCAAGACCAATTTCAAACGTTTCGTTTTTACGATGTTGTTGTATGTTGTCCGAATTGGTATTGCATTTATTTTTGTATAACATTAACATAAAATAAGAAATAAAACTATATTTAGCATAAAATTCATTTTAACCTTTCGTTTAAGAATATTTTCTTCTTTAAAGCGAAACGTAGACGGAAAAAGAAAACTTCTTTAAATAGAAACATTATCTTCTATTGTCTGAAAAACGGGAAGAAGAAGAAGTTTTGACGGACATTTCTTCTACTTAAAGAAGTTACGTATCATTAAAAGAAGTTATTATACGATCTGACGAGGAGCTTCGATATCCAAAAGAAGAAAAAAAGTTTCTCAAGAATCCAACCTTAAAACGACGTTATAAATTCTAAATTAAGAAGATTATGTTTTGAGTGTATACGCAGTAATTTATTATTATTCTAAACCAAATAGTTTAGTAACTCATCACTTACATTACGTACATTTTGGGTTCCTTTTCCCACAACTAAACTAAACCTACATTAAACATAAAGAAACATTTGCGGAAAAGTTGAATTTTAGTACGATTTATATTATTACATTACAGTTCTACTGGTACCGAAAGGGATAAGTCTCAAATGGAAAAATTTCTAACCTAATCTGATTTCAGCAACCAAACATGTTGTAACTGATATGTTCCTTAGAGTCAAATCGTACTCATTTTGAGCGGGTTTTGCAATGCGAGGTAGCATGACAAGGTTTATTATTGCGAACAAAGATGAAAAAACCTACTTAGCATACAGGTCCTAAAGCTATTTAATGTCGTGTCGAAGCAACTGCGTAATGAGTAAAATATTCAGTTAAATTACATTTAAAAAGTTCATGAATATATATATATATATATATATATATATATATATATATATATATATATATATGCGCCTCGGTGGTGTAGTGGTTAGCGTCGCTGACTACGAATCCATCGACCCCGGGTTCGAGACCCGACGGCAGCCGGCGCGCAGCAAAACCCAGCTGTTCATCCTTCCACACAATAAAGAAAGTGGTTGGTAGATAAATGGGTGGCCTAGTGGTTACGACGCTGGGCTGCTGATGGGGCGTGGTTCGGATTCCACGTTAAACTGTAGGTCTAAGGCGGAGTGAAAAGCTTGACCTTGGTCAGAATGAACAATTCGGGCGGAAGCTAACCAAAGGTTTTATATATATAACCTTGATTTTTGCTTCCGCCCGAATTGTTCATTCTGACGAGGTCAAGCTTTCACTCCGCCTTACACCTACAGTTTAACGTGGAATCCGAACCACGTCCCACCAGCAGCCCAGCGTCTTAACCACAAGGCTACCCAAGATACCTATTTATCTACCAACCAATTTCTTTATTGTGTGGAAGGACGAACAGCTTGGTTTTTGCTGTCCGCCGTCTGCCGTCACCAGGTCTCAATCCCGGGCCGATGGATTCGTAGTCAACGACGCTAACCACTACACCACCGAGACGCATATATATATATATATATATATATATATAAAATAAATAACCAGTGAAAACCAGTGAATAACCAGTGAAAAATAAATAACCAGTATTATATAATAAAATAATGTGAATTCATTTTAAAGTTAAAAAGTAAAAAAATATTGTCATGGAAGAAAGTGATGACGTCACTGAAGGTCATAAAAATATAATAAATTAATCGGTCCTCTCAGCGCAAATTTCAATTTATAGCACTCATAAAGTGGCCAATTATATATATATATATATATATATATATATATATATATGTGTGTGTGTGTGTGTGTGTGTGCACACACAGGAAGGAGTGGCCAAGGGCGAACGCCCACAAAAATGCTCCTCCCATAGAAGGAGAAGGAGAGAGACGAAATCAAGGTCCAAAGTTTTTGAGATACCTGACCATTCTGCGTTTGGAAGATTGGAGGTCATAGACAGGGAGCAAGATGGGTTGAGGAAGGTTGCTGCAGAGTTGACTGGCTGATTAGATTACAGATCACGCCATCGGTGAATGATCTTGAAAATGTAAAACGACATTGTACCGGGTGTTCCATTTAAAACCGGCCCCCTGGAGTACTCCAGCGGGCCGGTTTTAAGTGGAACACCCGGTATATAGTACATTGTATAGCTTTGTATAGTATAGTGAAGCAGAATGTACGTTAGAAACGTAGGCGTCCGCTCATGGATGCAACAAGATTACTGCAAACAATAAGAGTTCTTCGTAGACTCTTCCAAACCTCAGTGAGGTGTCTTGGAAGGTCTTAATTTCTTAGTACTCTGTCGCCCCATTCTTTCACCATTACTCCCCACACACTCTCACTTTTGGTTGAGATTAGGAAAGTTTGTGGTCCGTCCACTGATATCACATTGTTTCTGTTATCAGCCATCCATCGGCGAACCACGCGAGATGTATGGGTATGGCTATTATCCTGAATTCAGTGGAAGAGTTTCCCTTCAGGTAGAGAGTAAGCATTGACGATGGGTAGTTGAACTTCACTTAAAATATCAACGTATTGTTGGTCCGTTAACCTTTCTTCAGTTTTCGTAAGTTCACCGACTCCAAATGCAGACATCTAACCCCACATTCCAAGGTTAATCCTTCTGCTCCTTCCAGTTGTTTGAATGTTGGTCGCATCATGTCATTCTTATCGTATGCGCGGTACTCAGTAAGATCAATGGCACTCGGTAGAGAAAGTTTTCTCATCGCAAAATACCACTCTGCCCTAAAATTCATTTTCACGATTAATATATCGTCGAGCAAAATCTAATCGTAAAATTTTCTCCCGGTTCGTTATGAGAGGCTTTTGGGCAGGAATATGATGTTCGATATGACTTTGCTTCAGACGGCGAATGTCAGTATTACTACAAGACAAATCCAACTGCTGAACAGTATTCTTCTCATTGGTAAAAGGATTCATGCGAACTCGGTCTGCAATATGTTAAAAGGTTGTATACTATAGTGCAGTGCTATATTGTAATTGTATGTATCTATGAAGTATGACATGCAAAATAATACAAAATTGCTTGCATACCATTACAAGCGTTAGGTAAATATGTTTTCAAATATATCAAAGCATTTTACCTATAATAGCTTGGTTCTGGTCTTCGTTTGTTTTACGCGGACGACCGGATCTTGGTCTTGTAGCTATACTTCTTTCAATATTGTACCGTGTAATCCAACACTGCACGGTTTTCTTATGTATTTCAAACCAAACCATTGAGCTGCATCCTGCAGGGATGATCTGGCTTCAGTCATTCCCAGGGGCGTAACTGGAGTTAAAAAGTTGGGGGGAACGAACACAATCCTATTGTTAGAAGCACTCATTATTTACGGGCGTAATTATAAAAGTTGGAGGGGACAACTTTTATAATTACTCCCATAGATAATGGGTGCTTCTAACAATAGGATTGTGTTCGTCGCCCGACAACGTTTTTACTCTAATTACGCCCCTGGTCATTCCTATGATGCCTTCCCGCATACCTTGTGTTATGGATGTCGAATACTTTCTCTCTCCATGCTTGATCGTGAATGCTAATAGATCGGATGTTTTCATAAATATAAGTTACTAGACATTTACCTTTTACGTCATCAACTCTTTATCATTCGAGTGATTTAATGAGCATTTGTCGTAACCATGAAGTTGCAGGCAGAGATCTTTTATAAAATAAGTGAAGGATTGTTAATCTTAAGATTTCGAGGTGTACATCTCTGAACGCAGTGTGGTTTGGTTTTTAAACATTCATGAACGAATAAATCCGAAGTGTTTCAGATTGTTTAAAGTTGTTCTATCTTAGTTCGGATTATCAGAGAAGTAATAAAGCCAAGCCACGTGGGGACAGAGGTTTATCACCGAGACCCGACCCCAGCGAGAAGGGTAATCCAACGGATTTGGACGTGCGTGCAAATGCGTGGTTTCCTCTTTCGCGAGGTCGAAGATTTTAATATCTCTTTTGCATGATGGTGTGACTTTTGTAAGACAGATTCGAAGACGCTGCTAAAGTTGAACCACGAGGGGGTCATAAACTTAGGGCTTCGAATCTGTTAACGGTATTTAAATGTATTTCGTGGGAAGAAGGAGGGGTCTATACTCGGAAATCAGGTCCAGCTCCAATCAGGGGGCCCAGGATCCTGGGAAACGTAGTGAAGACGCCTTCTTTCTCTTGTATGGGTAATAGCCTTCTGGAGGGACGATCTTAGGAAAAAATGATTTGATAGGTTTGCAGAATATTGGAAGGCGGGGTCCTTCAAATTTGTAAAGTAAATTCCAAAATTGTAAGTCAGTTGTAGTCGTTCCTCCTTGAAGTTAACTGTGGTTAAACAAACACCCTGTAGACTTGTGGCGTAATAAACTTTAAAACGGAAAGTATACCATGTCATTAGCTTACGCGGAAATCGGCGCGTAAAAGTAAGAAAACTTAAAACTGAAAGAATCAATTGTCACTAAAGTAAAAAATTAAGAACTTATAGTTCATGAAATTCGTTTACGCGGAAATTTGAGAATATTCACTTGAAGGTTAGCGACCTTAACCGAGAATTTGATTGTAACTTAATTAATGTTAACCAACGGACCAAGAGTTTTGTGAACGGTCTCTTAAGTAAATTTAGCTCCACTTAAATAAGAAATAGGGTACGTCTGGGCCCTAATTTCCTGAATCCGTCCATTTGGGTTCAGAAAGAAGTCCCGTAGTTAACATTGTAGAGTTTGCAAGCTTTGTAGCGGCCGTAAATCTACGGTCCGTACGCAGCACAAGTGGGAGAAAGTTGTCTCCTACTCTTTAGTAAGTACTGTAAATTTATCTTTGAATATCTGGGTCGAATTCCGACCACTTCATTTATTGTTATTTTTTTGTTGCACTAAAAATAAAACCCCTCGACTATAAATTATTTCATTCCTAACTGTTCATCTTTGCTTTAGATTTATCATTGTTGATCAATGTATCGATTTAACTTCATCACTGTGAACTTTGTCTTTGACGTTAAGATTATTGTATTGTCTGAAATTTTATAGATGTAATTCAGCATAAAATATTAAATGCATGTACTGTGTCAAGTAACATTTAATAAAATTTATAAGAGGGCGTGTGTTGTTTTAAATACCTTGTGATAGACCCCTCTTGTTAGCTGGGGAAAATTAACGTTCAAAGTAGGCTTGTGGAAAGCCGAAGGAACCTAGCCTATCAATTTAAAGGGCCATCCGTCTTGGGTAGGCCGAATAATCCTGAACGAAAATAAGAGATAAAATTAAAAGAGAACGGGCGTTCAATACCATAAATAAATACGGATTGGGCGCGTACGTCATTTGGTGTCAGAAGTGGGATTCTATTTCAAGGTATTTATCGCAAAGTGTAACTTTTTGTTAAAATAAATTTGCGTAACAATAAGCAAAAACGTAGAAGTAACTGTAACTGATTTGATGAAATAATTGTAACAGAATTCTACGAAGTATTTGCAACAATAATCGGTACAATAATTGAGAACAGTAAGAAGGGTCGTTAACAGTGATTAAAGTTTTAAAGGTTTTTTTAAACAAACAAATAACTTTCGCAATGTCGGTAAAGAGCGTAGAAATAACGAATGAGGAAAGCGTAAGTGACATGAGTGATTCCGAAACAACGAACTTAAACGAAATAAGTACAGAAAGTTTGGAAAATTTACAAAGCATAAATTTGGCCAAAATTATTCGGTTAATAAATGAATGCAGGGAATTAGAAAAGAAATAAATCGAAGAAGGTCGAAACTGGAAGACCTTGTAATGATTATTCCGCGATGGGAGTATTTGGACAACCGAAGGTCGGGGGTTCGTCCCCGAAGAATCTCTCTAGTTCCTCCCGTTACAGAAGAACTTGCGAGGCAAGAAAGGATTGGGTGGAGACCAGAGAACCCAGAAGACATCCCAAAGAATCCTTGCAGAAGTGCACACACCACAAGAGACGAGAAACACCGCACCGACGAAGACCGGCAGCAGAATATAAAAACCGTCGTACAGGTATTAAAGAGTACTAGCTTACCTTTGCAACGTGAACAGGCAGTAAGGGGTCCTGAGCAAACGACTTTTGGACACACCTTGGAAGGAAGTTCGCCGAAGTTTGTGGGCGAACGGGCACAAGAGAACCCAGGAACCAGCCCAAACGCCGTCAGGAAGGAACAAGGTGAGACAGTCAACCCAATTGCCACAGAACATTAAGTGCAGGTAATGCCTTGGTTCAGGCTAATCCCACAAGGAGACATATTAAAGTGGGCATACCTAAGGACGCGTTGAAGACCGTTATGCCGGAGTATGCTTGTAATTGCATCAAAGGAACATCCTTTCGGGACTATTGGATGGAATCAACCCAGTTTTCGGTAAACAACCCAAGCTTAGGACTAAGATGAAGAGGTCCTAAGAGAAGAAACGCCACATGACAGAAGCCGAAGACTGCAAACTGCAAAATCCTCCCACATCCTGGGACTACAACTCACAAGATTCAGAAGAAAGAACAGCCACAGCCACAAAGGAGGACAACAGCAAGGATGTGGAGGTGAACGACGGAGACAAGTCCAGCAAGAGAGGAGAGCCCAGAAGGAAGAACTGTGACACTGGTCACAGGAGGAATAACACAACTCAAGAATGTGACTACAACCCCATGAGAAACCAGAAGAGAAAACAAACCAAGTCAAATGAAGACAGAGACTCCAAAGAGGAAACAATGGAAGAAAGTGGCCGGAGCCAGTGCAAGATTTGTCAGCAAATGCGAAATTGGGAAGAGGCGTGCCATCGAGCAAACCTTCGACAGGATTGGAAGGAGAAGCCTCCCGAATAGCTTCAGAGGAAGTAGCGGCGAGTCCGTCGGCTAGGACTGATCACCCTACCAGTACTCGTCGCTCAACAAGCTTCCACCGCGCTGAGCGATGGTGGAGCTTCCGTCACATTGACATAAGCTATGCACAAGAACATCGGGAGCCTTCTTTGGACAGTGCCAACTTCTCAGTTGCACCTGCCCCGCCCATTCATGTAAAGGGAGTAGAAGTAAGTTTGACTATGGGAAGGGGGGTTGAAGAATTCTTTTGTGTTTGTATAATTCCAGAGGCTCAGCAAGACTTGACTATAGGCGTATTGTTTCGGAGGACATGAAGACGAAACAAAGGTACGAAGCCCAGGTAGACCACCGGAAGAGGACAGTCACTGAATGAAACAGTAACCATCCAAGTAAAGGGAGTAGACAGTAAAGTGCGAGGGTGACTCTGGTAGAGGCAATCCCGCACGAAACACTAAAGGTGGCCGCCGTGATTCTGACGAGGGAAGTCAGAGACCCGGGGACGTAGTCCCCTGGGACGTCTACTCTCGCTGCAAGAATGTGCAGTGAAGCTCGGGGAAACTTAAAAAATGTTACCGAGCAGGATCCCACAGAGGAAGATGAGGTTACTGATGATCAATCAGGATGACGAAGAATACCTTGGCGAAAAAAGAGACGTCGTGGGCATAGTGACGGAGGCAGAGCTAATTGGGAGGGTAGTCGACGCTCACCCCAAATTGGAACGAATGTCACGGTGAAAGGAAGTCAAGCATTGAAGAAGGACTTCGAAGAACGAGTGACAAGCCTCAAGTCCCATGTCCTTGGTTGGAAATCCTTTTCCGACAAAGAAAGGAAAATCGTCGAAGAGTGGCTAAGGGATTATTCAGATGTCTTCTTACTGGGTGGCGAGCCATTGGGTTATAATAACCTGATGCCAATGAAGTTGGAAACCCAGGACCATCCTCCCATCTTTAGGCGACCCTACAGGGTACCTATTACACACGAGGAGGAGGTAAAGCGACAAATAGCAGAAATGCTGGATCAAGGAGTGATACAGCATAGCCGTTCCACCTGGTCGTTTCCATTGGTAATCGTGAAAAATGGGGAATATGGGTTCCCCTGGACGTCTATTCTCCGCTGCATAGGATATGCAGTGAGGCTCGAGGATACTTGGAGAAGGTGTCGAGCAGAATTCCAAAGGGAAGTTAAATGATATGGGAATAGACAGTGGAAAATTGGGGATATGAGTTCCCCTGGACGTCTATTCTCCACTGCATGGGATATGCGGTGAGGCTCGAGGATACTTGGAAAGTTGTCGAGCAGAATCCCCAAAGAAAAGTTAAAGGAAAAGGGAATAGACGAAGAAGAAAATTTGGGGTATGGTTTCCCCTGGACGTTTACTCTACGCTGCAATGAATGTGCAGTGAGGCTCAGCGTGGTTTGCAAGTATCACAGAGCGGGAAATCTCAACGGGAAGTTAACACTTTCCAAGGAGGCGGTAAAGTTACTTTTGAGAAATAAAAGTGACGACTAAAGAGTATTACCTGAAGATAAGATGACATCGGCATGGTGGTTGAGGCAACGAGAACGGGGAGGTTCGTCGGAACAGCCGTTTGATTCCTCGCCCGAAACGAAAAAATGGAACAAGTGTCACGGTGAGAAAGAGTCAAATTTCCACAAGTGACTAAGAAGAGATTGAAAACACCTCAAGACGCATGTTCACCGATGTCCGTCGCTCTCAAAGGGAAGAAGACCGACGAGGGAAAGAAAAGATTAACTACTACCGTCACCGGTAGAGTACCAGGACCACGTGATCACTAGGAATGAAGAGTGACCACAGGAGTCCAAAGGGGAAGCGATTGAAGAAAAGAAGCGTAGGGCCCTGAGGCTTGGTGTAGACTATAGACCTTGGGACGTCAATGGCAGCAAGGATAAATATTAAGTACCCATCATGGAGGAAACCTTGGCCAAGTTGCACGGGACTCATTACTTCTCGAGCAGGGATTTACGCTCGGGAGATTGGCAGTTGGCCATTCACGACGATAGCATCTCGAAAACTGCCTTCCCCACGGGAAGCGGTCATTTCGAGTTCAGGGTGGTCCCGTTTGGATTGTCCAAGAGTCCACCAGTGTTCCAAAGAGTAATGAATTTTATTTTGCCGAAGCAACTGGACAAGGAAGTACAGATTTACTTAGATGACCTCATTGTCCTTGGAAGGTTTTAGAAGGACATGACGAGAGGGTACAACGAGCCTTGGATAGCCTACGCACCGCCAACTTAAAGGTAAAGTTGGAAAAAATGACAGTTATTACAGTCCCAGGTGGGGTAATTAGGCCATGTGGTCACCAGGAACGGGGTGAAGCCCCAACAATCCAAAGAAGAGGCCAACCAACAGAAAGGAATTGAAGCAATGTTATATTTGGGCAGAGAGTCATCGTCCGTTCGGACCATAAGCCGTTGAAGTGGCTTCTGAGGGAAGGACACCGAGAGCCCAAATGGAAGACTAGAGCGTTCGGTTATGACATTGCAAGACTGCGACGTTCTCATCGAGTACGTGAAAGGCAAACTCAACAGAGTGGCCGATTGGTTGTCCCGCCCGCCTGGAGTGACGAAGGAGTTTGTGAACGCAATATCCGAACAAAGCGATCATTGATCGCAAGGTAATCGGCAAACAACAGTAGAAGGACGTTGAAAAGCGGCAATTCGAGCAGCCATCGAAGAAGGAAAGGCTTTCAGCTGGTCCGTAACCAAGCCCATCCAGCCGTCGAGAGTCAAACTAGTGAGGAACCTGCTGGTTTACATCGATGCGAACGGAAGAGAGGTCATCGTAGTTCCTAAAAAGTTGAGAGAGCAGCTCATTTGGAAAGCCCACACTGACGTCGGGAGCATGCATCCGGGAGCTGCCGGAACTACAGAAATCCTACGGGACCTTTATTTTGGCCAGGTATGGTTCAACAGGTACAGCAGGTAGTCCAAGCGTGCGACACGTGCGCGCGGAACAAATGGACGCGGAAAGTGACTGTGGAAACAATGCCTTGTGTGCGAGGCCACAGTCCTTGGGAACTTCTGCACGTGGACTTAGTTGGTCCCCTTCCTCCGACCGTGGAAGGCAGCCATTATATCCTCACGTGTGTGGATAGTTTCAGCAAATTCACCATACTGGCAGCAATAAAGGACAAGACGGCCCGGGAGGTGGCGGACAAGTGCCATCGTTTGATACGGTGCAAACTGGGTGCCCCTTCAGCAGTAGTATCCGACCAAGGCAAGGAGTTCTGGAACTCTACCTTGCAGGAGCTCTTCAGGGTTTGGGAGGTACGACACCAGGACCGCCGCATACCAGCCCCAAAGCAACGGGGAGGTCGAACGTCGGAATAAAGAGTTATGCATCAAACTCTGCATACTTTGTAAAGAAACGGGACGAGACTGGGATAAAATCCTCGACACCGTGGAATTGTCCTTGAACATCAGAGTGCATCGAGCCACGGGGTATTCTCCATTCTTCTTGATGTACGGGCGAGCCCCAACGTACCTTCAAAACTATTTCGCATGGCACAGGAGGCATGCGTGAGCCCGTACAACCCAGAGGAATACGCCGAAGACCGAAAAAGGAGTCTGAGCGAAATATACCGCCGAGTGGAAGAGTTCATGCGGAAATACGAGAAAGCTAACGGAATCAAGGAATTGAAGCCGTTCGAAGAAAAGGCGCCCCATGGCTTGGTGTACATTGATTACCCCGACCGGGTAGAGGCAAGTTGGAGCCCCGGTACGAGGGTCCATACATCATCAGGAACAGAAGACTCCAGTAATTTATCTCCTGCGTCACATGATCACTGGACATGGGATAGTGATCCATCGAGACCGCATCCGCCGCAGCATCGATGCCCCATGGGACGTTGAGCGACAAGGCGGGGCGGACGACGCAGGGGATGAGATGGGGGAAGGGCCACCGCCCCTCCTCTCGGGAGCTTCGCCCTCGACACCGGAGAAACATCAACACGGGGAAGTGAACCGGAAGGCGCCTCCCGCCCCCTGGCAGGACCGAGCGGCGGAACGAGGACCGCCGGGCGCTTCCGAACTACTTCCTCACGGAGAGCTTCGCCCAGGACAGGGGGAAACATCAACACGGGGAAGTGAACCGGAAGGCGCCTCCCGCCCCCTGGCAGGACCGAGCGGCGGAACGAGGACCGCCGGGCGCTTCCGAACTACTTCCTCGCGGAGAGCTTCGCCCAGGACAGGGAGAAACATCGACTAGGGGAGGTGAACCGGAGGGCGCTTCTTGCCCACTGGCAGGACCGAGTGGCGGAATGGGATCCGCCGGGCGCCTCCGAGCTACTTCCTCCCCGAGAGCTTCGCCCAGGGAACGGAGGAACATCGACTCGTGGAGGTGAACCGGAGTGCACCTCCTGCCCCCTGGCAGGACCGAGTGGCGAGCAGGAGCCGCCAGGTGCTTCCGAAATACCTCCTCGCGGGGACCTTATGGGAATAGGGTCCCCCGGAGAAAGCAGACAGGCTGCTTTCCCAGGGCCACCGTTTGAGCGTCAGTATGCTCTTAGGCCCCGACCTCGAGTACACTACGAGGAACCCGAGGTTAACTAAAATTAAGTGTGTCAGTGTTGGTGTCCCAATAAAGGGGACAAATAAAATCTATCAGTGATAGTGTCCCAATCAAGGGGACAAGTAAATGGAAAGTTTTTGTGAGTAAAGTGATAATACCCGACCCTAGTTAAGAAAGTTTGCATCGGAGTGCAAAATGAAAGGAGGGGAGGGATGTCGTAACCATGAAGTTGCAGGCAGAGATCTTTTATAAAATAAGTGAAGGATTGTTAATCTTAAGATTTCGAGGTGTACATCTCTGAACGCAG
This sequence comes from Bathynomus jamesi, assembly GCA_023014485.1. Lineage (NCBI taxonomy): Eukaryota > Metazoa > Arthropoda > Malacostraca > Isopoda > Cirolanidae > Bathynomus > Bathynomus jamesi. The sequence continues at coordinate 97,969 of JAJOZX010002136.1, read as the reverse complement.
TGTGGTTTGGTTTTTAAACATTCATGAACGAATAAATCCGAAGTGTTTCAGATTGTTTAAAGTTGTTCTATCTTAGTTCGGATTATCAGAGAAGTAATAAAGCCAAGCCACGTGGGGACAGAGGTTTATCACCGAGACCCGACCCCAGCGAGAAGGGTAATCCAACGGATTTGGACGTGCGTGCAAATGCGTGGTTTCCTCTTTCGCGAGGTCGAAGATTTTAATATCTTTTTTGCATGATGGTGTGACTTTTGTAAGACAGATTCGAAGACGCTGCTAAAGTTGAACCACGAGGGGGTCATAAACTTAGGGCTTCGAATCTGTTAACGGTATTTAAATGTATTTCGTGGGAAGAAGGAGGGGTCTATACTCGGAAATCAGGTCCAGCTCCAATCAGGGGGCCCAGGATCCTGGGAAACGTAGTGAAGACGCCTTCTTACTCTCTTGTATGGGTAATAGCCTTCTGGAGGGACGATCTTAGGAAAACCAATGATTTGATAGGTTTGCAGAATATTGGAAGGCGGGGTCCTCCAAATTGTAAAATAAATTCCAAAATTGATAAGTCAGTTGTAGTCGTTCCTCCTTGAAGTTAACTGTGGTTAAACAAACACCCTGTAGACTTGTGGCGTAATAAACTTTAAAACGGAAAGTATACCCTGTCATTAGCTTACGCGGAAATCGGCGCGTAAAAGTAAGAAAACTTAAAACTGAAAGAATCAATTGTCACTAAAGTAAAAAGAATTAAGAACTTATAGTTCATGAAATTCGTTTACGCGGAAATTTGAGAATATTCACTTGAAGGTTAGCGACCTTAACCGAGAATTTGATTGTGACTTAATTAATGTTAACCAACGGACCAAGAGTTTTGTGAACGGTCTCTTAAGTAAATTTAGCTCCACTTAAATAAGAAATAGGGTACGTCTGGGCCCTAATTTCCTGAATCCGTCCATTTGGGTTCAGAAAGAAGTCCCGGTAGTTAACATTGTAGAGTTTGCAAGCTTTGTAGCGGCCGTAAATCTACGGTCCGTGCGCAGCACAAGTGGGAGAAAGTTGTCTCCTACTCTTTAGTAAGTACTGTAAATTTATCCTTTGAATATCTGGGTCGAATTCCGACCACTTCATTTATTGTTATTTATTTTGTTGCACTAAAAGATAAAACCCCTCGAGCTATAAATTATTTCATTCCGCTAACTGTTCATCTTTGCTTTAGATTAATCATTGTTGATCAATGTATCGATTTAACTTCATCAAACTGTGAACTTTGTCTTTGACGTTAAGATTATTGTATTGTCTGAAATTTTATAGATGTAATTCAGCATAAAATATTAAATGCATGTACTGTGTCAAGTAACATTTAATAAAATTTATAAGAGGGCGTGTGTTGTTTTAAATACCTTGTGATAGACCCCTCTTGTTAGCTGGGGAAAATTAACGTTCAAAGTAGGCTTGTGGAAAGCCGAAGGAACCTAACCTATCAATTTAAAGGGCCATCCGTCTTGGGTAGGCCGAATAATCCTGAACGAAAATAAGAGATAAAATTAAAAGTCAGAGAACGGGCGTTCAATACCATAAATAAATATACGGATTGGGCGCGTACGTCACATTACATAATTTGTTTTGGAGTATACTGTGTAAGGAGTAATTTCAGCAGAGGATTCAATTTTCAGAATATTTACGTTTCTAACGTACATTCTGCTTTATTATGCATTCTATACAGTGTACTATATACAGTGTCGTTTTACATTTTGAAGGTCACTCACCGATGACGAGACACACACGTTTGCCGTCATTTGGAATATGGTAAAGCATTTGTAGTTTGGAAAAGATGTCCTTTACTCTCTGGGTACATAAAATCTGGAGAAATACTATCTACAACAGGGTTTCTCAATCTTTTGCGGTCACAGACTCCTTTCTAACCCTGTGTAACTTCCGCGGATACCAAATTTTAGCCAAGCTTTGCTACCTTAGGCTAAATTTACCCCGAAGCGTCTTTATTTTAAGGAAAGTATCATTAAAAAATTAATCTTAAGATTACGAATTTCGCAGACAACGCTAAAATTCCAATATTTGTCAAAATATCTGACAAAATTATACGAATTATTGGATCACCTGAAGATCAGGGCCCCCAGCCTTCTCTAGTTAGCCTTATAAGGCTAACTAACGAAAATATCACGACCTAACCTAACCAATCGTTAGGTCAATTGTATGCCCTTGACGATTGGTTAGGTTATGTCGTGATATTTTCTTTAGTTAGCCTTATAAAGCTAACTAAAGAAGGCTGGGGACCCTGAGCTTCAGGTGATCCGAATAAATTAGGCGAAGATAAAATAGAATTCTTATATCATTATGGCATACGTGAATTGGATCGATCCGAAATTAACTCGGATTCGTTATAATTCTAGTTAAACGATTCAAGATAGGATTTAATTACGTTCTGTCTGCCTTCGTACCTTCGCGCCCCCCTATATTTATAACATAACCTACAGTATAACCTACACAGTAGCTTCGTATGTACGATATCTTTAGTTCTGAAACAATATTTGAAGCTTGGACGTATCTAAAATGTCAAATTGGGTATAAAATAAGGATCAACTGAAGATCAGGGCCCCCAGCCTTCTTTAGTTAGCTTTATAAGGCTAACTAACGAAAATATCACGACCTAACCTAACCAATCGTCAAGGACGTACAGTTGACCTAACGATTGGTTAGGTTAGGTCGTGATATTTTCGTTAGTTAGCCTTATAAGGCTAACTAGAGAGGGCTGGGGGCCCTGATCTTCAGGTGATCCTAAAATAATAATAGTTACGCACAAATTTCCACGATTGTTAGGACGCAAATTTAGATGTTAATGTCGTCATGTTTCACATTCTGTATTAACTTATTTCTGACGTGGACACGATTTTTGTATCTGGATATATATATATATATAGTTGAAATATAACTTGGATCTTTTTCGAGATCCTTTATTAATAGAATCTTCGGATCACTTTAACATATTGCTTCCCAAAGCATTCGGGAAGCAATATATTAAAGTGATTAACACTGGGAAGTAATATGTTAAAAAAGAGAAAGGTTGTTTGGTTAGAAAGAGGTTGGTAATCTAGGCTAACTAATGAAAATATCACGACCTAACCCAACCAATCGTCAAGGGCGTACAGTTGACCTAACGATTGGTTAGGTTAGGTCGTGATATTTTCGTTAGTTAGCCTTATAAGGCTAACTAAAGAAGGCTGGGGGCCCTGATCTTCAGGTGATCCAAATATTTTACATTCACAAAAAATGGCAAAGCATAATAAGTTAAGTTGTCCATAAATTTACATTTTCTTGACTAGCTAATCTCTAAATATTATAAACTATTGTAATGTAACTGTAATTGGTTGTGTAATGTCTATATTTGGGAAGCAATATGTTAAAGTGATTAACACTGGGAAGCAATATGTTAAAGAGAGGTTCCTGGGAAGCAATATGTTAAAGTGATCCGAATCTTCTTGTAATTTATACTCTCCTTCTCAAATGAGCCGTTTTCTGCAGCGAACGTACATCTTTCATCATTGTGGAAAGTCTGTGATTTCATCTGTGAAAAAGTCATTCTTCAATGATGCTCCGTCTTTAGTCAAAATAACCGGTATTGGGTTTTGATCACGATCTCGTTATGTCTATTTGCCAAAAATAAGAAAGATATCAAAGTGTGGTGAAATGTCTTGTATATCACTGAAACAGAAACTGGCACAGTGCTTAGGCCAAACTAATTCAACCTATTTCGTCATCTCCTGGATTATTATTAATCAGCACCATCGGGAGTTGAATCTCCGATCTCAGTGTCGTCACTTCGCTTATAGGGAAACGGTGCTCCAAAAGTTTCAATTTTGATGCGCGTACTTTTTGGGCGCCCGCTCGGTCTAAGGGCGAATTACGAAATTTGGATTTTATTTTTTTGAATCTTAAATCTATTTTTCGAGATCAATTAATTTTTCATCTAAAATTTCACAATTTAACCATTCAAAATAAGGACAAAATTTGTGGTGTAAAATTTTGTTGCGGAAATGAACGTTTTTCTCGTAAAAAATTTCAAGACAATAGGTACGCAGAAACGGGGAAAATTAAAAGTTTTGATGAACTGAATAAACAACTCCATATTTTGTTTCGAACTTGTCATCTGCATAATAAATAAAAGACTTCGTAGATTTAAGGTACATTCGAGAAGCGAAGCGTAATTTTTAACTTCCTACCAATCACTGCAAGTGCCCTTAATTTAACCATTACAGAGCTAACCAAGCTACATAATACCGCAGAAAACTCAATATTATTAGACTAAATCTGGGTGCGGTCTTCCCTTGACTGTATGTCAGGTATACTCTTATTACATATTATGGACCATCTGACCATATACGCAAGACTAAATCAGGGGCGGATTTAGACCGTCTTCCACCGTCTTCCGGAAGACGGTCAGAATTTTCAGTGAATTTTTTTATTATATGATATTTTAATAATATATAATATATATAATATTTAATTATATAATATTTTGATAAATATGATGTAATTTTCCATTGTTTTATTTTTATATCTTTCATTTAATTTAAAAATATGTTATAGCAACTTGAAAATGTACTTCTGCCAAAAAGGTGCTAGCGAAAATTTCACGATTTACAATAGTTCCGTACGCATTTTTCACTTTTCAAATTTTGGAAGACGGTCAGCCCAGAAGGCTGGATCCGCCCCTGTAAATAACCATTTACAAATACAGGGAAAAATAAAATTGTATGTTGACTCTACAACTATAATAATAAATTGAAATTTATCAGAGAAGTATCGGGTTTTGACTGGTCCGGAATAACTGAAAGTAACTGTAACAAACAAAATTTCAAACATTTGTTAATATACTAATAAATATATTTAAAGCTAATTTTCTTATCAAATAAAAAATAATGGAGTGGATTACTACAGCCCTCATTCTAAGTATAAAATGTAAACTAAACTCCTTATAAATTATGTAAAAATGTGTGAAATTGTTAGTGAGCAAACGTATAAAAGTTATTGAAACAGAGTTCATTCATTAATGAAAGCCGTAAAAGCGGATCATTATTGTTCTAAAATCAACGAACAAAAGACTAATCCAATAGGGCTGTGGAATACTCTAAAGCAGTGCTCTTCAACCTTTTTATGCTTACCGCCCACTTTTGTAATTTTGAATCTCCGTATCGCCCACCAAAATTAAAAATGCAAAAACTCAAACTAAAAGTTATATGCCCTGCATAAAACAATAAAATTAATTGCAATTACCTTTAGATTAATGAGATCCTTCGCCCACTAGTGGGCGGTACCGCCCAGGTTGAAGAGCACTGCTCTAAAGGCTTTAGCTAACACCAATAAAGGAAATACAAATCCCTTATTCTCACTGTTACAGGACGAAGTTTCGTACAGTGATTCCAAAGATATAGCTAATTTATCAAACAATTTCTTTTACAAACTAGGAAGCAATATGGTAACAGTCATTCCAGATTCAGATAGTCTCTATTAGCAATATATACTACAACCCACATCAAATACTTCCTTCTTTTAACTAATTCTTATAAAATGAAATCGGTGCTGGTTAAGTGTGCGGTCTACCTACGATTGGTTAGGTTTAATCATGATATTTTCGTTAAAACTAACGAAAATATCATGACTAAACCTAACCAATCGTCAAGGGCGATTGACAATGGGATGTAAACAAACAATTAGTAAACAAGAAAGGAAGCTATAATTAAAAGGTAGACTGCCGAATCGTAGGTAGACCGCATACTTAACCAGCACCAATGAAATCTCACCCACACTGCAAAACTTTAAAAATTAAAACGCAGCTATCAGTTTAATTCCAATAAAAATATATAAACTAACATCGGGTGATATAGCAATTCCACTCAAAAGACTTATGAATGAGTCAACAGTACAAGGTGTATTCCCTGATTGCTTGAAGGTAGCTAGGGTGTGTCCAATATTCAAATCAGGCAGTCCTGATTCTTCATCCAATTACCGGCCAATCTTCATATTACGAACCTTAAGTAAAGTATCTGAAAAATTGTATACTATTATGTATACTACAGGGTGTCCCAGAATTAACTATCTATTTCAATGAAATCGGACAAATTTTTTAAAAACACACTTTTATTTATGTTTATCATGTTTAATATGTGTTAAAAATGTATAAATTTCTAAAAAATTTTCATAATTTTATTTTCATAATTTTTCATTATCTGGTCCAATGAAAGACCGTCTGAAGTCATAGAATGGCAAAGAGACTCTCCAAAAGTTAACGTGTGGCTTGGAATGACCAAATCCAAAATTTATGGCCCATTCTTCTTTGCGGAAGCAACTGTAACAGGTACCGTCTACCTTGATATGCTTCAGCAGTTTCTCGAACCACAGCTTCTTGATGATGGCATTCTTGATAATGTTGTGTTTCAACAAGAAGCATTGATCTTTTGGCGATAAACCTTTGTTTCTATGAAACCCCATGCAAAGAAATCCAGGGGTGTCAAATCCGGAGAACGCGGAGGCCAAGGTCGAGGTCCTCCACGTCCAATCCACCGATTCGGAAGGCGTCTGTTGAGGTATTCTCGAACAATTAGAGCATAATGACATGGTGCTCCATCTTGTTGAAACACAACATTATCAAGAATGCCATCATCAAGAAGCTGTGGTTCGAGAAACTGCTGAAGCATATCAAGGTAGACGGTACCTGTTACAGTTGCTTCCGCAAAGAAGAATGGGCCATAAATTTTGGATTTGGTCATTCCAAGCCACACGTTAACTTTTGGAGAGTCTCTTTGCCATTCTATGACTTCAGACGGTCTTTCATTGGACCAGATAATGAAAAAATTATGAAAATAAAATTATGAAATTTTTTTAGAAATTTATACATTTTTAACACATATTAAACATGATAAACATAAATAAAAGTGTGTTTTTAAAAAATTTGTCCGATTTCATTGAAATAGATAGTTAATTCTGGGACACCCTGTATTTGAATTCTTAGCCAAATACTACATCCGAGCAAAAACACAATTTTGATTTAGGGAAGGACACACCACAGAAGACGCTATCAGCATGCTAATGAAAAATGTCTATAAGAGCCTCCTAAACTATAAAAAACACAATCTTAGTTTTTCTTGACCTGTCGAAAGCCTTTCATACACTCTCTCATAATAACTTATTGGATAAATTAAACACACACATGGCGTAATGGGAATACACTAAACTGGTTTAAATCACATTTCTCTAATTGTCATCAGTTATGTTAAACATAGGCGTAGGAGGAGGGGAGTCAGGGGGGTCAGTTGGCCTTCCAAATTCAGCCTGACTGAAATTTTTTGGGTATTTATGCCCAAAAATTTGAACAAAAGCCCAGTACTGTACACATATTTTCAATCACCACGATTTCATCCGAAACTTTTTATGATTTTCATGTAGGATATCATTTCTTTGCCCGAAATGTGTCTTCAGATCTTGAACGATGCAATATTTGATTATAGAAAAGAAAAAGTGTCGCAAAACGACGGCAGTATTTAAGTACCCCATTTGATATAACCTGTTACAACTTACCCTATTGTTTTAACTTGTTTGGTGCTCAGCCTTTGTACAGTTGTGTATACCTACAAATAGCGTTTAATAAAACTATGACTTAAAAATTGATTTTCGGTTTCGCTTATTTTTTTCGGACAAAACTTGCTTGCACCCCTGGACAAAATCGGGCCCCTCCGCCTATTGTTAAAGTAAAAGAAAATGCCGTATTGAAAAATGGGGTTCAATAAGAATAAATTCTTGGATTCTCACTTTTATTAATTCATGTAAATGATTTTTATCGGTTAACAATATTAAACTGTACTCAATATGCAGATGGTACAACATTCACTTCTACACACCACGATATTATAACAATAATAAATTAAATAAATTAAATAAATAGGCAATTAGAATATGCCTATATATGGATGTGTGCAAACAAGCTTTTAGTGAACTTGACAAAATCATCTTATACAGTTTTTAAATGAAAAAATTGTGTAAATTGAGTCAAATTAAATTTGAAAAGTCACATACAACAAATCATATCGAAAATATTTGGATTTCCCTGGATAATATTAAAATTACAAAATAATTCCTCAAAATGCTTTCCTTACATCGTATTACTCATTTATTTATCCACATTTACAGTACGGCAGAGGTTTGCAGTAGTGAAGTAACTGTACTCAAGTAACATTTTTCAGGATCCACTTTCTAGAAAGTACAATTATTTTAAAATACTTTTACTCTAACTTAAGTACATTTTAAGAGAAAATATTGTACTTTAACCCAAGTACACTTTTACCGATATTTGTAAAGTACAACGTACTTTTTCCAAACGTTTGGGAAATTTCCATGATTAAATCTACCAATCTGAGGAGGCAGACAATGTAGGGATTTAACGCAGCCAATCACGCGCCTTTGAGAACCAATTATTATTAAAGCTATACAAGAAGTTCCGCTGGAATAAATTTGTTGGCCATATGTGTATTTATTTATTTCATTCCCTAATGAATATAATTAATATATAACTTATCGTTGTTACAAGGTAATGATTACATGGGAGTTGATTGTGGGGGGGACGCAGGGGACATGTCCCCCCCTCACTTTTTACAAAGAGGGGAACAACCTACCAGTTGTCCCCCCCACTTTCGTGGATGAATTGCTATAAATGCTAACTATTAATGGCACCTAATAAGACGTTATATGTCGTATTATATGCGTACGCAAATGTAATAGCAATATTATAAATTATTGTCATGAACACCAGTGTATATTTATCATGGAATTTAGCAGTCAGTTATTTGTTTTATATTTCACGAACATATTTTGTTATCAGTTCATGTACATTGACCTCTGTTGTCTACAAGTAATAAAAGATGTATTTCGGTTAAACATATGTGTGATATTATGTTACATGAAAGGTTAAATATTATAAACAGTTTGTATTGCGTTTCTTATTTCTGCAAAAAAAATGTTTAAATAAAGAAAGACAAAATTATTAAATACAATTGTTTTTGTTTTCAACATGCTGAGAAAAATACAAAAAACGGGTAAATGGTAAATTACGACATTGATATATTACTCGCAACAGCTACTCAGAGTATTGTTTGATTCGCTGTTTCAAAGCGGAGTGTCCACCCCACTATTTTAGAGCAATCGACGCCCCTGAATGATTATAATCAATGTTACACGTATGTTTGGGATGTTAGTACTTTTTACTTTTACCACTTGAGCATACTTTAAAACATAGTACTTTTTTATCCTTACTTAAGTACAAGTCATGAATTGTACTTGTGCTTTAACTGAAGTAAATTTCTGTCAAATTACTTGTGCTTCAACATAAGTAACAAATTTCAATACTTTGCACACCATCTGGAGTACGGCATTATAACATGAGTTAATACACACAATTATAAGAGATATCCGCTAGAAGTAATCCATAATAAATGCTTATGACCTCTCTCAACCGTTAATAACAGACAATTTCATACCTCTCCAGTATTCAGACATTATTCGATGCAAATTGCAGGAAATGTTCTCTTACAAAAGAGCAGGTAATGGAACTCCATACCTATAAATGCCAGGCAGGTACCATCATTAATCTTGTTTTGCAAACCACAAAAGAAACGCTTTATTAATTTTTATTAATGTACTATATCCCAGTTGCAAAGATATTGCCACCTGTAAATTTGCTACACCAAAAATTGCAGTTCCTTTTTATAATTAAAATTACATAGGTCTATGGGATGAAATTGAAGTTTCTGCTACATCCGCAAAAATACAACGTAAGCATTACATAAACAAGGAGTAAATATACGGCTCTATACCTATTTCGAACCTAAATTTGTAACATAAAGAAAGTTAATTAAAATTCTATTGGTTGATTGTGGCGTATGTACAGTTGCCTGCATATGTAATGTTCCTCGCCTCACAGGGGACTCCGTACATGTGGAAACGCCGCAGTGATAGTCAAGGTACCCCAACTGGGGGAAGGTGGGGCGGAGAGGGGACAACCGAGTCCAACAACATATAACACAGACATATATAGTCCGTGAGCCAGACCCCAAATTTTGACTAATCGGTACCACTAAGGCGAACCAGATGAAACAATGCTTTTTGGAAAGCTTATAATTTGTACTTTCCAAATATGCTTGCTGGACATCTGTATCTGGTAGGTTTTAGCGTAAATCTTCATCAAACGTAGGCACCTAATATTTTAATATTGGGCGCAAACTTAAAATGTTGATAAAACAATAAAGCTACCCTTTTGAAATGTCCAGCAAGCATTATTATCATCTACTTAGCATCCTTCATCATTGGTATGAAGGACGTTTGGTTCTCCCGAGTGGTACCAATCAACCCTTCTGGCCCACAATTGAATGCGCAGTCATTGACATACAGGTAATTATAATGTAATGTTTGTATTCATAAAGATAAATAATTAATATGATCGTGAATAGCGTTGAACTCCATGTAGTTTACTAGTCTTATACAGTAATAAGGTTCCATTATGATTACTGCAAGTCTATATGAACAGCTACCACAAGACAACTTTTTATATACTAGTGGATTTGAACCAAATTTAACAAATAAGATGATATTTTTAAAGAAACTTGCAATTACATGAGGGTATAAACAACATGTGTGATTCAATAAATCTATAAAACATGTTATACATCAAACTGAATAGCATATTTACCAGTAAAGAACCTGGCCCTCAAAATTAGCAAAATCAATAAAAACTAGTGGTGTACTGATTCATCGGCGTTTGCAGAATCGGCTATTTTTTGGGCATTGGCATCAGCCAAATTTAGCTGATTCTATTACTGATTATTTTAAATTTTTAAATTTTCATTACAAAACAAAATCTACTAGGGGCACTCAATATATTTTGCCCCACCCTTTTTTTTTAGCTAAATAATAGGCCATGGGGCTGAAATGTCTTTTGGGCCGTAAGTTTGAACTTTCTGCGCTTCACATAACCGGATTTTTCCAGTTTGAACCTCCCCTCCTTGTATAAAACCGCTTTTAAAAACCCTTGTATAAAACCGATGGTTAACGCAGTTTCGAAAATGGCGCCGTAAACAGAGAGCTGTTATCGCGTTCTTAACCACAGAGAAGGAAACAGTTGGAAATATTCACAAACGTCTACAAAACGTTTACGGAGATGCTGTTGTTGATCGAAGCACATTTGGACGCTGGTCTAAACGTGTGAGATCATCGGAGAGAGGGAGAGCCAGCCTCGATGATGAGCCACGCAGCGGTCGCCCGGCATCGGCTGACATCTCACACTGTGCAACGTGCTAACAGCATCATTCGATGAAATCGGCGCGTCACATACAAGGAGCTATCACTGGAGCTAGGAATTAGTGAAGGAAGTGTGAATACGATAATTCAGCAACTGGGATACTCAGAAGTGTGTTCATGGTTTGTTCCTCGTGAACTGACTGAAGATCATAAAGCCCAAAGAAAAGAAATTGCTTCTGAGTCGTTGGTTCGATACGAGACAGAAGGGGATGACTTCCTTTCACGAATTGTGACGGGATGAGACTTGGGTACACTACTTTGAACCTGAAACAAAACGCCAGTCCATGGAGTGGCATCACGCAGACTTGCCACGCAAGAAAAAATTCAAAATGGCTCTTTCTGCAGGAAAGGTTATGGCCACCATCTTCTGGGACATGAAAGGGGTGATTCTGGTGGACATTATGAAGAAAGGACAAACAATCGACTCAGAGGCATATATTGCTACCCTACAGAGACTCCAGAGACGTATAAAGCGAGTTCGACCGGAGAGAAAACTGGAAGGTGTCCTTCTTTTGCACGATAACGCAAGACCACACAACAGTTTGCAAACAAGAGAGGCCATCACAAAAATGCGCTTGACTGCGTTATCCCACCCTCCATACAGCCTGGATCTGGCACCTTCAGACTTTCATTTGTTTGGGCCAATGAAGGATGCTATTCGTGGAAGAAAGTTTCAGAGTGACGATGAGGTTGTTGACGAGCTTAGGAGGTGGCTCCAATGGAACCCAGCGGACTTTTACCAGCAAGGAATAAAGGCCCTTGTTTCGAGGTGGAGGAAAGCCGTAGTAAAGGATGGAGACTATGTGGAAAAATAAAAACTTGTAAAAAGGTATGTAACTACTTAGGTACAAAATTTGAGGAACTTACAAGGAAACTTGGAAAGAAAAAAAAAAAGGTGGGGCAAAATATATTGAGTAGCCCTCGTATATTTACAGAAAATTGAACACCAAAATACACTATGATAAGTTATACTCATTTCAAAATGTTATTATATAAAAATATTTTACATTCACAAAAATGGGAAAGCATAATGAGTAAAGTTGTCCATAAATTTACATTTTCTCGACTAGCTAATCTCTAAATATTATAAACTATTGTAATGCAATTTAATTGTAATTGGTTGTGTCATGTGTATTTTTGGTTCAAATTCACTTGCATATAAAAAGTTGTATTGTGGTAGCTGTTCAAATAGACTTGCAGTAATCATAATGGAACGTTATCTATACTAATATTTGTGACGGTCGAACTGCCTGCCTGCGAACTTTGTTTCTTTATTTCTTATGGCCGGCCAAACCACTGGCCAGATTTGGATGAGACTTCGGAGATAGGGGTAACTGAGGCCGGGAAAGAACATAGGCTATGTGGCGTCGGCCTCCGAGGTCATCTGAGGCCGCTGGAGGTCTCTGTATTCCGGATTGGCTGAAAGATAGTGACACCACAGACACGTCATAAAAGATATATCCTAAAATGGGCAGAGTTCTATCATCGATACGTCATAAAATGGGCGGAGCCCTAGCAATATATATATATATATAGATATATATATATATATATATATATATATATATATATATAAAACATAGGTTATGTGGCGTCGGCCTCTGAGGTCATATATAT
>JAJOZX010002136.1:0-80000 GCA_023014485.1 Bathynomus jamesi | reverse complement strand
AGCAGCCTAGCCCCACTACATTTAGAACCTCAATATAAGTAAAAGACTCGTTGCATTCACGTCGGATTGAATAAATCAAAGAAAAAGGGGTAACTATTATATTTTAGCCAAAACCAAAACTTAAACCTCAACTGGCAGAATTGAGCGTCCACTTTTTCAAGGCACATAACATGTCCGTTTCATGATGGGAATGAACTCAGAATGGTTCCATGAGTTTTTTATGATACACACAGACCGTGCATGGAACAAGGAACTCTTCTGTGTATCATAAAAAACTCATGGAACCATTCTGAGTTCATTCCCATCATGAAACGGACATGTTATGTGCTTTGAAAAGTGGACGCTCAATTCTGCCAGTTGAGGTTTAAGTTTTGGTTTTGGCTAAAAATATAATAGTTACCCCTTTTTCTTTGATTTATTCAATCCGACGTGAATGCAACGAGTCTTTTACTTATATTGAGGTTCTAAATGTAGTGGGGCTAGGCTGCTTTAAACCCTAGATCCATGTCCCAAAGCTGGATCCTGTCTGCTTTGCAGATAGCTGGTGAGGGCAGCTATATTTATGGGACCTCTTTGCGAGAGACCCGTTGCCCACGTCGGGCTTGCATCATGAAAAAGAAAAACTATGGTATTTGTCATTTACCATTACTTATTCGAACTATAGTGGATTAATTATCCCAGAAGAGTTCCTTGTTCCATGCACGGTCTGTGTGTATCATAAAAAAACTCAGGGAACCATTTTGAGTTCATTCCCATCATGAAACGGACATGTTATGTGCCTTGAAAAGTGGACGCTCAATTCTGCCAGTTGAGGTTTAAGTTTTGGTTTTGGCTAAAAATATAATAGTTACCCCCTTTTTCTTTGATTTATTCAATCCGACGTGAATGCAACGAGTTTTTACTTATATTGAGGTTCTAAATGTAGTGGGCTAGGCTGCTTTAAACCCTAGATCCATGTCCCAAAGCTGGATCCTGTCTGCTTTGCAGATAGCTGGTGAGGGCAGCTATATTTATGGGACCTCTTTGCGAGAGACCCGTTGCCCACGTCGGGCTTGCATCATGAAAAAGAAAAACTATGGTATTTGTCATTTACCATTACTTATTCGGACTATAGTGGATTTAATTATCCCAGAAGAGTTCCTTGTTCCATGCACGGTCTGTGTGTATCATAAAAACTCAGGGAACCATTCTGAGTTCATTCCCATATATATATATATATATATATATATATATATATATATATATATATATATTATATAATATATATATATATATATATATATATATAGTGGCAAAGACGCTTTCAAATACTTTAGCGATGTTCCATGAACACAAACACGACCAAGATGATGTCACACAAGTACGACCAAGATTACGTCACAGCGAGAGACTACTTCAAGGCATGTCCTTATGCCTGCCTCACACCAACTTCGTTACAAGGACTTCTCATCGCACCTCGACTCTCTCTCTCTCTCTCCTCTCTCTCTCTCTCTCTCTCTCTCCCGAAGAACAGTGACACGAAAGCCATCACCATATGAACATTATTTGTGCAGGCCCCATTTTGGCCTGGTGTCATTCACCTAACTTTATATAAAAACTAATCCTTACCTTGCACATTATTAATATTCAGGTCATTATTAGTGAAGTCATTAATCAAGTGCACATATAATTTCAACTGTAAACAACCAACTTATATTTTGTCTCATCCATAAATCATTTATTTTGTTTAATAAAGGAAGAAAACTCATTCTGTTAATCAACCTAATTAATAAATTTTTTTTGATCTGAAAAGATCACGGTCACTCCAGTCTCATTCAGTATCATCATTCACTCAGTTATAACTATTATCAATTAACCATTATTATCATCATCATTATTATTATTATAGTGCCAACATTACGCAATAAATTGGTGGCTATATATATATATATATATATACAGGCCCGGATTTAGCTATAGGCGAACTAGGCGATCGCCTAGGGCCTCGCGCCCGAGGGGGCCTCACTCAAGCCGTTTTGCGCGTTCTGTTCAAGTGATATTAATGATTTAGAACTCTATGAAGACCTTAAAGTACTTTGCAGGTTTATACCTGAGAAAACAGATCTCGGAAATGCCCTTGTTTATATAGTGCAAAAACAACTAAGTGAGATTTATCCTAATGTTTATGTTGCACTTCGAATAGTATTAACCATCCCAGTTACTGTTGCTTCGGCTGAAAGAAGTTTCTCGCGTCTCAAACTTATTAAAACATATTTGCGTTCCACCATGTCTCAAGCGAGATTGCAATCATTAGCTATGTTATCAATAGAAAACGATATAACAAATTCATTAGATTATTCTCAATTAATTGAAGAGTTTAGCTCGAAGAAAAGTAGAAAAGCATTGCTGTAATATTCAAGGAGCATCTGAACCAAATATTAAAGCATTAATATTTAGCCTGATAAGTCGATCGCTCACTATTATAAAAAATGAAATGTCAACATCTCTTATACATCACATATGAAAAACGTTTGTATACTATGGAAAGTCATTACCTAATATTATATAAATCTTAGAAATCATTGTCTTATATTTCGATACAAATCTTGATTCATATTATAATTTATACTTATTTGTATGGTTTATTTATATTTCTTATACAATTTCCATGCGTGATTATTTTGGTTTGGTTTAATTTTTAAGTGCTGGCATAGTTCTGTCTATGCGGGATTCTAATATTGCTGGTATAGTACCGATAATTAAGTCCATATTTTCATATATATAGGCCTAGGGCCTCGCAATTTCTAGATCTGCCTAGGGCCTCGCAACTTCTAGATCCGGCCCTGTATATATATATAAACAAGGAACTCTTCTGGGAAAATTAAATCTACTATAATTCGAATAAGTAATGGTAAACGACAAATACAATAGTTTTTCTTTTTCATGATGTTAGCCCGACGTGGGCAACGGGTCACTCGCAAACAGACATGTTAAGTGCTTTAAAAAGTGGACGCTCAATTCTGCCAGTTGAAGTTTAAATTTTGGTTTTTGGCTGAAAATACAATAGTTACCCTTTTCCTTTGATATATTCAATCCGACGTGAATGCAACGAGTTTCTTGCGTGTATTGAGGTTCTGAATATAGTAGGCTAGGTGTAGCTGTAAATCCTAGATCCTGTCCCAAAGCTGAATCCTATCTGCTTGGCAAATAACTCGTGAGGGAAGCTATATTTTGGGTCTCTTTGCGAGTGACCCGTTGCCCACGTCGGGCTAACATCATGAAAAAGAAAAACTATAGTATTTGTCGTTTACCATTACTTATTCGAACTATAGTGGATTTAATTTTCCCAGAAGAGTTCCTTGTTCCATGCACGGTCTGTGTGTAAATATATATATATATATATATATATATATATATATATATATATATATATATATATATATATATATAGGGTGTCCCATAAGTCCGGCATCATAGGAGAAATTCATATTTTTCTATTTCTACAAACCATAATTCATATTTTTCTCTTTCTACAGGCCATAATGTCTGTGAGCAAGGAAGAACGAATCCAGATAATTCTACTCATAGGAAATCGGAGTCAAAGAGAGGCCGCTGCTGAATTTAACAGACTACATCCAGACCGCGAGCCAATAACACAGAGTTGTGTGTCTGGATGCAGTCTGTTAAATTCAGCAGCGGCCTCTCTTTGACTCCGATTTCCTATGAGTAGAATTATCTGGATTCGTTCTTCCTTGCTCACAGACATTATGGCCTGAAGAAAGAGAAAAATATGAATTATGGTTTGTAGAAATAGAAAAATATGAATTTCTCCTATGATGCCGGACTTATGGGACACCCTGTATATATATATATATATGAAAATGAAAAGGTTTATTGGCAGACTGTAGTCCATATGGCAAATATTATTAATATAATGACAGTTCACATACTAAGGATAGAAATATATACAGTTGATTATAAATAATATAGTAATGTCGAAATTAAGTGGAGCTACAGACAGACATTTTCGTACCAAGAATTCCATAGCTTAGAGGATAAACGGCAGGACTCATGGACAACTTGGATAATCGGGTTGGTTGATTTTTTAATTCTTTGCATTAGACTGTATTGAGCACGTCTTGTTACCTCCGGGAAGCTCGGGACATTGCGAGTAGCAAACATTTGCGAAGCTGAGCATCTCGGGAGCAATTTATGTAAAAGTCTGAAAGACCTGTTGTACAACAAATTTAGGGTTCTGCCAGAACCTTTTTTATAATTCACCCACAGTTGCTGTCCGTATAAATTACTGCAGAAAGTACGAATGAGAGTGTCTTTAGCTTTACTTGTACAGAACCGAAAGTTCCTTATAGTCATATTTGCTTTAGCACAAAGGCTTCGAGATTGTTTTCTTATATATATATATATATATATTATATATACTATATATATATATATATATATATATATATATATATATATATAAAAGCAAGCCTAAGGTAGTACAAGTGTGACTATGATTGAGACAGGTAAATTTATGCTGCCTTGGGGAGGAAACACAAACTTGCGGTGCCTCTTGCTCCTGAAGAATCATGCACCAGGACTGATAATGACTAGGGTGTCTGTAATACAAACTAACGAAAATTGTAATCAGTTGAATACAGATATGAATGTTCTTTGGACAGGACTAACACAGAGCATTGTTACTTTCAGTGGTGATGAACCACATACGAAAGCCTCGTCAGTACTTTGACTTCCTACTGCTTGGCAATGCTGCTACGAGTGTTTGTATCCTGAAATGGGCGTGAGGATGGAATAGTGCTCTATGCAACAAGATATTTAACTCTTCATACTTCCACTTAAACTATGAATGCATCGATAATATATATATATATATATATATATATATATATATATATATATATATATATATATATTTCGCAAAAAGAAAGTCGAAAAACCATGCGACTATCGGAACCTTTAAAAAACGAGAACAGTGCTTTATCTGATGATCTAACAGAAGTATCTGAAATATTAAGAGCTCAGTACGAACATCATCTTTCAGTATCCCAAAAAACTGACAAATTGATATGCGATAGAAAACACATTCTTTGAAGAAGAACTACAAGGGGAAAGTATAACGGACTTCGACTTTACGACGGATGATATTACACAAGCTATAAGGAAACTAAAAACACACTCAGCGGCAGGGCCGGATAAATGGAATGCCACACTGATCAAAAACTGCAAGAATGCGATCGCTGAGCCCCTCTATTAGATATCGAGACGATCACTAGACACGGGAGAAATACCGGGCATCCTGAAGAGCGCGAACATAGTCCCAATATATAAAGGAGAAGATCGATCCGAGGCCAGTGTCACTTACATCTCATCTCACTAAAATATTTGAAAGAATAGTCAGAAAATTTACGACTCTCTGGAAACTCAGAAAAAATTCAATGATAACCAACACGGGTTTCGGTCAGGCAGATCATGCCTATCACAACTAATGGAACACTACAACATTATTGATGCACTTGAAAGTAATGAAAACTAGACATAGACTTTGCCAAAGCGTTTGACAAGTGTGACCATGGAATCATAATATATAAACTGAAATATATGGGAATAACAGGAAAATTAGGGAAATGGATATGTAATTTCCTTAGTGAGCGGCGGCAAGTCGTTACAGTACAAGAAGTACTGTATCTTCATCAGAATCAGAGGTCCTCAGCTCAGTACCTCAAGGAACAGTATTAACTCCACTACTCTTCATAATCATGCTAACTGACATAGATGAAGACGTTACCAGAGACACCACAGTAACATCCTTCGCGGATGACACAAAGATCAGTAGAAAAATGAGAAACCCAGAAGATATAGGATCTCTACAAACAGACATGAACAGAATCTACAAGTGGACAGAAGACAACAATATGAAGTTTAACATTGAGAAATTTCAGCTGTTACTGTATGGAAAAAGAGAGACGGGATTCAGAGAAGCTTCACAGCCAAGATCAAGGGGTACAAAGCACTAAATTACTGGGAAAGGTTACGCGAACTAGACCTATATTCACTGGAAAGGAGAAGAGAGAGATACACCATTATTTACACTTGGAAAATAGTTGGAGAAACTAGTCCCTAATCTTACTCTGAACCCTACAGTATAACTCCCCAAACAACGGTGGAAAGTAGAAAAGGAAGACTGTGTCGTGTTCCCAAATTAAAGGCGAGACAGGGAACATCCTTAAACCTGAAAAAAATAGTTTTGTTGTGAGAGAACTACAACTGTTTAATCAGCTGCCCAAAGACCTAAGAAACACGAAGGGAGTTGCAGTGGACATCTTCAAAAGAAGATTAGACGCTTGGCTCAGAACAATCCCCGATGAGCCGGGCGTACCTGGCTATGTGAGGTGGAGAGCACAAGAAACCAACTCACTACTTCACCAGGCCAACTCGAGAGGAGGGGCGACAAGCTTGACCTTCGCGAAATGAGGAATCATCGCGCGGAACCTTTGTAAGGTTGTAAGGTAAGGTAAGGTATATATATCGGGTGGCCCCCACAAAAAAGCCTTGAGATTTGAACATCAATAACTTAAAAAATATGCAGTTCACACTTCAAAAATTTACTTAACTTTTACCTCAATCTATTGATAAGCCATCATAAAAATTTCAGACCTCTACATAAAATACTTTTTCCACAGCTGAGGGAACAATGAGGTATGGTGAAAAAAACGAATATTATAAACTGATAAAATTTTATTATTCACATCTTATCAACAAATATGATCAATATGTCCGCCGTCCTGCTTACAAACTAATCTTAACCTTTTCTTCCACGACATAATACATTTTCTGATTTCTGCTAATGTTATTTTGGCCTAACATTCGAGTATTTTTTTCTTTAATTGCATTTCTGCAAACTTTTCTGTTTGGCCTTCATAAATCTTCTCTGCTAGAGTGTTCCATATGCAATAATCCATGGGATTGCAATCAGGTAGTTGCGGGGGCCAATTGTTTTTTCCAGTGAAGTTAACTACATTTTGTTGTAGATAATCCTGTGTGAACTTGCTAGTATGAGTTGTAGCACCATCTTGTTTGAGTATGAAATCGTTTCCATAATACAGACGCCGACAATCAGGCAAAAGATTCTCCGCTAAGAGATTTACATAGGTTTCTGAATTAATTTTTTTATTTTCTGAAACAAAATGAATTTTCGTCTTTCCATTCCACGATACACCTGCTAATACCATGATTTCTTGGAAAACTGACTTGTCTGGTGGTAAAGTCTCGATGGGGAATGTCTTTTTTACGCTGACCATAAACAACATCGTTCGGGAGTTTTGAGCAATCTCGATGGTGAATTTTTTTTATATGTAAAAACTATTTTTTTAACATCATTAGACGAAAATCTATCAAGCAATTTTCTACATCGAATTTTTCTTTTAGCTCTTACATTGCTGTCACGTCTTGAAACACAGATCCTTTTAAATGCTTTAAGTCCTATCGTTCTCTGCATTCTTTGTATGGAACTTCGACTGATACCTAAATTTCTTGCAATTTTCTCTGAGAGCAGTGACCCAGGTCGATCCTCTTGAGATAGGCTCATCATTTCGATCATTGCTATATTGTCTTGAGTGTAAACTGTTTTAGGCCGACCACTTCCACGCTTCCGTGCCATCGAACCAGTTGCTTTAAGTGTTTCTTGGAAAAAAGATGGACTGGGGCAAGAATTTTGAGGGAATTCCAGGAATAACTTGTAATGTTACGTCCGTGAATAGAATAATTCACAGACGTAACATTACAAGTTATTCCTGGAAATTCCCTCAAAATTCTTGCCCCAGTCCATTTTTTTTCCAAGAAACACTTTTCAATCACCACTTTTTCACCGCTAGTTAGAACCATAATTTGAAGGGTAAGTTTAAAAAACAGTATTTAAGATGGACGTAGCCTATATCATCTGACGGTTTGCAGAGATTAACAGGCTAAGGAAACTACTACAAGTCTTAGAATAGTTGCCAGGTACAGCTATACACATTTAGGATTTATGATATTGGTTTTTTTCACCATACCTCATTGTTCCCTTAGCTGTGGAAAAAGTATTTTATGTAGAGGTCTGAAATTTTTATAATGGCTTTTCAATAGATTGAGGTAAAAGTTCTGTAAATTTTGAAAGTGTAAACTTAATTTTTTAAGTTATTGATGTTTAAATCTCAAGGAGTTTTTTTTTGGGCCACCCGATATATATATATATATATATATATATATATATATATAGATATATATATATATATATATATATATACACAGGGCGTCCCAAAAAAATGTATACACACTTTAACAGCTGATAGCTCAATTGATGTTTCTTTCTTTCCAAGTTAAACCCATTAGAATTAATAATGGCAGTCAGACTAAGCTTTGAACAAAGGAAATTCATTCTAAAATGCTACTGGAAGTGTGAAAACGCAGTTGAAGTGCAAAGACAGTTTAGGAGGGAGTTTCAAACAGATCCACCAACGCGACTTACCATCACTCGAATTAGAGATAAGTTTGAAGCCGATGGAACTGTTCAGAATGTCCACAAGAAGCGTTCCGGAAGACCACGGACATCGACAAGCCCCACAAAGCAAGAAAGAGTACTGGAAACGTATCACCAAAGTCCAAGAAAATCTGGCGGCAAGCGAGTCGTGAGGTAGGAATTTCAGAATCGTCTGTCCAACGCATTTTGAAGCGCTGTCAATGGAAAAGTTACATTCCAAGATTAGTCCATGCTATTAATGAAGATGATGATCCGGACCGAAGAGTGAGTATTGCGAGTGGTACTTGGCACGATGTGGATGTGGATTGGACGAAGGGGTTTCGTAGAATACCCTCCGCGTTCACCAGACCTCACACCACTAGACTTTTTTTATGGGGATACTTAAAAGACAAAGTCTACGCTATAAAACCTGCAACAGTCGCTGAATTGAGAGCAGCCATTGAACGAGAATGCACACAAATACCAAACGAAATGTTTCGTGATGTTTGCGATTCCATTGCTTCGCGTTATCAGCAGTGCCTGGACCAGAACGGACGTCAGTTTGAAAACAGGCGTTGACAAAACAATTAAATAATGTCTGTAGATTCTATTACATTTTGAAAATGAAATGTATTTTAATAAACACTGCCTTTATAATTATTTAAAGTGTGTATACATTTTTTTGGGACGCCCTATATATATATATATATATATATATATATTAATTATATATAACATATATATATATATATATATATATATATATATCAAAGCTATTGACTTCTCCTTAGGGAAATGGAGCTTACAGATGAAAAGAAGGACCAACACAACAGCAAACATTTTCGTTCATACTTCCTACTTTTTTTTTCTTTTCTTATCCGCTCTTTACTTGCATGTCTGTAGTTTGCATGGTATGACAGTGTTTGAGTTAAGACTGTGTTTGCATGGTTTGTAAGCGTTCTTATTTTAGTTCTTTTCATCTTTGATCCCTTTCCTATTCTCTTCGACTATTTTTCCGACTTGTTGGCAGTGGCCGGCGGATGATGATGGTGAGTCTTTCTTTCTCTTTTTCTAAATGAATGTTAACCCACGAATGATAGGTTTTGCTACTTATTTAACCCCTTATTCTCTTCTTTTAACCCCCTACTCTCTCCTTTCTCTCGGGCTAACCTTAGAGTGAATCTTAGGGTCTTTGTTAGCCTTAGCCTCTGTAGATCTGTTTATTTTTTGTACTTAGACGTTTCGACAAATCTTTTGTCATCATCAGTGAATTATAAATCTTAAAACCTTAAGACAAAAATAATAAATAATTAAAATTACATCAATACAAACGAAAATTAAAATCATTAAAATTAAATTAAATTATATTAAAATTACCTCAACTGGTAAATACACAATGATTACGTCAACCTCCATATTCGGCAGATACTGAGAGAAAACTGTATGGTCAGTTACATTGGAAGGCATGATATATCTATGAAAGTAGGTTGGTTGGTTAGTTAGAAGAGCTGTAATTTGTAAGATGAACTATTGTTGTTAATGGAAGGTTTGTTTCTATAGATGTACAAAGATTGTAAAATTTGGAGTTCTGTAAGGTTATTGGTTCTTGTTAGAATTTCGAACTGAGTTTTGTGAAGGGGATGGTTGTTTTCATTACTATGGTTTCTAATTGCGGATTATGGTGGGCTTCTGAGGGGACGGTTGGTACGAACTGATAAGCCTAAATGTTGAGAAAGGCGTACCTCCAGTTGGAGTTGAGTAATGCCGATATACGCATTACGCAATACGCAGCCTTACAGCTGTCGCACGTGTATTTATAAACAACATTAAGGCATACAGTTTTGGGGAATTTGTCTTTGAACTTTAAAAAATTTGATAATTTAAGTGGGTTGACTGTTATTGTTAATTATTAATAAAGTACTATAATTATTAATAAAGTACTGTCATTAAGCGAAGAATTTAAATTTTTAAGACAGTACTTTATTAATAATTACTACCCTTCTAATTTTTTTGACAACCAATTAAAGAATTTTTTTAATAATATTTTTAATACTAAATTCCCCATAACCACAGTACAAAAAGAAACCAGATATATTAAATTACCTTTTTATGGTTATTTATCATTACGTATTCGAAGTGAAGTGTCCAAACTGCTTAAGTCTAGTTATCCCTAAATAAATTTTAGATTCGCCCTCGTCAACCCACTTAAATTATAAAATTCTTTAAAGTTCAAAGACAAATTCTCCAAAACTGTATGCCCTAATGTTGTTTATAAATACACGTGCGACAGCTGTAAGGCTGCGTAATGCGTATATCGGCATTACTCGACTCCAACTGGAGGTACGCCTTTCTCAACATTTGGGCTTCTCAGTCCGTACCAACCGTCCGATCAGTAGCCCACTATAATCCGCAATTAGAAACCATAGTAATGAAAACAACCATCCCCTTCACAAAACTCAGTTCGAAATTCTAACAAGAACCAATAACCTTACAGAACTCCAAATTTTAGAATCTTTGTACATCTATAGAAACAAACCTTCCATTAACAACAATAGTTTATCTTACAAATTACAGCTCTTCTAACTAACCAACCAACCTACTTTCATAGATATATCATGCCTTCCAGTGTAGCTGACCATACAGTTTTCTCTCAGTATCTGCCGAATATGGAGGTTGACGTAATCATTGTGTATTTACCAGTTGAGGTAATTTTAATTTAATTTAATTTTAATGATTTTAATTTCCTTTTGTATTGATATAATTTTAATTTATTATTATTTTTGTTTTAAGGTTTTAAGATTTATAATTCACTGATGATGACAAAAGATTTGTCGAAACGTTTGAAGTACAAAAAATAAACGAAAATGTTTGCTGTTGTGTTGGTCCTTATTTTCATATATATAATATATATATATATATATATATATATATATACAGGGCGTCCCAAAAAAATACTTTAAATAATTATAAAGGCAGTGTTTATTAAAATACATTTCATTTCAAAATGTAATAGAATCTACAGACATTATTTAATTGTTTTGTCAACGCCTGTTTTCAAACTGACGTCCGTTCTGGTCCAGGCACTGCTGATAACGCGAAGCAATGGAATCGCAAACATCACGAAACATTTCGTTTGGTATTTGTGTGAATTCTCGTTCAATGGCTGCTCTCAATTCAGCGACTGTTGCAGGTTTTATAGCGTAGACTTTGTCTTTTAAGTATCCCATAAAAAAAAGTCTAGTGGTGTGAGGTCTGGTGAACGCGGAGGGTATTCTACGAAACCCCTTCGTCCAATCCACATCCACATCGTGCCAAGTACCACTCGCAATACTCCACTCTTCGGTCCGGATCATCATCTTCATTAATAGCATGGACTAATCTTGGAATGTAACTTTTCCATTGACAGCGCTTCAAAATGCGTTGGACAGACGATTCTGAAATTCCTACCTCACGACTCGCTTGCCGCACAGATTTTCTTGGACTTTGGTGATACGTTTCTAGTACTCTTTCTTGCTTTGTGGGGCTTGTCGATGTCCGTGGTCTTCCGGAACGCTTCTTGTGGACATTCTGAACAGTTCCATCGGCTTCAAACTTATCTCTAATTCGAGTGATGGTAAGTCGCGTTGGTGGATCTGTTTGAAACTCCCTCCTAAACTGTCTTTGCACTTCAACTGCGTTTTCACACTTCCAGTAGCATTTTAGAATGAATTTCCTTTGTTCAAAGCTTAGTCTGACTGCCATTATTAATTCTAATGGGTTTAACTTGGAAAGAAAGAAACATCAATTGAGCTATCAGCTGTTAAAGTGTGTATACACACATTTTTTTGGGACGCCCTGTATATATATATATATATATATATATATCGGGTGGCCCAAAAAAAATGGCACCAATTTTGAGAAGTGATATCTCAATAACCATTGCAGCTAGGGACTTAAAAAAACAACCAAATGAAAGATAATTCTTTTCTCTTTAAATACTTAGTCTATGGTTGATGGTTATAAGCCCATATAATGCCCGAAATTGGCTTCCAAAAAAAATATATAAAAAAAAGTTGCGCATTTATATTTATTCCTTGATCCTAATTTTAAATGAAATTTTTCTATTCCAGACCCCTCAAGATGGGATTGAGAGAATCTGATAAAAACATTATACAAACACTACGTGAAGAAAAAGGATATTCATTAAACAGAATCCTTTACGAATTTCCAAATAGAAGTTGGAAAAAAAGAACTGTGGCACATTTTTTACAAAAACTCAAAGAAACCGGCAGCAGTCAACGGCGTCTGGGAAGTGGTCGACCAGAAACTATTAGAACGCCAGAAAACATTGAAAAAGTAAATGAAATGGTTTTAAGTCAAGAGGAACAACCGGGAACAAGTAAAAGTGAACGTGAAGTTGCGAAAGAAACCGGGATTTCACGTTCATCAGTACAGCGAATTATTCGCTGTACTGATGAACGTAAAATCCCGGTTTCTTTCGCAACTTCACGTTCACTTTTACTTGTTCCCGGTTGTTCCTCTTGACTTAAAACCATTTCATTTACTTTTTCAATGTTTTCTGGCGTTTTAATAGTTTCTGGTCGACCACTTCCCGGACGCCGTTGACTGCTGCCGGTTTCTTTAAGTTTTTGTAGAAAATGTGCCACAGTTCTTTTTTTCCAATTTCTATTTGGAAATTCGTAAAGGATTATGTTTAATGAATATCCTTTTTCTTCACGTAGTGCTTGTATAATGTTCTTATCAGATTCTCTCAATCCCATCTTGAGGGGTCTGGAATAGAAAAATTTCATTTAAAATTAGGATCAAGAGAATAAATATAAATGCGCAACTTTTTTTTGTATATTCCTTTTGGAAGCCAATTTTGGGCATTATATGGGCTTATAACCATCAAGCCATAGAATAAGTATTTAAAGAGAAAAGAATTATCTTTCATTTGGTTGTTTTTTTAAGTCCCTAGCTGCAATGGTTATTGAGATATCACTTCTCAAATTTGGTGCCATTTTTTTGGGCCACCCGGTATATATATATATATATATATATATATATATATATATATATATATATATATAATATATATATTAGGGTGGTCCAAGATAGTATAGTAAAACTTCAAACTTTAAAATGTCAATTTCCTCACTTCTGCTCTTGTTACACTGCAATAGTAACACTCGCACAAAATTTTGAGCAAACTGAAGCAGATTTAGAGGTAGCTACAAATTGAACATTTTTCATACTAGAATTACTGTATATTGGTTTGGGTAATTCTTTGTGTATGTGTGTAAGTATGTTTGCATATGTACAAGTACGTGTGTGATATATATATATATATATATATATATATACACACACCTTTGTTAACCTTTGGTTAGCTTCCGCCCGAATTGTTCATTCTGACGAAGGTCAAGCTTTTCACTCCACCTTACACATACAGTTTAACGTGGAATCCGAACCACGCCCCATCAGCAGCCCAGCGTCTTAACCACTAGGCCACCTAGGGTACCCATTTATCTACCAACCACTTTCTTTTATTGTGTGGAAGGATGAACAACTGGGTTTTGCTGCGCGCCGGCTGCCGTCGGGTCTCGAACCCGGGGCCGATGGATTCGTAGTCAGTGACGCTAACCACTACACACACACACACACACGGTATATATTAATCAGGTTACGAGAGATAGCTGCAAAGGATACACAATATACAAAATTATACATGTAAAAAACTCACATATTGATCTGTCTTGGATTGAGTGACCTTGAATCAAGCACTGACTTGATTCACCCTGAGTTTGCAGATTTTGACAAGCAAAGGCTGGAAATGTGGGACCTCTTAATGCAGTGTGTAGTAGACAGCTGTATGATGTGGGTGAAATATTGATTTCATGATAAAGCAGAAATAAACTTTATATATTTAATGAGATTTTTACTTACCAAACATATACAGTGTGTATTTATAAATGTTGACTATTCATATTATGAATTATTTTAGAATATTTAGGAGCTACAAAGCTGCTACATGCATATATATTGAAATGTATATAAACTATAAATTAGTGTATATATTAAATATTCTTTGCATATAATTACATATGTATAAAATATCTGTAGCATATCCATATATAATATAGTCTTATTATGTATATTATACAATAAATATACATATGAATGGACGGAGCCACGTTTAAAATATGCGATTTTAGATGAGGTTCTTTTCATTTACATACCTCATTGTAGGAAAGAGACTGATAAATTATAAGTTATTTATTATATAGTTATAAATGTAAGTCATTAAAATATTGATTTGTTTTCTGTTTGTTACAGTCACTCATCGCCATGATGGACACCAAACGGCCGACCCGAAGTTCTGCCAGTACCTGGCTCATTGGAAAACCTACAAAAGATCTTCTAACCTCGCGATTACCTTCAAAGCGTGAAATGTTAAAGCAAGTTCTTATTTCATCACATCGAGGAAAAACGAACAGTCACTGCAAGTTTGAAAGAGACTGTCTCTGCTGTTCTTTATATCTGGGATAAAGCGAGGATTCCAACTCAAAGATCGAACAATGCTGAGAGGAAACTGAGAAAACTATTCGAACAATATTGCGCTCTAAAGAAAAATAGGAAGTCATCCTCAGAAAGCATACAAATGAATGTGGAAGTATTCAATGCTGATTTTGAAGACATTTTCGATGTCACCAGAGCAGATGCCTTAAAGATAATGACTAACGAAGAGGACAAAGAATTCCTCATCAAGCAGAGAGAAGATCGTTCCTGCGCCAGTTTTGGAGACATTCATCGAGCCTTGGCTAAAAAGAAGGATCGGAAGAGGCAACGAGAAGAATCTGAATATAATAGAAAAAAGCGAAGCTACGATGAAAAACAAAAGACATATCAACTTATGGCATCTGACAAAGTGATAACTGATGTGGATTCTTCCTCCTCGTCCACGGAATCTGATACATCGTGTCGTCCATCTGCATTATCATCGAACCCTCCTTCCAATTGCAAGAAAACAGTCACCTCAGATGAGGTAGCCCAGGCAATCGACCGTGTTAATCTAAGCGATCGCAATGCAGCCTTTGTTATTGCAGCATCAGCTAAGTCTCTTGGCCATGATCTGGGCTGAATGTCATTTTCTCGAAGTACAATTCGTCGATCTCGAATTAAAGCTCGTGAAACTATCGCAACTGCTGAAAAATTAAACTTTTCTCCTGACACTCTGCTTCACTGGGATGGGAAAATGCTTCCTGATAAAACAGAGGGACATGAAAATGTGGACCGCATCGCAATCGTTGTTTCAGGAGGAGAAGATAAACTACATGGTATTCCACTCATCCCTCACGGAACTGGACAAGCACAAGCTGATGTCTGCCTCAGGATATTGGATGAGTGGGGCTTGAGAAACTAGTTACAGGGGCTTGTATTTGATACAAAAACTGGTTGTATAACACCCCTTTTTAAAGGGGGTGATCCTATACTAGCAACAAATTACAGGCCGGTGTGTTCATTATCTGTGTTCAGCAAAGTTTTTGAAAAAATCGTAAAAGTAGAATGCAGCGGTATTTAGAATCAGACAATTTATTATCTCCAAATCAATATGGCTTCCGTAATAATAAAACAACGGAAATGGCTATTTTAAATCTTATGGAAAATGCAAATATAGCTAAAGAGAACAAAGAAATAATGCTATCAATATTTATGGACTTGAGTAAGGCGTTTGATGTAATAGACCATAATATTCTACTTAATAAATTATATTGTTACGGCTTTAGAGGAGCAATCAATGATTGGTTTAAAAGTTATTTGTCCAATAGATATCATTTTGTATCAGTAAATAAGGTTTGCTCAACTAAAGCGCTTGTCAAACATGGTGTGCCATAGGGCTCAGTTCTGGGTCCACTGTTATTTTTATTATATATAAATGATCTTCCACGTTTATCTGATATCATAATGTTTGCAGATGATACAACTGTCTTTTTCTTGCAAAGATGTTAATTCAGCTAAGAATATATTTAATTCAGAATTCATCAGTGTAATGAAATGGTTGACCAACAATAAATTCTTCCTAAATACCAGTAAAACAAATTTCATGATTTTTACTCATAAAAGAAATGTATATCTTGATGAACTTAATGTTAATGAAATCGCTATAAAGGAGTGTACTGTAACAAAATTTCTTGGTGTAATGCTAGATAAGAATTTGCAATGGAATGATCATATAAATTATATAGCGAGAAAGATTTCAAGGAGCGTTGCTATAATGTTTAAACTTAGAAATGTAGTCCCTAAACAGGTTTTATTCTCTCTTTATCATACTCTTGTTCTTCCTTATATAATGTACTGCACCCTTGTTTGGGGAAACTCCGCCAACAATGCATTAAATGGCATCTTTGTCATCCAAAAACGAGCAATAAGGTTATTATCTGATACTGATTTCCTTGATGCTCTTTCTTTCAACAACTCGTAGTTGTCGTTACTTAGCCAATCACTTGGTGGTTTCGAATTACATCGAAGAGCTGAGCTGTCTTCTCGCTGACGTAAGTTTCCAATGGGTTTGCTGTTTTGAACAGCTTTGAATTGAGGCGCAGGATGAGATAATTTTTTAATCATATTTTCTTTTACTTTGCTGTCCAACCCATCGTCAAAAAGTGACAGTCCAATCAGCTCTTCCGAGAAGTACCAGAGATGTCTCTTTTA
This sequence comes from Bathynomus jamesi, assembly GCA_023014485.1. Classification (NCBI taxonomy): domain Eukaryota; kingdom Metazoa; phylum Arthropoda; class Malacostraca; order Isopoda; family Cirolanidae; genus Bathynomus; species Bathynomus jamesi. The sequence goes on along the minus strand of JAJOZX010002136.1, from coordinate 62,815 downwards.
TGCCTTGAGTGCAATTTCAGCCAAAACCCTGTTTGGATAAGTCTCCATAACTGTTAGAAAAACTAGGTCATTTCTAGGGGTCCTCACTGCCAAGGGTGCTTCATGCCAATATTTACTATAAACAAGTGCCACAAAGATACAAAAATATTTGAGGCCCCTTTTTTTCATGAGCAGTAAGTTTCATTTGCTGCTGGAAGAGAAAGATCTTCAAAGCATAGGTAGCTTTTGCCATCCAGCGAGCTTGATGAAGAGCTCCTGGAGCTCTGATGTTGTACTTCTTAGGCAAACTTCTTCCCAGGAAAATTAGAGAAAGATAGAGGAATTCACTGTAGTCAGCTCTTGAGAAGCTGCTGTTCTGAAGAGCGTCAGAGAGGTACTGTATCATCTCTTGACAAAGTTCCCAGAAGTTTCCTTCAAAAAGTTCTCTTCCTGCTTATATAAAGTTTTCTTTATTGATAACTGGCCATTGTGCCATGAATCGCTTAAACAATGAGACTTGTGGGCCTTTCGAAGGTTCAAGAATACTAGAAAATACGTTAGCCAAAACGACTTCATACACATGATGACGACATGCTATCCGTGTCAGAGAGCGACCTACAGCTCTTTCTATCAGGGTACAAGCTCCAGACATCAGCCCATTATTTTTATGAATTGAATTGAATTGAATAATCTTTATTAATAATAAAATAAATACATTCGTTTTACAATTTACAATGACATGAATAATTGTGAAGCTCGACTTTAGGCTTTACTGGGCTTTAGGCCTTACTGGGCTCTTATTAAAAATAAACAGCTAGTTGCTATTAATTAAAATTAAATAAATAAATAAGTAAATCAGTATTATTAATAGTTAAAGCATGTATTAATCTTAAATTATCACTACTGACATGACAAATGCAAGGTCACCATTGAGGGAACGCATTTTGAAAGTGTTACTCGGATGCGGGGGGGGACAATGGCGAGCGCGGCGAGCCCATACAGCTGGGGGTCCGGGGGCACTGTAAGCCCCCCGGGAAATCTTTCGAAATCTGACCAATTTCAGGGATATTTTGAGGTCATATGCACTGGATATTAGGATATATTCCAAGGTTGAAGATGCAGTATTTCCAGTGTCATTAGATATACGACATCCAGTACGATCAATAAAAATAGCTAACAACTGGAATGATTAACTAAAAAGAAGTTAACAACTGGTACGCCGTGGTGACTGTTTCACCAGATCTTTATAGGCTAGCATTGCCTCAGTCGAAGCTAAAAGAAATGAAACAGTTAATGATTCTTTCTCATATTTCTCCTAGGGGTGGGAATTAAAATTTCATGACGTTAGAGATTTGTAAGTTCGGATTTATTTGAAATAGTGAGGGAACGCCGTTCCGTCTACCAAAAAAAGTAAGGGAACGCCGTTCCCACGCGTTCCCACAGCACTACACCACTGATAATAATTAGTAAACAACATTAATGGACATTAATCCTAGATTTTTGTTAGTATGCCATTATTAATCGGGATTTCAACTTGGTTTTAAACAAATTTACATTCACAATATTTTTTATATCGGCATTTAAGTCATTCCGTAGTTTCAATCCAATGAAAATAGGTAGTTTTTGAGATAAAGACAATCTAAATTGAGGTATAACAAGCTTTGATCTATTTTTGGTCTGATACGAGTGGATTTCTAGATGAGTTACAAAATATCTATTCACCCATTGTAAATTAATGATTTTGTTCTTACACTCGTAAATAAAAATAAAATGTGCCAGTTTGGTTACATCATTGAGCTTTAGTAGGTTTAGCTTTTTAAATAATGCACTAAAGTGATTGAAGATGAAGGTCGTCAATGACTCTTCAGAGAGAGCGATTGCTCTTATTCAACGGTACAATACAACGCTTACCAAAGATGAGCAGCAAAAACAATTTCTTCTCCGCATTGTTGAGATCCATCGACGAACGTTTCCTACCCCTTCTAAAGCGTCGTTATAGAATTAAAAGCTATTTGCATGCTCGTTTGTCAAATTTTATTTTTTTCATTTAAGAGAAAATTATTCATTTTGTAGCGACCTTCAAATATAGTCGGAATGAACTAATTTTTTGTCGCAATTATCCCTTTATGATTTCAAAAAAGGGCAGCCTTGAAGAAGTACAAAAATATGAATTTCTCCTATGATGCCGGACTTATGGGACACCCTGTGTGTGTGTATATATATATATATATATATACACACACACACACACACACACACAGGGTGTCCCATAAGTCCGGCATCATAGGAGAAATTCATATTTTTCTATTTCTACAAAAAATAAATCATATTTTTCTCTTTCTACAGGCCATAGAAGATAAACCACGCAGTGGACCTTCAAGGAGATCCACTGACGATGATACAGCGACTGCTATCCTGGCTCATTTTAACAGAAGTCCCAATAAGTCTCTTCGGCGATTGTCCGCCGAGACAGGAGTGTCGAAAAGTAGCATCCATCGCATTCTTCAGGCTCACAAATGGCATCCATATAAACTTCAGATCCTACAGAAATTAAGCGATGATGATCCCGACCGGCGGATGGAATTTTGTGAATGGGCTACGGAACATTATGCTCGGGATGCAATTTTCCGTCCACCATTCTGTTCAGTGACGAGGCTATTTTTTATGGAAATGGTGAGGTAAATCGACAGAACACCCGCTACTGGTCTCAAAACAACCCTCACTGGTATACCTCTTCAAAGGAACAAAGTGCATCTCGGGTGATGGTATGGTGTGGCATTTGGAAGGATCGCATCATAGGCCCCCTCTTTTTCGATGAACATGTCACTGGAGGCACCTACCTACGTATGCTCAAGGAAGAAGCATTTCCCAGTGTCTTGAACGAAGAAGGAAATTTCCCAACATGGTTCCAGCAAGACGGCGCTCCTGCACATTACAGCACCCAAGTAAGGGAATAACTGCATCAACAATTCCCTGGTCATTGGATAGGACGTCGAGGGCCTGTGGAATGGCCAGCTAGAAGCCCGAATCTCACGCTATTATTTTTCCTATGATGCCGGACTTATGGGACACCCTGTATATATATATATATATATAATATATATATATATATTATAACGTAAAGAACGACGTTAATTATACTGTTAATTATACGTTAATTATACTGTGTGTTGTTTGCAGTTGAAATGTATATATATATAATATATATATATATATATATATATATATATATATATATATATATATAATATATATATGAGAATGGAGAGAGAGAGAGAGATGAATCATTTTTGCGTAACTTGTATGTGTGTGGAGGGGAGGGGTGCATGTATGCATGTATAATTTAAATCCTGTGCACATTTTGTTTGTATGTAGGTACGTGCTTGTATCTGTCTTGCATATCGTTGTAAAAACCAGTGACAAAGTTAGTTTGCATACACTATACATTTCTGAACAGCTTTCAGGACCGCTCCTTCCTGTTTTGAATACTGAAGAAAGTATTAACTGAAAATTGAATATTTTATATGTTCTCCTTTAAGTATTTGATAAATATTTATTCGCTAAATAAATAATAAATGAGAAGTGTTCCTGACAAAAGTTCTGTCGTGCTCTACTCAACAGACTCAAATTTTTCGTAAAAAATTCCCTTTTATTGAAGTAAATAATTTGATATTAAAATTATTTACAGGGTGGCCTAAAAGTCAGGACACATACGGGAAACTGATTCATATTAATATTGTTTGTTTTCTCTGTTCCAGGTGAGACACGGATGGGAAATTAAGGAAAGATGAGCGAGTGAAGTTGGTCTTGATGCACGCAAGAGAAGGAAAAACGTACCGAAGCGTCGCTGACGAATTTAATAAGCAAAGCCAAGGAAGGAAAAACATTGGTTTCTCAACTGTTAGAAGAGTGATTGAACGATTTAAAAAAATCAGAAGTGTATCGAGTTAATGGGTCTCAGTTTGAACATTTATTAGGAATAAACTAGCATAATGCGTGAAACATATTATTTCCCTTATGTGTCCTGACTTTTGGGAAGCAACCATCTCCTTTATCATCCCCCTGAAGAGTTATTAATTGGCGTATAAATTTTGTTAATTCTTGAGTAATGGTCCCAATTAAAGTAAATGTATTAAATCAATGCTTTTATGTGTATTGTATGTATGCAAATTCTTATACATATCTATCTGTCTATCTCTCTACCTATAGGTGTACTTCTGAATACACGAAAAGCCTTGGAATTATATATATATATATATATATATATATATATACACTTTTATATTACAAATTACTTTCGCTTTTACACAAGTAATGCATGTGAAAGCTATTTAAATTGATTCATAAACAACTGATGGTAATATGACTGAAAAATTAATAATAATGATATTTGTTATAACACTCATAGAATTTCTGTAATAAAATATACATTTAATCTCATATGCATACACGCGCTACGCTTCAACGTAGTTGAAGGGAAGCCCTGAACTCGAAGACGCTTGTTCCCAATTTAGTTATTTTGCATAGGCGCCTGTGTAAATATTACGCGACGGATAGGACCCCATTAAGGACAGTCGGTTGTATGAGTCACATTTACGAAAAATAAGTCGACCACGGAAGGTTTGAAAAGATTTGGGCTACATCGTGGCCAATGTCGTAACACCGTTTTCCGTCCATCAGCGAAGTTAAGCGACATTGGGTCAGATGAGTAGTTGGATAGGAGACCGTCCTCTGTGTCTAGATTATGTTGTTCGGATTTCACACAAAGTTATAGGTTCGCAACTTTAGATGTTGCGAAGAAAGTTAAACAACTTCATCAACCAACCATCATTTCTCTTCTACCCTATGTTCCTCTTTTCGATAGCAAAGATGCACCGAAAACAATGTCAGATACCGTGTACGGTAGTATATCCAGACAACTAGCGAATCGGCGCACATCCGCTTCTTCGCATTAACTCCCATCTATATATATAACCTTCGAATCATCGTACATCACCTCCGCATCATCGCAACATTGCACTCGCATTTTTCCGCCATTTTGAGATTTTGGATGCTCATTGCAGGTTTGGAGTACCATAATGGCTTGGTGTCTCGTGTGATGCCTGACTCGCCATCTTCCGCCTTTCTCTTGGCCCCAGATGTTAGTCCTTCAATGATTAAATCAATGAATCACTCCAGCCGGAAGATAGCATGTGTTTATAGTAATGTAACTTTATAAGGAAATATCCTTTCAGTCGTAAAGATGAGCCAACCATGTTTTACTAAGCTTGCATTACATACAATCTCGTCCACAATTACGTACACCTTAGTTAATGTCAGAGCCGGATTTAGACGTGTGGAGGCCCCCCTACCTTAGGGGAAGACATAATTGAAGTCATCCATAAGATTCATAATATAATTAACATACATACACTTTCAAAACATCGTGCACTCTTGTGTCTGTCCATTCCACTCATTTCTGCAAAAAATGAAAGCCTCGGGTTACTCGGGTATTCCATTATAGTGAGAGTAGGCCTAAAAGAGTAATAAAAACAAAATAATAATCAGTACACAACAAATAGTAATTGGTAAAAGTTTATGTACTACAGTGGTATTGGATGCGCGTGTTTTTTTGTTGATCATCTATCGGGTTTTTCTAGTTTCGGGTTTTTTCTATTTTGATAATGGCTTGTCAATATGTGGAGGCCCCCAAGATGTGGAGGCCCATGGGCAGCTGCCCACTTTGCCCACTCCTAAATCCGGCCCTGGTTAATGTACATGTTAAATCATAACGTAAGTACACTGTACAGTATTTTATATTACAATGGACCTCCACATCATCGCACTTTTTGCTTCGTTGTATACCTTGACCGCCTCATTAGTGCGACGATTTTCGAGTTGTCTGTACAGATTTACCAAAGCTTTTGATAAAAAAAGACCACGGAATAATAGGGCATAAACTGAAATATGTGCGTGTGCAAAAGAGGAAAAGTTGGAAAATGGATATATAACGTCCTAAGGGAACGAAAGCACATTGTTACAGTCCACGAAATATCATCATCAGAATCTGAGGTTCGTAGCTCAGTACTACGATGAAGAGCTTCATTGTTATTTACATTGTTATTTACAATAACATTAATTTACATACTGCGGATAAATAAATAAATAAAAGTTCTGTAACATTCTTTACAGACAACGCAAATGTTTGTAGACAAATAAGAAACCTCGATGATGTGAAATACCCGCAAGCAGACACACATGCAATATACAGATGGTCAATGTGAAATTTAACTGAAAAGATAAAACTCTTAAGATACAGGAAAAATAAGGAACTAAAATTTATGGACAACTATTCCTCAATGGACAAAATGTTTAAAGAAACAAACAAAAAATGAATTGGCAGTGATTATGAAAGATGAGAAATAATAGCAATAAATAAGTCCAAGAGAATACCAAAACAGATATTAAATAAACTTTTGAAATAGGAACAAAAAAGCAATGATTCTTTTGATGAAAAATAAACCTTAATAATAACGTTCTCATATACACAATTCGTCAATTAGAAGAAATATAGCGAAAATATGTGAATTAAAAGATTTACATTATTGCGAAAGCTTACGTGAACTAAACCTGCACTCCTTTGAGAAGAGGACACACACACACACACACACACACACACACACACACATATCGGAATGGGACGTTTTGGCGCCGCCGTTTGGGCGCGGAGCCGGTTTGGCGCCGCCGTTAATTAGTATTAAGTATTAAGTAGTAATACTTGGTTATTAACCTGAGGTGCTGTCTGTCTTTTCAGATAAGTTGTGTTGTTGCCCTTAATAGCATAAATGTCTGAAAATATATCAAGTAAGAAAGGGAAACAGAAGTTTTCACATAATGGATATTTGTATGTGTTTGATAAATGTAGCAAGCGCGACCCTTCGTTACTTTTTTGGCGGTGCGAGCAAAAGAGTCAGTGTATTATAAGGTGTGTATATAATATGGGTACTTTTCCGTTATCTGCCCCCTTGACGATTGGTTAGGTTAAGTCGTGCTATTTTTGTTAAAACTAACGAAAATATCACGACTTAACCTAACCAATCGTCAAGGGCGTACAGTTGACCTAACCGGGCAGTGACGATTGGTTAGGTTAAGTTGTGATATTTTTGTTAGTTTTAACGAAAATATCATGACTGAACCTAACCAATCGTCAATGGGGCAGATAACGGAAAAGTACCCATATTATATATACACCTTATAATACACTGACTCTTTTGCTCGCACCGCCAAAAAAGTAACGAAGGGTCGCGCTTGCTACATTTATCAAACACATGACAAATATCCATTATGTGAAAACTTCTGTTTCCCTTTCTTACTTGATATATTTTCAGACATTTATGCTATTAAGGGCAACAACACAACTTATCTGAAAAGACAGACAGCACCTCAGGTTAATAACCAAGTATTACTACTTAATACTTAATACTAATTAACGGCCGCACCAAACCGGCTCCGCGCCCAAACGGTGGCGCCCAAACGGCGGCGCCAAAACGCCCAGCGCCAAAATGTCGGCACCAAAACGTCCTAATGGCACACATATATATACCCTTGGTAACCGTTGGTTAGCTTCCGCCCGAATTGTTCATTCTGACGAAGGTCAAGCTTTTCACTCCATCTTAGACCTACAGTTTAACGTGGAATCCGAACCACACCCCATCAGCAGCCCAGCGTCTTAACCACTAGGCCACCCAGGGTGCCCATTTATCTACCAACCACTTTCTTTATTGTGTGGAAGGATGAACAGCTGGGTTTTGCTGCGAGCCGACTGCCGTAGGGTCTCGAACCCGGGGCCGATGGATTCATAGTCAGCGACGCTAACCACTACACCACCGAGGCGCATTTATATATATATATATATATTATATATATATATATATATATATATATATATATATATATATATATATATATATACAGTATAAATTAAAATTTTGTCAGTGAACAATGTCAATATTTATGCATGTTAATTATTCTCTATTACCATTATTAGAGGATCCCTTTCCATGAACCTTGTAATTATTAGACTATATGGGTGCGGTTACAAGCGTCTATTGACCCATTGCATAAATATACACAGGTTCTAAGAACACGTCCAGCTCAGAATCTGTATAAATTTATCTTTATGTCTTGAGTTGGTGTAATTTTAGTACTTAAATGTGGAGCGCATTTGCCATAGATTTTCAATGTTTTAATTATACTGTAAAGCAATTTTATTTACTGGACGCTTTATAAAGGTTTCATCTTTCAGGTTTTAACTAACTCATTTCTGTCAGAGAACAGCTGAAGTGTCGATGAGGGTAGACAATATACTGTACAGTATATATGTTATGCGTGATCAGTGAAATTGCATATTTCATGAAAAACGCAAAATATTGCGTTTTTCATGAAATGCGCAGTTTCACCGATCACGCGTAACATATATATATATATATATAATATATATATATATATATATATATAAAACTTATCAATGAATCTGATCAAACTGGAGCAGGGCCGTGCAGGACAGGGGAGGGTGACACAGGGGCTTGAGCCCCTGCCCTTTTCCCTCCATGACTCAGAAGTGCCCCTTTTTCCGTAACTTTTTTATGTATATGAATACAGTAAACTTTTTTATCCTGCCTCAGTATGGTGAAAAAAGAAATGGGCCTTTACCATCAAGGGGGGTCACATTTCTGTATAGGCCAGGGGTGCTCAAACTTTTTCGCAGGCGGGCACATTTTCAAATGCTGGAGCACAGGCGGGCACACAAAAAATATTATGATAAAAAATACATAAAACACATAAAAAATATTATTATCTGGTTTTAATTGCAATATTCTTTCTATTAACCGGTCTCTAAAACCTTATCTTGGGGCTACTCGCGGGCACACCGAAATGGCTTCGCGGGCACAAATGTGCCCGCGTGCACAGGTTTGATTACCCCTGGTATAGACTTAGAGTCCAAAAATTTTTCCCCGGGAACGCATCCCTCATTATAACGCTTAAGTATATGGGAAAAATGTGTCCCATTTACAACACCTTAAGTACTTAGCAACACATTAAAATTTTCGTGTTTTTTTATTTACACTTAATATTTAAGTACTGGCGACTGACATCACAGGAAGAGGAAGGGCCCGGACTGCATTCTGTCCGCACATATTTAGTAAGTAACTTGTATAACTAATCTGTAATGTGAAAAACTGAAAAACACATAATAAAATTACTAGTTTATGTTAAAACTCCTCTCTCAAGACACCACAATGTACCACATGGCTGTGAAATTATTCCGGACCCTCAAATTGGTGCCCTTTTTTGGCTTTGAGTCCCTGCCTCTTAAATGTTCTCTACACGGCACTGAACTGGAGTAAGATTAAGTACGATTTAATTCAGTTCGACTTAATTCCATTTCAACTTTATTCCAGTCTGGACAAATTTGATCTTATTCTATTTCCACTTAGTTCTAGAGACTGGTTTAATTCATTCCAGAACATTCTATTTAATTCAAATCTTCATTATTTTTAAACTTAACAGAACTTAAACATCTAACTTAAACGGGTGTATGGCTGACCGAAGAAAGGTAAACTGATCGGGCAGTGACACGATTTTTAATTCGCTTCGATCGGCAGAGAAACTCAACCTAACCTAACCAATCATACGCCTGGAAAGTAATCTCATCGGACGCTAAATCTTAGTTGAACGCTTTTTGTGTCCTCAGTTGCGTCCAAAACAATTATGTTTGGTTAATTCAATTGTTAGATAAAAGGATTTAAAAGGTCGGTACCTCGCTTATGCGGAGATACAAACATGCATCTGTGTGTGTGTGTGTGTGTTGCTTCATGAAGAGGGTCATTCCGCACCATTATCAACGAAACTATACAACAAACAATCATCCAAACAATCATTTACCAGAACAACTACTTCAATGCTTTATAAATAACTAAGTAATGGTAATGGCGGAAAAGTTAAAAGTTTCTTCTATGCTCATATATATATATATATATATATATATACACACCTTTGGTAACTTTTGGTTAGCTTCCGCCCGAATTGTTCATTCTGACGAAGGTCAAGCTTTTCACTCCACCTTAGACCTACAGTTTAAGGTGGAATCCGAACCACGCCCCACCAGCAGCCCAGCGTCTTAACCACTAGGCCACCCAGGGTACCAATTTATCTACCAACCACTTTCTTTATTGTGTGGAAGGATGAACAGCTGGGTTTTGCTGCGCGCCGGCTGTCGTCACCGGGTCTCGATCCCGGGACCGATGGATTCGTAGTCAACGACGCTAACCACTACACCACCGAGGCGCATATACATATATATATATATATATATATATTATATATATATATAGTTCCATAAGTTCAATTGAATAACTTTTGGGAAACTATGATACATTGATCAGAGGTCCAAAGTAGACCTTATTGCTGATTACCTTTGCAGTAGTGTATATTGTTTTATAAAGTTCCGAATATTAACTTTCTTAAATAAATTATTTTATTACGTTGTATATAAGGATATAAGGTAAAGTATATATATGTGTGTGTGTGCGTGTGTGTGTGTGTGTTTTAAAAATGGGTATATATTCTTCAGAAAAATGAGTAAAGAAATTGTATGTTCAGTTCAAGTACACATATTTACCTTAATTAATAATAATGCAGAAGGAAATTAATTAGCCTAAAAAAATTGATTTGGTTTTAATAATTTAATATGAGTAATAACGACATTTCTCCATAACTGTTTCATACAAATAAATGAAAATAAATGAAAGATGATAAAAAGAAAGATTAAAAATTAAGCCTAACACTGAATACTCCATTTAAATAATTATTACTTTATCCGCTCTTCAAACAATTAAACGAAAATTGCGCAGCAATAAGGAACCCTTTTTTAATTGAAATATCCCTGAAAAGTCCATTTATAATTGATAATATAAGAAATATTAATTTAAAATCCTGCTTCCGATGAATACTCTCATTCATGATTGAAACCTCGAAATTGAGGGAAAATAACGAAATTTGAACTGCGAACGAAGTTTTATTAATATTCTTTTTTTTGAAAGAAGACCATATCGAAAAATTTTGATTTGAAACTTTGATAATTACTTTAAAATTAATTTAAGAGTGAGTGAAGATTACGTCAGCGGATACGTGATCATGCGATGAATATAAATGATAAATGAAATAAATGAATAAAAAAAACATTACTGTGAAATATAATGGTCGATTAGTACCCGAAGAAAACTCTAAAAATAACTTAACGTATCTCAAACGTTGGATTGACGTATAATTCAAGCGATTACGTCAGAAATTACTTTAAAATAAATTGAATTTCGAAGTAATACTCCGAAGGTTTAATTTCAGACACTCATTGAAAGATTTATAAACTTTCTTTAGGTGAGACTCAATCAATAACTTAAGAAATGTGTCGAGGAATATCTTCAGGAACGAGCTAGAATTTTCCTTGTGGAGTTGTATCGTGTCTTTATCTCTCTCCGCCTCTTTCGTGCGATACGATGAGTTCGTTAACGGAGTCACCTTCAGGATTTTTCGCTTTCTGTCTCATTAACGAAGCCCCGATTGAGGTCGTTCCAAATCGTTTAGCGCCTTCACTTCGCCTACATTCAGCCTCCACCCTAAGAGGGAACTAATCCCCAGGCGAAAGCAGTGGAAGAAAAGTAAAAAAAAAGAGTAACAGGAAGTAAACGAAAAGGGATAAAGAATGAAAGTCTGCTTTTACAAGGAAGAAGAAGAAGAAGAAGAAGGAAAAATAAGGGAGAAGACGTCATATATTTCATATGCAACGCTAACATTTGTGTCAGCCAAAATTTAGGCGCATACTTGTATGGGTGTGGTCCCTATCAAGATAACATTGCTACATTATTCCCAACATAAATCTCTCTCTCTCTCTCTCTCTCTCTCTCTCTCTCTCTCTCTCTCTCTCCTACTTTTGGGTTCCCTAATGGATCGCTTGAAGAGAATATTGGTTTCGCTAATATTTAGGAATTCCCGTTTGTCAACGAAAATGGGAGCTTTTAAAATATATTCTTTTTACTTTTAAAGGAAGACCACCACGAACAGATTAACAAATTTTCTCCTTCATACATTATCAGATAAGTAGTTATCATTTCATAAATGTTGCGATATTTAGTACAAGTATGATTACTTATTATTAATAAGAAATATTACCGAATATCATTTGTATGAAGTTGTTCATGTTTTCATTTCGATCAATCCGATTCATGTACAATAGAAAATTAACGACGTCCATTTTCATACAGCATGAACAAAAACAAAAATAAATTGAGAAATTATGGTTCTTCTACAAAATGTTTCGACATTTTAATCAATAAAATATTAACATATAAATGGAAGAAAATTCAGAGCCAATTTCAATATTCTGATCTAGGCCCGGGATAAAAAAAAAGTTTAAAGTCAAAGGTTAAAAGTTACGAGTTATTATCATACATGTATTATAGAAATATTACAGTTATCAAATTTTCACTAATTTCTCTGGGGAAAATACTGTATGAGATTTTATATATATATATACACACACACACACACTGGTGTGTATATATATATATATATATATATATATATATGTATGTTGTGTTGTTGTTTAGCCGATCAGCCCACCCTGATCGAGCAAGCTGGCGGCACGCAGGTAACCGATGCCCTCTCCAGAGTGGACCAGAGGTTAAGCGCACTAGTGATGTTGTGTTGTGTTCGTTGTTGTGCTAGAGCGGTACAGTCTGTCATAATGTGTTCAATTGTGTGTGGTGTGTCCTGGCACAGGTGGCAGGTGTCGGCTGTGGAGTTGTCTAGTCTGTGTTTATATGTCCGTAAGTTGGGGTGATGTCCACATCGGAATCGTGCTAAGTTAACTCGATCCGATCTGCTCAGGCTGATCTTTGACCTGTTAATGGGTGGCGGCTTCGCACCTAGGACCGCATTCGGACCGAGTCGTGTCAGTGCTTTGTGGGTTAGGTGTGTGTGTATGTGTTTTCTGTACTGTATGATGTCTGTGGGGCGTGGTATGGAATGGAGTATTTGGTTATAATGTCTCTCTGGTGTTACCTTAATGGTGCGAGGTGTCTGCGCATGATTGTACATGTAGTGGCAAGGGTGTTGTGGGTTAGTTGTCGCTGCTGCCATGAATTGTGTTCCCCTCATGTATAAATGTTCCCTAACTTTCAGTATTTTTGTTTGTGTGTGCAGGTGTTCTATTGGTGTTGTTTGAGTGCATCCTGTAATGATACGAAGTGCGTTGTTTTGTATCGTCTGTAAGGTGTTTATGTGTGTGTTTGAGATAATGGGTGCCCAGCATGGGCTAGCATAGTCATAACTGAGCGAATATATTATTTGTATATGAGTGATGTTGTTTCCTGCTGGTGTCCAAAGTTTGTGCCTATTAATACCCTAACCGTGTTAAGTCTTGACGTACATTTGTTTTTAATCTCCTGAAGGTGGTTTGCAAAAGATAATGATGTGTTGTGCGTGACCCCAAATATTTTGGTCCTGTGAGTGTGTGGTGTTGTTCAGTGTAAGCTGTGGAGTTATCTGGTGTTCTTTTGTATTGCTTGTAAGCAAGGTGATGGTTGATTTTGCGGGTGCTACTTTGAGTCTATTGTGTGTGAGCCAGTCTTGTATACTGTTTATGTATGTTTGTAGGTTATTTGTAGCGGTATCAGTGTTATTGTGGGTGGATGATAGAGTGATGTCATCTGTATATGATGATAAGGTAAGCTTGTTATCTATGGGTGTTGGAATGTCATGCATGTATAAGTTGAACAGTGTTGGTGAGAGAACAGAGCCTTGAGGGACCCCGTTCGGAAAAGCTTGTTTTTGGATGACTTGCCATTAAATGTGACATGTGAGTATTTTCCTGAAAGATGGTTGCTCAGCTATCTTTTAGTGTTATTGTGCATGTTTGTGTTGAGTATTTTGTTTATGAGATGGAAGCGTGGGACAGCATCAAATGCTTCTATTGTTGCTAATAGTGTACGTTAAGCTGGTCGTCTGGAGTTGATGCCATCCATGATGTGCTGCCTGAGGTTAGTGAGTAATGTCGTGGTTGAGTGGTGAGGTCTGAATCCATGTTGAGTAGGCGATCGTGGTATGTGTGGGTTGGTGATTTGTAAGATTAGTCTTTCTGTTACTTTGGAAGGTGTGCATAGTAAAGTAACGGGTCTATAGGAAGCTGGTTTTGTTGGATTTTTGTTTAGTTTGAGTAGTGTAATAATTTTACCTTGTTTCCATATGTCAGGAATAATACAGTGTTGGTATGAATATGTGCTGATATTTATGAGAGCTAGTATTCCCTGTGGATCCAATGTTTAAGGTGTATGTTAGATATGTTGTCTGGTCAAGTAGCCTTCGAAATCTTAATGTTTTTGATGATCTTGGTGGTCTGGTCTGTATTGAAGGGTGTAATGGTCGTGTCGAGTCTGTAGGTTTTCTTGTGCCTGGCTGTTTACCTGTCTGCGTGTTTCTGGTTGTTGTCTCTGTTTAAGTGACTTATCTCTGCGTAGTGATTAACTAGAACGTTAGCTCGTTGTGTATATGTTGGGATATTATTTTGGCTGCGACAGATAGCCGCGTGTGAGGTGTGAATGCCGCTGTTAGAGTGGGTAATGCTGTTTATAGTCTTGTATAGCCTGGATGTATCTGTGGAGTGGTTTAGTGTTGCTATGAATTCCCTAAATGTTTCTGTTTGTTTTTCTTTGAGTTTGTTGCTTATTTCTGTGTTGAGCTGTTGTATCTGCTGTTTTATGGTTTCTGTATGTGGTGTTTGTGAGTTATGTTTGAGGTTGTTACGTTGCCTTATGAGGTGGGCTATTTCTCTAGTGTAATTTGGGTGTATTTCCTAATGTTGCCCTCGGGTATGTATTTGTTTGCATTATTGATGATCTGATTAAATGTCTTGAGTGTTGTATTGATGTTTATGATGGGTGTGCTGTTTAATGTGGTGAATTGTTCCTCAGTCTGTATTTTGAACTGTTCCCAATCAGTTTTCTTGTAATTTATGTAAGTGTGCCTAAGGCACTGTCTATATGGGGCTTTTCCGTTCTATGGGCACCAACGAGGTTAGGTTAGGTCAGGTTAGGTTGGGTCAGGTTAGGTTGGGTCAGGTTACGATAGGTTAGGCTATGTTAAGCTTGGTTAAGTTAGGTTTGGGTTAGGTCAGTTAGGTATGACAAATAATAATGATAATGTAATAAATCGTTAAATTTTTGAAGAAACGACAAATATTTTTTGTTTTTATTTATGTTCATAGCTGTTAAATTAAATAAATTAAATTTCTCCTATTCAAAATGTAATGATTACACTGTACAACTGAAAAAAAAAACGGAAATGAGATCGTCATTTTTATGGCTAATTATATGCGTAGATTGCTGCGAAAATAACACTCATTTATTTGTATCACCCACCGATTTTATGAAAATGACCCTATTTCATTGTATCATTTTGAGAACCACTGGTTCTCTGAACGCATCTTTTACATTTTGTTCAGTCATGCATATGCTGTGGTGGTGGTGTTCGGCTCTGTGTTTCCACTTTGATTTTATGAAAAATTTCTTTCATTAATCATTTAAAACAAAATTGTCAGCCATATTTTATTATAAATCGGTGCTATAAGTGAGTATTATTGAATAACAGCTATCAAATTATGTATATTTCACCGACAACGTCTATATTTGTGAAATTGCAAATTGATCCATCATTTTCTTATTTTACAGGTTTTTATTGATGTTATGCTACAATGCCTAGAGAGTGCAAAAATTCGCCAGACAGTTTTTGTTATATTTGTGGGAGATTAACGTCGAAACAGTATAAAAGGAAGTTGACTTTTCATGTGAAAAAGCTTTATGAATTATACTTCGCCTGCAAAGTTGGTGATCAGGACAAGCACTGGGTGCCTCATATCTGCTGTGTGAGATGTACAAGCTCGTTATCTGCATGGTTCAAAGGCACCGGTCCTGGTCTGGAATTCGGTGTCCCAATGGTATGGAGAGAGCCGCTGGACCATTCAACTGATTGCTATTTCTGCTTAACGAACATCACAGGTTTGAATCTTTTATTTTTCTGAATATACGTCAAATTTGGTGTTTTTAGCACATTTTAACATATCCTGCTCGCTCTGCAGGATAGTCTACCCAAATCTTCATTCTGCTATGCGTCCTGTGGAACATTCTACAGATATACCCATCCCTCGTCCTCCAGCTGAAATGCCGATCGATAACACAGACTCTTACAAATCGGAATCAGACGGCGAATGCTATGAAGCTCAAGTCGAGTCCAAGAAAGAACAACATCTCATCACTCAGCCTGAACTCAATGATTTGGTCCGTGATTTAATACTTACCAAGCAACAAAGTGAACTGCTGGCCTCACGTCTACAAGAATGGAATCTGCTGGCGGAAGACGTACAAATTAACGAATTACAGCATTCCGAAAGCGCTCCTTGGATTTGCAGGAATATTTTACAGTGAAGAACAATCTTTGTTACTGCATTGATATACATGGTCTGTTCGATGCTCTGGGTTTGTGCTATGAACCGAATCAGTGGAGATTGTTCATTGATGCATCTCTGTACAGTGTTAAGGGTGTACTGCTACACAATGGGAACACAATGCCTTCTGTTCCGATCGCTCATTCAGTCGTCTTGAGAGAAACGTATGACAATGTTGCTTTTATTCTGGACTGTATAAAAATACAATGAACATGAATGGCTTATCTGCCCAGATTTGAAGGTTGTGGCTATTCTCAATGGATTGCAAACTGGCTATACGAAATACATGTGTTTCCTATGCAAGTGGGATAGCCGAGCAAGGTCTGAACACTACACACGCTCAGTATGGCCACCACGAGACAATTCCTCACCTGGATCTCACAATGTTATTCAAGAACCACTAGTACGAAAGGAAAAGGTTATCTTGCCGCCACTTCACATAAAACTAGGGCTGATGAAACAATTTGCAAAGGCGTTGAAACAAGATAAGCCTGCCTTCAAATATCTAAAGGAAAAATTCCCAAAAATAAGTGATGCCAAGATTAAAGAAGGCATATTCGTCGGCCCTCAAATTCGCCAACTCTGCTAAACGAACACTTTGAAGCGGTGATGGATGAGGTTGAGTTGGCAGCCTGGCGTGCATTCAAAAACGTGTGCAGCGGTCTACTAGGAAAGACTAAATACAACAACTATGCTGCACTTGTGGATCAACTTATCAACTCATACCAACGTCTCGGATGTACTGTAAGATGTCATTGAAAATTCATTTTTTGCATTCACATCTCTCATTCTTTCCGGAAAAAAACGCATCTGCTGTTAGCGACGAACACGGGTAGAGATTCCACCAGGATATAGCCACAATGGAGAGCCGATACAAAGGGAAGTGCAGTCCTGCTATGCTGGCCGATTTCTGCTGGAATTTAAAGCGTGACCAACCAGAAGCATCAACACAAACGCCAGCATAAATACAAATAATGAGTTGAAAACAGTACGGGGCTTCAATAAACCTTAGTCCCCCCCCCGCCCATGGCCTAAACCATTAGAGGTACAGTAAAACTAAACATACCTTACAAAAGAGAATTTAATCCTGCATTTAATGAGAAACAATTAAAACTTGGTGTTCCCACCATTGGCTTCCAAGACAGCCTGAATTCGCTTTGGGTAGCTTGCCAAAAGTGACGTGAATAGATCTTGATCGTTACTCAAATTTGCTAAAAGAGTTTCAATGTGTTGCGTCATTGTATCCTTCGAAAATCGATTTTCTGCAGGTTCTTGAAACAAGAGACATTCAACCTTGTCCTTTATAACTGATCCAATGTGTTCACACACATTCAGGTCAGGAGAATTTCCTGGCCATTCTTCATTTCCAAAGAAATCGATCTCATGGTTCCGCAACAACTGTTGAGTGGCTAATGCCTTAAAGCAGGGGGCCTTATCGTGCAGAAGTGTGACCTGATCGACATCCATAACATTGTTTGGGTTTCTTAGAAAAGGAATGACATGCTGGGATAGAATAATATCACGAAAATACTGTCCATCCCAACTCTGACCATTTGGTTTCAGCACCCACATGAGCTTCTTTGCAGTGAACAAAACAAACACACCAACACAGTCTGGACTTTTTAATAATTCGCGATAATGTTCATTGTCATCGATTTCATCTGGTGTTGTGGCCCACACTCGATCATTTTGGTAGTTAGGCCGACGTGTTACGTAAACAAAAATTCATCGGAGACAGCTAAATGCATGAAATCATCCACATCCCAATCTTCAAGATAATGGGCAAACCACATTCTGTCATCGACGTTAAGTTGAGTTTTTCTTGGCTTTGGAAGTTCATGCCAAGGCTTTAAACCTTGCCTATGACGGGACAGTCGAATGATCTCACCACTAACGATCTTTCCTCTCAACACTTCGATCTCTCTAGAAAGTTTAGCACAACTGTTTTTCCGCTTACGTGTACCGCTTTCAATGATGTCCTTTGTTTCCTGAGTGAGTGGCAAATTTGGGCGCCCAGATTTGGTTGTATCCATTTCATATTCATCCAGTTTTATTCCAATTTCTTTTGACGAAGTTCTCACTTCTTCGCAACTTTTTGGCAACCCATGAACGTGTTATAAAGGTGGCTCCAGCATCACGAGCTTCCCGAAATGTTATTGCTCGTATGCGATCTATCACACGTTGCCTCTCCGAATCACCAATTAATTGAGAAGCCATTATATTATCATTTTATCAGCTAGAGTAATTTTAATACCTGCAATAAATAAAGAATTTTCTATATTTTTATAATCACTAAAAACTATTTCGATATAAGTAAACATGTAAGCTGCAAATGGGGGGGGGGGGGTAAGTTTTTTTGAACCCCTTATAATAAGTTTTATGTTAATTTTGTGCATATATGTTGAAGTATAGCAATAATAATTAAACTGTTCCATATGATAAAGCCTATCTTTTTATCAATATATTCTTATTTTTTGGTATGAAGATTTTAAGCAGTCATTACAAAAAAACGTGACGTGATAGAAAAAACTATTTTCAGATTTGGAATCAGCTACTTGAAATATTAAGAATGACCAAATGTTATTCCCGTTTTTTTTTCTGAACCGAAAATTTGTTGTACAGTGTTATTAATAAAAGTTAAAGTAAGTTTAAAAAATATTAATTATTCTCTCATTTCAATGGTGCCCAGAGAAAGGAAAAGGTCCACATACATACATACATACATACATACACACACACACACACACACACACACATATATATATATATAAATATAGGGTGTTTCATAACATGTGGGACGCACTTTCAGGATGGATTCAGGACCTGAAAACAATGAAGAAAGTTTATATAAACATATGCCCGAAATCGCTTTGTTTCCGAGTTACAACCCGTTATGTGTTCCAGCAAGTATCTACCTTACCTTCAAAGGAAGTGCTCAAAATGACCGCCTTGCGCTTGAATACACGCCTGAACACGTCTCGTCATAGACTGCCTGACGCGTTCAAACATTTCAGGTATTGCTCGGATTTTATGGCATCCTTGTTCTACATGTTGGCGAAGCATTTCAACGTTGTCAATGGGTGTCACGTAAACGATGGATTTTAGATGACCCCACAGGTAAAAATCGAGTGGATTCAGGTCCGGGGAGCGAGCAGGCCACGCAATGGGTCCTCCACGGCCTATCCATTTATCAGGGAAATGGTCATCCAAATAGTCTCTGGCTACTCGACTAAAATGAGGCGGAGCGCCGTCATGCATAAACCACATACGACGTCGGACAGCAAGAGGAACTTCATCTAGTAAATCGCTTACCCATTCCTTAAAAAATTGGAATAGGATTCTCCTGTTAATCTTCTAGGCAAAAAAAAAGGACCGATTAAGTTGTCGGCAATAAGTCCTGCCCATACATTGATACTAAATTGTTGTTGGTGTCTTGACTGGATGATGGCAGGCGGATTCTCTTCGGCACAGTGATGATTGTTGTGAAAATTGATCACGCCATTTCTTGTGAAGGCAGCTTCATCAGAAAACAACACGGAGGATAGATAAAGAGGATCGCGAGCACACTGTTGAAGGAACCAAGTACAAAAAGCCTCTCGTGGTGAGAAATCAGCTTCAGTAAGGCCTTGTACTCTCTGAATGTGATATGAGTAAAGCTGTTGTTCCCGTAAAATTCTCCACACAGGTGTGTATTAGGGTGGCCCACTTTTCAATTTTTTTTAAAAGTATAGGTTATCGTAGTTTTTCCCATTATTTGGCACTATACTAGCACATTGGTACCATTTTTACAAAAATTGATCAATATTTAGGGGTCTCGCATCGACCTTGAAATTACGAGTTTTTTTTAAAAATGCGTACTTTTTAACTTTTTACTGAATCAAGATAAATCATTAAGTAGGGATGTTTTCTGAATCCTCTTGATAAGAGAAGTCGTTTGGTGTGCCTTCCAATGTCATACGACTAACGGTTTAAAAGTTGTGCCTGTATACAGGTAATACCAATGTGCTAGTATAGTGCCAAATAATGGGAAAAACCACGATCACCTATACTTTTCAAAAAAATCAGCAAATAGCAGACAAATAAGGAAGAAAGAAACAATAACTTAAACAATCACTTTTGCATTGTATTGACCACTATCACACGTCACTGGCTGCAACGTTGTCCCTCTGTGCTATGTCATCGTGGCGAGTGATGACTTCTTGAAGTCGCCGAGCTCTTTCCGGTTGTTTTCCACCACTTGCAGAAGATCCTGCAGCTGTGCCTCGTCCTTTGTGACCGTGTTCGCATAGTCTTGTATCAGTTGGACTCCTCTTTCAGCGACGTCATTGGTGACCTGGAGATTAGAGATCACATCCTTCAGACGACAAAAGTCCTCATTCTCGTCCCACTTATCAGTTGGCAGGGTGAGCCACGAAGACCCATACATCTTCAGACCTGCAAATAAGAACCAGGAGGACTCGTCGATCAGGTCGGGGAGTAGCGTCATCTCGTCGACTGAGACGTTCTCGTATGTGAAGTCTTTGGGTACAGGGAGGTGGGACAGCTTCTCTGCCATCTGTTGCTTCACAGTGCCATCCACCTTGTTGCTGCATAGAGCGAAGATGACGGTCTGAGGCCTCAGATACCAGAAGTGCCGCCTCATCACTGCCAGTGACGCTTCTGCCACCTCGCGGTCCACTGCCCTATACCTCAGAAAACGCTGGTATAGTACCAGGTCATTCAACGGCGCATCAGCTGCTACAGGGGCCACCAACCAAGCTGGTACGTACAGAAGAGCGATGAACACCACGATCCTGTGCAGTTTGTCGACCAGCTCGGCGTCGAGCTCCAGCTGCCTACTGAACATCAGCAGTTTTGTGTAGTAGATGACCTGAAACAGAATAGGCACCATTGTAAGTAAGACAGGTTTATTGTTACCAATTACTTTGTTTGCATTATAATGAAATGTTTATCTTTGAATAGCATTTAAACTTATCTCTAGATTATTTTTGTTTGAAAATACTAACTTTAGCCATCCATCTTGCGTGGTGGTAGGCTCCTGGGAGCATGAGGTGAATGCCACGGCGTGGTTGTGTCCCGAGTACCAGGAGCGTGATCTCTGCCACTTCCCGGTAATCGTCTCTGACGAAACCAGAAGCTGTGCTCAGGAAGCTGACCGCCGCGTCCCGGAATTCTATTAGCCACGTACTCTCCGCCAGATTCTCGACCTGCAGCTTGCAGTAGGTCGAGAGATCGAGCTCGTCCCATCTTCAAAAATAATAAACAAGAAAATTGTGTGAGAAAACTCTGAAGTTCCGGTTTGGCTTGCTGTTTTATAAACTAGTGGAATATCATGTGTGTCCTAACTTTACCTTGCACAAAAAATGAACTAACCTTCTCTTCAACTGCTGAAACAAAGGATCAGTTGGTGCCGTAGTCCTTCCGAGCAGGGTGACGGCTACTACCCCCACGATAAGCTCTAGGACGTGATGACGGCATCCCAGCTGGAGTAGCGGTCGCCCGAGCATGTTTTCCAGCCGGACAACTGCACCCTGCACCCTCCCCGTGTTGGTGGAAGTGGTGTCGAAGCAGAGTCCGATGACGCTCTCCTCACATCCCCAATCTTCGAGAGCATGTATGGTTGCCCGCGCCTGCGACAGTCCGGTGCCGTCAGCAACAGCTGGGACTGACAGCAACTTTCCTTCTGTGCAATGAGGAGCCCCGGAGATGAGAATTGCTTGGCGGTGCTCCGCCGTTCCAAGGAAGTTCTGAAACACATGCCATATATTTCAATTTCATGGTTGTAAAGTAACCTATTTTTGTTCACATTCAGTTCTCTTTTTAATTGACATTATGCTTCATGAATCTCATTACTAAATTGATAGCTATGAAAACTTAATCAACTGACCTTGACCATTTTGCCATCCCAGTGGACAAAGTGTGCCTCGGTGGCGTGAAGGAGTCCTTCACAGCCGTCGCCACTTCACGGCGATGTGACACTCTTCCCCGGCGAGCCGTTTCTTTCGAGATGCTGAACTGATTGAGGTCTGCTGGTGGATCCGCCGAACGTGTGATAGCAGCCACAATGCTTACTACCTATGTAGAGAATGGAAAGTGGAAAGGAAACTGTCAAGAATACATGTGGGTTACGGGACACTTTAAAACTGACGCTATCGATGAATACTATACACAATACGCACCTGATTATTGGACATGCGGAAACGATCAGCCACTTCCATGACAGCAGGTGCATTAAGGATGCGGCGAGGAAGATTGACAGACACACTTGGCTCTTTCGGCAGGGGAAACGCTAGTTCTGTCTCCGACTCTCCTGACATGCCAGTATCACCATTCTCCATGGCCTCATCTCCGGTTTCGTATGCACACTTTGAGGTTTGCAGCTCCTGGCGAGGACGTTTTCTTCCTTCCTGTAGCTTTCTTTTTACAGCGAAAACTTTATCGTTCCCGCTCATCGTTGCCACCCGAGGACCACGTTGATCGAGGTAGAAGTCAATGTCTTCTTTCTTGTCCTTGTCGGACAGCAGTCGATTCTTCTTATATCTTCGACAGCGTCAGATGCTCCGATATCCCACAGCTTGTCCACACTGTCCGAAAACTTCTGCCGTTTTCCTCCGGCGTCAGTTTCTCGTTTTCTGCTCTTTTGGAGTAAGTGCCACTCTTTCCACAATACCTCTAGCTTCCGTTCGCAGTTGAGCTTTGTGATTGTTTTAATGCGGGCCATGTTCCAAAACTTTAAGACGTTGTTTACGGTTTCTTTGAATGCGTCTTTCCTGTTAGCAGTGTACTGGATAACACTGAAGAAGTATTGCAAAACCTGCCGTGTTGTTGGCAATTTGCTACCACTGATGGAGAACGACGGTTGGCCAACTAAAAAAATTTCCGGGGCCGATCTTAGAGGAGGTAGCGATGTTATTTTCGCCTTTCCTTTTGATGACTCTCTATTTGTAGCTTCAAGAGTTCTTCCAGTTATGGTTGCCATCGATTTGTCCATGACAAAGGATGAGGAACTCAGACAGAATTTCAAAATGTTATGATCTGCAAAAAAAGAAATAGGTTAGGTACCTGGCACAGGCATAGTGCATTTTCTAATTACCTATATACATTATACATTCCGCCCGGGTATGGTGACTCATTTTTTTGAAAAGTATAGGTGATCGTGGTTTTTCTCATTATTTGGCACTATACTAGCACATTGGTATTACCTGTATACAGGCACAACCTTTAAACCGTTAGTCGTATGACATTGGCAGGCACACCAAACGACTTCTCTCATTAAGAGGATTCAGAAAACATCCCTACTTAATGATTTATCTTGATTCAGTAAAAAGTTAAAAGTATGCATTTTTTAAAAAAAAACTAGTAATTTCAAGGTCGATGCGAGACCCCTAAATATTGATCAATTTTTGTAAAAATGGTACCAATGTGCTAGTATAGTGCCAAATAATGGGAAAAACCACGATCACCTATACTTTTCAAAAAAAAATTGAAAAGTGGGCCACCCTAGTGTGTATCTTACATCCTCTGCTGCTGAGTAGTATGGGCGAAAATAGGACGAGTGCATATGCAACTGCAATGTTGATCAACTGGTCCCACGCCCTTCCCCCCCAGTGGAACCCCACCCCCCGAGGGTGCCAAAAAAAAACAAAAAAGGGAGGAACTCCCTCAGCAAACTGGGGGAGTCCACCTAACCTAAGAGACTTTGGGGGGGGAAGGTGGGACGGCTTCAACCCCCAAAGGGGTATACTTAACCTAAGAGAGGAAGAGAACGCATCCTACGTCTAGCGCAGCCAGACGCATAATGAGAGGTCAGGTAGCATCACTTGGCTTAGAACTCGAAATCCGCCAGTTGGCTTAGAAGACTTAGAAGGCATAAATGCTAAATGACTTGTATATATTAATAACCTTCGAGCGAATTAAAAGCGCACACAAACGCACATACATTCCCGACTATATATACGCCCATACACACACACACACAATTATATACGAGCATGCCAAGTAACTAACACACAAAAAGAATACCTCACCACATCCATCACCACAACCAGGACCACAACCACGAATGACTTTCAGGAGTTCATCCCAGCACATGGTGAGATGAGGGCTACAACCAATCGTCTAAGTATAGACTTTTAGGAGCTCATCCCATCAACAGCACAGACCTACAGACTCGACACGACCATTACACCCTTCAATACAGACCAGACCACCAAGATCATCAAAAACATTAAGAATTCGAAGGCTACTGGACCAGACAACATATCTAACATACACCTTAAACACTTGGGCTCACAGGGAATACTAGCTCTCATAAATATCAGCACATATTCATACCAACACTGTATTATTCCTGACATATGGAAACAAGGTAAAATTATTACACTACTCAAACTAAACAAAAATCCAACAAAACCAGCTTCCTATAGACCCATTACTTTACTATGCACACCTTCCAAAGTAACAGAAAGACTACTCTTACAAATCACCAACCCACACATACCACTATGACCTACTCAACATGGATTCAGACCTCACCACTCAACCACGACATTACTCACTAACCTCAGGCAGCACATCATGGATGGCATCAACTCCAGACGACCAGTTCAACGTACACTATTAGCAACAATAGACATAGTAAAGCATTTGATGCTATCCCACGCTTCCATCTCATAAACAAAATACTCAAACATGCACAATAACACTAAAAGATGGCTGAGCAACTATCTTTCAGGAAGATACTCACATGTCACATTTAATGGCAAGTCATCCAAAAACAAGCTTTTCCGAACGGGGTCCCTCAAGGCTCTGCTCTCTCACCAACACTGTTCAACTTATACATGCATGACATTCCAACACCCATAGATAACAAGCTTACCTTATCATCATATGCAGATGACATCACTCTATCATCCACCCACAACAACACTGACACCGCTACAAATAACCTACAAACATATATAAACAGCATACAAGACTGGCTCACACACAATAGACTCAAAGTAGCACCCACAAAATCAACCATCACCTTGCTCACAAGCAATACAAAAGAACACCAGATAATTCCACTGCTTACACTAAACAACACCAACATTCCACACATTCACAGGACCAAAATACTTGGGGTCACATACAACACATCATTATCTTTTGCAAACCACATTCAGGACATTAAAAACAAATGTACGTCAAGACTTAACACGCTTAGGGTACTAACAGGCACAAACTTTGGACACCAGCAGGAAACAACATCACTCATATACAAACAATATATTCGCTCAGTTATGGACTATGCTAGCCCATGCTAGGCACCAATTATCTCAAACACACATATAAACACCTTACAGACAATACAAAACAACGCACTTCTATCATTACAGGATGCACTCAAACAACACCTGCACACAAACAAAAATACTGAAAGTTAGGGAACATTTAGACATGAGGGGAACATAATTCATGGTAGCAGCGACAACTAACCCACAACACCCTTGCCACTACATGTACAATCATGCACAGACACCTCGCACCATTAAAGGTAACACCAGAGAGACATTATAACCAAATACTCCATTCCATACCACGCCCCACAGACATCATATAGTACAGAAAACACATACACACACACCTAACCCACAAAGCACTGACACGACTCGGTCCGAATGCGGTCCTAGGTGCGAAGCTGCCACCCATTAACAGGTCAGAGATCAGCCTGAGCAGATCGGATCGAGTTAACTTAGCACGATTCCGATGTGGACATCACCCCAACTTACGGACATATAAACACAGACTAGATAACTCCACAGACGACACCTGCCACCTGTGCCAGGACTCACCACAAATAATTGAACACATCATGACAGACTGTACCACTCTAGCATAACAACGAACACAACACAACATCACTAGTGCGCTGAACCTCTGGTCCACTCTGGAGAGGGCGATCGATTATATTACCTGCGTGCCGCCGGCTTGCTCGATCAGGGTGGGCTGATCGGCTAAACAACAACAACAGCACATGGTGAGATGAGGGCTACAACCCTTCGTCTAAGTATAGACTTTTAGGAGCTCATCCCATTAACACCACGTAGCCGAGATGAGGGCTACAACCAATCGTCTAGACTCTAGACCTTAAGACCTCTCAACAGTAAACAGTGTTACACTGCCGCCATACCTACGGCATTATTTACCAACACCGGACCAAAGCAACCTTACCCACGGCTTTTACTTACCAGTTCCTGGTACACCAACAAGGTCTCTAAATACGTGGATAGCCAATTAATAGACGAAACTATTAAGCATAAACCGACAAAGTCTCAAAAAAAGGCAACGTTACTCTGAGAACTTCTCATGGTGGGACACCACGAAGACAATTTGCGTTGGGTAAGCGATCTTTTAAACAAAAATCGAATATGATAAACTAAGTTTAATACAAAAACAAAATTTCACCTTAATATACAAATTTATCCTTAAACTATAACATAAAAAGCATTAATATGATTTTTAAAACAAAATAGAACTTAAATTAGGGGTAACTATTTCATTTTTCCTCTTTTACCCAATTATTTTCACATTTTAGTCCATCATCTTTTAAGATTAGATGCCAGAATACAAATTTATTCTACTTAAGGGCATAAATAAATGGAAAAGAAGTAGCTTGGGAGTGCGAGAAATAGAGGGGAGAAATGGAGAAAAACTGAAAAGACCAGAAGATATAAGGAAGAGATAGATTGAATATATTGAAGAACTGTATGATAAAGAGAACAAACCTAATAACATCGAAATGGAGGAAGCAGATGAGGTGGAAGTAGATTGTATGGGACCGGACATATTGGAAAGAGAAGTAGAAATGGCTGTGAAAGACCTAAGAAATGGCAAGGCCCCAGGACCAGATGATGTACCAGCAGAACTTCTGAAGAGTCTTGAAGGTGATGCTAGAGAGGAGGTGAATGTATTGTGCAGAAACATGTAAGAAAGTGGAGACTAGCCTGTGACTTTATGAGAGTCTCTATGATTACTATCCCCAAGAAACCGAGAGCTACCAAGTGTTCAGAATTTCGAACCATAAGCTTGGTCAGCCATGTATCAAAAATAATGCTAAGGATACTAACCAGAAGACTAATAAATAGAGCTGAGCAGTAAATTGGAGAGGATCAGTTTGGATTTAGGTCAAAATGCGGAGCAAGAGAAACTATTGGTATTATGAGAATGATGGGAGAGAAAGTGCTGGAACATGATCAGGAAATGTTTGTTTGTTTTATTGACTTTGAAAAAGCTTTTGACAGAGTCCAATGGAGGAAACTAATGGAAATATTGAAGAATATTAATGTTGACTGGAGGGACCGTAGGCTAATAAAAATCTATATCTTGGGCAGACTGTGAATGTTAGAGTTGCAGGAGGAGAATCGGAGCCTGGATTGGTTGGGAGAGGGGTCAGGCAAGGATGCTCCCTGTCCCCCGTGTTATTTAACATCTATGCGGAAGCAATGATAATAGAAGCACTCTCAGACCTGGAAGAGGGAATCAGAGTGGGACGTAATTTGGTCAAATCTGTAAGGTTTGCGGATGACAAGGCATTTGTTTGTAGTACTGAAGAAGGACTGCAAAGAATGGTCAATAGCTTGACAACAACGGCGGAAGAATTCGGAATTAGAATTAATGAGACCGAGACAAAGGTAATGAAAATTGCAAGAAGGAAAGGAGCACAAATGAACTTAACGATAGGAAATCGGACCTCAGAAGAAGCTGAGCAGTTTAAATATCTGGGAAGCTTATTAACCAACAATGGAGATTGCAATAAGGAAGTAAGATCTAGAATTGGTATGGGTAAGGTAGCTTTTGAGAGACAGAAAAGACTACTTACAGGTAAACTCAACTTGAAGCTGAAGAAAAGGTTAGTAAAAAGCTTGATATGGAGTGTGGTACTGTATGGAGCAGAAACATGGACACTGAAAACAACTGAAAAGAAACTCCTGGAAAATTTTGAAATGTGGACTTGGAGAAGAATGCTAAAGATAAGCTGGAGGGAACACCAAAGTAATGAGGAAGTACTGCAACAAGTGAGGGAGGAAAGAAGACTCATTAAGGTGATAAGAGAAAGACAGAAGAAATGGATCGGACATGTGTTGAGAGGAGAAGGATTGTTGAAGGAGGTGATAGAAGGTAGATATGAAGGTAGAAGACCGAGGGGAAGGAAAAGGAAAGCAATGCTGGATGCTTTGAAGGCAGGCAGGAGCTACCATGAGATGAAAAGGATAGCTCAGGATAGAACACTGGCGGGACACATGAGTTGGACCTGCCTGATAGGCAGAACACGATGGATGGATGGATATTAGGCCGGGTCGAAATTTTATATTGAAAAGGTACATATTGTGAGGGGTTTGAATGGAACAAAGGAACCCTCTCGTAAATTATTTTCGCTGTTTAAAGCCTCCTACCCCTGGCACAATTTTCCACTTTTTGACCTATATTGAAGAATATTCCATTTATACAAAAATTACTCTACATTCAGGTTTTTTGATGACATAAATCTTTATTAACGTATAATATTTTATTTAATAATGTACAGTATTAGGAAAATTAATTAAGTACAACAATATATTCAGAAGAAAAATTAGAGGCATAATAAATGTGCTAAAATTCAATTAATTTTTTTATTGTTTCTTATCACAACAAAAGGGAAGAAATTTTCAATATCATTAGGAAATTTTATTTCATATGTTTCTTACTCATTCCATTGGGCCTTCCATTCAAACGGGCAGTTTTCGCCTTGATTCTAATGAGTTTAAGATAAACTTTTGACGGTTGTCATATCCTATTCTTTCCTGACATGCCTTTGTTACTAGGTTCACTGCCCTTTCCACACTTTGACTGTGGCATGGAAAAGAAGCTATCTCCAGTGGCTTACATCGAGCCTGTAGTAGCTCATCGTCGCTAAAATTGTTTAGCAGCGGTAGAGAAGTAATGATCCCTTTTTGCTAATCGATCATCTCGGTGTAGTCAGTAGATTGGAAATTGAGGGTTCGAGGCAACTCAAAGTTTCTGGTACCTGAAAATCCTGTTCTTGAAAGGATGATTTTCTGAATAGCTTGCTCCCTAATTTCTAGTCTCTTGTCAGTTACCATTGATATGAGTATATTTTCTGGGTGGGCAAAGTTGGCGTTATTCTTTAATACTGGTTTTATGATTAATCTATGTTGTTCATCTAAATTTCGAAGCAAGCACATTAAATGCCAATAATAATTTTGTCTATATCTTGAAGGTTTTTATCGGAATTTGGCGTTGAGATATATAATCGAAGGACCCTGTTGGCTAGAGTTAGCCAGCGGGCATGGTGAAGGGTACCTGGGGATCGAGTGGACAGATCTTGAGAAGTGTCTCCAGTTTGCTGCACTGCCAGACACATATCAGAGATATCTTTGATCACTGCTTAGCTCCTTCACAACATTTGCTGGAATTTCTTTAATGTTTCCCTTTACGCGAGAATATTTGACTACCTCCAATTTTGTTAAATCTGTTTTCAGTTTATTCCCAATTGAACCCACAAAAGTATTTGGACCTGTTGTTTTACCATTAATGGCTTTGTAGACGTGCATTAAAGGCAGCTCATTCAAATGCAAGAGGCACACCAACCACTGCACTGGGTTGTACATCGTCGTCATTCACGTTTCTGTGGAAGAAAAACAAGAATATAACGAGCAGCACTTAAATTTTGTTATATTTTGTAAATGACCCACTTAGGGGTGTGACGTGTTAGAGCTGGAATCTGTAGAAAAATTCAGGTTCACAAGCCCCTCCACATGTATTATATCTGGCCCTACAGGATGTGGTAAAACTGTGTTTATGCTTAACATCATTAAAGATAAGGGGAGATGTTCTCAAAATTTGTGCATAAAGTAATATGGTGCTATTCGACGTATCAATCAGTGTTCAACGAGTGCCAAGATGATATTTTGTTCCATAAAGGTGTATATGACGTTAATTCGTTAAAGGGAAATGAGCATACAGTCATTGTAATTGACGATCTCATGTTGGAAATGGATAAAACGTTTGCGAGACATTTACAGTGTTCTCCCACCATCTTAACATAAGCATATTCTTCATCAATCAGAATCTATTTTTCAAAAATAGATACATGCGCGATGTGTCGTTAAATACACAATATCTAGTCTTATTCGCGCAACGTAGAGATGTTTCACAAATTGGGGTATTAGCCAATCAAATGTTCCCGAATCAGCGTAAGGAGTTTTTGGAGGTTTATAAAGAAGCTACAAGTCAGCGTTACGGATATTTGCTTTGTGACCTTCACCCGCGAAACACGTTTAGGGTGCTTCGAAGAACGAATATATTCCCAAACCCAGCCTGAAACGGTGTATATTCCAGAATGACAAATAGGCTGAAGAAATATCGTGAATTAATAAAAATCTGCCAACGATTGTCCCGGGCATTGCAGCAGATGTTTGTTAAAAATATCGACTCGGACATTTTAAAATGTATCTGTGAAATCTGTCTTAATGTTATAAAATGTAATGTGCCAATGAAACCCCCTCAGAAGGCTCGCCTACGTCGTTAAAGAACATAATACGTGCGCTCGCTCGTAAAAGTCAAACTGTGCGGAAGAAAAAGCGAATTATTGTACACAGAGGAGGATCATTCCTCCCCATCTTATTTTCAGTTTTGGGACCTTTACTGACTAGATTAATATAATGAAGAAAGTGGTAGTCATTCCTCACGAGGTGTAGGCTTCACTGCAAAGTTCAAAGAATCCAGACACGGTTCTAGAACCCCGTGTAGGCTTAAAAGAATGGAAAGCGAATTGTTAGCCCTATTAAACAGTGAAAGGTCACCTGATGAGAAAAGGATCTTGTACCAAGAGGCTCTGCAGAAATTTCTTTATGAGTATGAAGATTATAAGAATCCGACAGAGCTCCCCGTGGTTATTAGGCACAGCGCGAGCAACGATGAGCATGTCGACATAGGACCTGGGCCAGACGTTAGAGATGACCAGCCAAAGAATAACGGAACGCAACACATCGAGCATGTATTAAAAAGCAGTCTCCCACATACATTGAGGAATAAAGGTTTAAGTCTTTATAATCTATTGAATGAGGACCCCATCATACAGTGGACCGATACAGACGAGGTCATTGTTGAAGGAACAAGGGTACAAGTATCCAATATCGTTGATATTGTCCATGATCTGGTGAGAAAGTGGGACAGGCCCTCACCAACAGGATGGAAGCATATTAAAAGAAGACTACAACAAATAAATGTCCCAAACCATTGATAGGAAATCTGAATAGGTTAAAAGACTTGGAGCAAGTCTCGCATGTGTCACAACTGAGTACACCATCACCCACAACGGTAGCATCTCTGAAGAGGAGAAAGAAGAGACCAAACGGCCAACCTTATCCACGTGTCTCTAAAATACGCAAATGGCTAACATATTAAGAAAACGCTATTATGACATTTCTAGCCCCGCCTCCTATGGCGGTGTTAATAGACTGTACAGAGGTGTTTACAATGATGGAGTAGGGAAAAAAGATGTTGAGAGGTTTTTGCGGGAGCAGGATGCTTATACACTTCATAAGCCGGTGAGAAAAAGGTTTAAAACGGCTAGGACAACAGCGGCATCGAGTGACTATTTGGCAAGCGGATTTAACAGACATGCAAAGATATCAGTGTATAATGATGGCTACCGCTACATCCTATTGATAATTAATAGATGTATTCTCTAGATATCTGTGGCTAATTCCTCTGAAAAATAAATCGCCTGAAACAGTTGCTAAAGCTACCAAAACGCTGATGTTGAAAGAAAACAGGATTCCTGGCTATTTTTGTACAGATATGGGGGAAGAATTTATAGGCCGTGCTTTTCAGAACATGCTGACAGAGTTTAATATCAGTTACTACACTAGCAATTCTATACACAAGGCCTCTTTAGCTGAAAGAGTTCAACGCACCATAAAGGAACTCATGCATCGCTATCTTACCCATAAACACACATACAGATATATAAACATTCTGGGCACAACACCTAACGAGGTTTTAGAGAGAGGTACGCGCTCAGAGACTGATGTGAGAAGAGGTGGAACACCGCCACCACACACTACACGTTTCAAAATCAATGATTATATCAGGCTATCGCGTTCGGGAAATAAATTCGCGAAGGGCTTTGAGCAAGGCTTGACACGTGAGATTTTTAAAGTTAGTGCTATGAGATCTAAAGGCGAGATAATGATGTATTACGTTGAATATTTGAATGGGGAGGAAATCGCAGGAGGCTTTTACCGCGAGGAGTTGCAGAAAGTGGCATTTAATTTAGGAAAAAATGTGTTTAAAATTGAAAGAATTTTAGGCAGCAAAGGTTCAGGAAAGAAGAAAATGTACCTGATGAAATGGCTAGGTTACCCAAAAAGCTTCAACACCTATATAAAAGCTGCTGCAATAATGAAGTTTAAATAGTATGCAACATGGCGCCTAACCACTTCTGTGTCACACTCCCGTCCTCTTCTTCTCTGTCTGTACATCCTAACAACACCCTGGCCAATTTTGTAACAGAACTCTATGGGCCCATTGAGTTGGAACGTGATTCGTACGAAGTTGTTGTTTGTGAATTCCAGCTCTCCACCAAAGTTTTAACTCTTGAAAATGAACAGATCATATTTCTGATCATTAGAAGAGTCGATGAGTGTGAAAAATTAGGCATAACCTTAGACAACACTATGCGATCAGTCCTATTCAGTGAGGTACAGTACTCTAGTACAAATGTAGCACTAGGAATCGGTCATTATGACACAGCCACGGACATTGTGACAGGGTTAAACAAGAGTCTTGAAAAGTCGTACCTGACAAACGACTTACTTTTTGAAGTCGTAAACATAGACACGCCTGCACGCACGTTGAAGTTAAAATCAACGCTTAGTAGAAATATTAAAGACAAAGAGCTGTTCACAATTGTTGCCGAGGGTCGATATGGTGCAGCTCTCGAAAGAGATACCTTTCACGAGGCACAACATGACTTGTCCAGCTTAATGTATCAGTTGAAGTTGGAGAAATTTGGTGAAAGCTACCCATCCCCAGACATGTGCTATATTTACAACAATATCGTGAAGCATCAATTTGTTGCTGACACCCAGGCGCACCTGCTGCGCATTGTACACATTTCCAACCATAGAGGGAAGAGTTTGAGCATTACATATGACAAGCCCCATTATGAGAATGTTGCGACTAATCTATTAACCAATATCTCAATATATATAAGAACGACTGAGGGAAAAAAAATTCCCATTCGGTGATGGTAGCTTAACAGTAAAGCTACACTTTCGTCGCATTCAGTTATAATAACACAAAGGCCTTTCACAGTCTATCGAGGAGTGCGATATCAGCGTGGGAGTGGGCTTGGATCCATTTTTTCAACCATACTACGCGCGGTTGTCCCATTGTTGAAGAGGGGGAGGCTAGATATCTCGGGAGGAAGGCGTTACAATCAGGTTTTAACGCCGTAGAAGACATAATGGGTGCAACTAAACCTAAAGAAGCTCTAAAAAAAACATTTAAAACGTACACGGGACGAAATCATCAAAGATGCAAAGAGAAAAATGCGTGGTGGCGGAAAGAAGAAGAGGGCTGTCAGGAAGAAGGGGTTACCAACACGTGGCGGTAAACGTAAAAGGACATCAAAAAAGAAGTGTTCTAAGCGTATGAAGCCTATGGCTGATAACACTGGTCAACAAAGATTTTTCATCAGAGTAACATTTGTGGTGGCTGGATAGCATTTTTCACGCTGATTCCTAAACTGCACTCAGATTTTTTCTAGCACGTATAGTTTTCAAGATGAAGGCATATATATAACTACACAGATTTAACCATTTTAAATAGGCAAAATACTAATATTTCAACATTTGATTGTGTTTATTTTATTGTGTTTTTTTAGTTTATTCATCTTATTTATTTCAATTATCTTAATTATACACCTTATGTATTTCAGGTGTGAGCTTTTACGTCTAGCAGCATTGTGATTCAGGCAACAACGCCGTGCTTTGTGTGTCAAAAGATCAGTCCAGTCCAAGAACTTGTGTCAAGTTGGTGTACATTTTTTTTGAATTTATAGTTTGCTCAGGTCAGTCAACATGCCTCGACAATGTAAGAATGACCCCGACAAGTTCTGCTTCGTATGCGGCCAGTTGACAACTAAAACACAGCGACGAAGTATTACAACCGACATTAAGAAAATATACAAGCTATACTTTGGTTGCTATTCGTCGCAGAGAAGCCTGAAAGCAGTTCTTTTGCATAATGGTAATATAATGCCATCCATCCCCATTGCCCATTCCGTCCATCTAAAAGAGACATATGACAATATGGATATACTACTTAAGGCAATCAAATACGACAGTCATCAATGGAATGTTTGTGGAGATCTAAAAGTTATAGGAATGCTTATGGGTATGCAGTCAGGATTCACAAAATTTTGTTGTTTCCTTTGCCTGTGGGACAGTCGCGCCACTATAGAACATTACACCAAAAGTGACTGGCCACTTAGGTATACATATGTCCCAGGGATAAGCAATGTCCAGTCTGTCCCTTTAGTGGATCCCCAAAAGATCTATCTGCCACCTCTTCACATTAAACTTGGTTTAATGAAGAATTTTGTTAAAGCAATGGGTAAAGTCAATTCTGAAGGGTTCCAATACCTTTCAAGGAAATTTCCGAAGGTTACTGCAGCAAAATTGAAGGAAGGAATTTTTGTTGGGCCACACCACAAATAAGGGAGGTTTTGAATGACACTGAATTTGAAAAAGTCCTAAGTCCGCTGGAATTGAAGGCTTGGCTGGCGTTCAAATGGATATGTGAAAACTTTCTTGGAAGCAACAAGTCACCTGCGTATAAGGATGGAGTCAAGAACCTCCTTGATGCCTTCAAAGAAATGGAGTGTCGAATGTCGTTAAAAATTCACTTCCTGCATTCCCACTTAGATTTCTTTCCTGGAAACCTTGGTGCAGTGAGTGACGAACAAGGAGAGCTAGCCCTGTTCAAAAATCAACTTTTTCTTATTTTCATAGGTTTCTGTACTTTTTCCCATGCTTTTTGACCTGAAAAGGCCGAAAATCACAACCATTTTGACTTAGGTTGTTGGGAAGCATTGCTGCATGGAGCTTTAAGTTTTCTGCCTTGAAATCCGCCAAAAGCACCAGTTCCGGGGTCCCTTGAATCATGTTTTGCACTATAACTTTTTATCTAAACAAGATAGAGCAACAAAATAGGCACCAAATTAAAGTGTTTTTAATCCTCTTTCTAACTTATACAATTATGATAGTCTTGGAACAAGAAATGGCACATTGGTACATACAAAGATTTCAGAAATATCACAAAATTCGTTTTCTCACACTCAAGGCAGACAAGGCGCCTTATTCATGACACAAATTTGAGATTAACATTTTGTCACAAGTCTAATCGATCAAGAAGTGAAAGCATTACATGATGATTAATTTCATAATGACATTTACACAGTCAGTTGTTGAGAGTTTGTTTCTTGAAGCTGTCAAAGCGGCGTCTGTTGAACTCCACAGCTTGAAGGAGATAGTCCCTTTGCTTGGCATCTGTTGTTATGACATTTGCAAAGTCGCTCATCATCTTGACACCACGTTCAGCAATGTCATTCACCGCTTTCAGATTCTTAACATAGTCCAACGCTTTTCTGTAGTCCTCATTCTGTGGCCAAGACGTGACAGGTTCCAGAAGCCACTCGGATCCAATGTTCAGTGTGTCCAGCAGGAAATGTGATTCTGGGCCAATGAGATCAACCAGGGTGGTCTTAGCTGTGACTCTCTGGAATAGAGGCTTTCCTGTTCTGAAGCTGTCTGGCTTCTCAGTGGCATGTAACTGGGCAGCAATGTCGTGCTTCAATGTGTCACTCAATCTACTGCTGAACAGGGCAAATGGCACGACTTCCTGCGTCAGGTACCATTTGTGGTTTTCCATCTTATTAAGTACTGCATCAGCAAGCTCTGGGTCAGTTTTCTTGTACTTCAACATGTCCTGGATTAGACTTAGATCATTCACGGGAGCATCTGCAGCAGACATTGACATCATCCATACAGGAGTGTAGAACAGCGCAAGGAAGGTGTTGAGTCTTTCCAGCTTTGATACAGTGTCTTCGTCGTACTCAAGTTGATCTGCAAACATCAGCATTTTCATGGAGTACAGGTTTCTGGCCATCCATCTGGCCTGATGAATGGCGCCTGGTCGACTCCAGTGAATACCTCGAGGAGGCGTTCCTCCAAGAACAATGACTGTCAGTTCAGCCATTTCCCTGTAGTCGGCTCTTGGAAGCCTTTCTGATGTTAGAATGTCTTGGAGTATTTCTTCACTGTTCTTTCTTCTTTTCCTTCAGCCATTTGCTGTTGATAGCCAGCATCTTTGGGTTTTCCTTGGACAAGTCCGTCCAAACATCCTTCAGATGCTCAAACCAGGGATTATCTGGCCCTTCACCTTCCCAAACAGCTTCTCCCAAACTGCTCCTACTAGGATTTCTAGGATGTGATGTCGACAGGCCAGATAAAACACCTTTTTGTCCAGCATTTTCTCTAGCAGTTTGGCAGCTTCTCTGTGAACTCCACTGTTACTGGATGTAGTGTCAAAAACAAGGGCAGTAACATTATCCGTAAGTTCCCATGTCTCCAGTAAATCCATTGAAGCCTCAGCCTGAGCTGTGCCGGAAGAATTGTCGATGACAGGTACTCCCAATAACTTTCCTTCAGTGTATGAAGGTGGACCAGACACTAGCACAGCTAAAGTCTCTGAGGTACTTCCAGGTTCACTGCCCAAGACATCTTTGAGCAACTTTCCATCCCAGTGTAAGGCAGCGTACTGTGGGGGGTTTTCACAAAACTTGGACATGTGACTCTGGCTGATATTATACCTGGACAGCATTCTGTTGCGACGTGTTGTTGAGGTTGAGATGACGAAGTTATCCAGATCAGCCCCTCCAGCTTTCAAGGTGGCAGAAACCATGGCAGTAACTTGATTGTCTGATAACCCAAGACGATCAGCTGTATTGCAGATGACATCACATTCCATGACCTTCCTTGGAAACGTCAAAGTCACACTAGTCACAGTGTCTTGATGGTGAGAACATCCAGGACGAGGCTGATGGTAATCCATGTCCTCTGTGTTAGCGTCGTTGTCAGTTGAGTCACCCCAGGTAATGTCATCCACATGAACAACTGCCTCTTGTTCTGCTGCAGCTGTAAAATAGTACAACATGTTAAGACAGTAATTGTTAAGTACATGCTAAATATCGCAATGGAGTAAAACTTAAAACTTTTTGTGACGTTCAAAGTAATTAGTTTTACCTTGTTCTTGTCTATGCTGCAGTCTTTCATTCCTCGCTGCTTGCTGCAGGGATCTTGTCTCAAAAATCTTGTCATGACCAGACATATGACCTTTCCTCTCAGTCTTTTGGTCTTCGTAGAACCTGATATCCTCATCTTTCTTCTCTCTGGATAACAGTCTGTTGTTCTGTATTTCCTGGATTGCATCTGGAGCTCCTATATCGAACAGGCTGTCTAATTCCAGCACAAATGCTCCTCTTTTTCCTCCAGGGTTACTTGCTCTTCCTTTGCTTTTCACCAGAGCACGATGTTTCTCATGTAGTTTCATGAAGAGCTTCATTGCGTTGTACTTGGTCATTGTCTTGATCCTAGCCATCTGCCAGAATGGGATGATAGATTCAACTGTTTCATATGAAGGTCTTGAACCATGGGCCTCCCTGCATTTTCCGGTAAATTCTGAAGATTAAGGAAATACTGGAACGCCTGTCTGTTGGTGGGAAGCTGGGAACCACTGATAAAAGCTGAAGGGTATCCAACCAGGAAAGTTTCAGTGAGAGATCTGGTAGATGGCAGTTGACACCTGCCTGTGGACAGTACGTGGAGGTTCTGAGATATCAACTGTGCGCCTACGGAGCCCCCTCAGCTCCTTGCTTAATGCCATTGTGAAGTTGTAACTTGTAGATGGTTTTCTAGATTCTGATTGAGTTTCTGTTGTTTCCTGAAAAATGATAGATAATTATTATTATTATTATTATTATTATTATTAATTATTATTTATTTATTATTATTATTATTATTATTATTATTATTATTATTATTATTTATTAATTTTATGCTCTTTCATTTGGTACCTAATTTGTTGCTCTATCTTGTTTAGATCAAAAGTTAAAGTGCAAAACATAATTCAAGGGACCCCGGAATTGGCGCTTTGGCCGATTTCAAGGCAGAAAATTGAAAGCTCCATGCGGCAATGCTTCCCAACATCCTAGGTCAAAATAGTTGTGATTTTCGGCTTTTTGAGGTCAAAAAGCATGGAAAAATGTACAGAAACCTATGAAAATAAGAAAAGGTTGATTTTTGAACAGGCCTAAAGGAGAGCCCTTCCATCAAGATATTCAGATGATGGAGAAGCGCTACCAAGGATATTGGAATGAAAGCATGATGGCGGACCATTGTTGGATGCTGTATCGTGACAATCCAGGCCAAATTTACAAAAGGAAATCACACTCACAGCGCTTTTAATAAAATAATGTATATATTCTTTATTTATAAGTACATTGAATAAGGTATATGATGTTTGTTGTTTAGCATTCCTAAGTGTGATCTATACATCCATAAATTTTCTTATAGCAATATCAAAAACTTAAAAATATCAAAACCAGTGTATCTATATAACTATACGTGCTAGAAAAAACATAAAACCAGATTCGGAATCAGCGCGAAAAATGCATTAAGAAAAGTGTGATCATGTTTGTGATGAGAAAAAAAAGTTTCATTTTGTTGGCCAGTGTAATTTTTTTAACTGATATAAGCTGAGGACACTGCTCTCACGAATCATAGGCTGATTACTACTTGTCGAGAGAGGTG
Organism: Bathynomus jamesi; assembly: GCA_023014485.1. Taxonomy (NCBI): domain Eukaryota; kingdom Metazoa; phylum Arthropoda; class Malacostraca; order Isopoda; family Cirolanidae; genus Bathynomus; species Bathynomus jamesi. Next base: position 23,380 of record JAJOZX010002136.1, on the reverse strand, counting down.
GCACTATTTCTGACTCGTCATGGCGCGTTTCATCCATCCGTGTAGCTCAAAATGTTGTAAATCGGAGCTGTCCGTCTTTGATATGCCCCTACACAGGTTTCTATTGAGCATAGCGACTTTATTACAATTAATCCATTAAACACAATTAGTTCACCGAGTGCCCCTATAGAATTCGTGATACCCAGCTCAGGCCCATACTTTTTTTATCCAAGCTGTATGCACATGTACGCTAAACTGCGTATAGCCCATTCAGATGGAACGGACTGCGATGATAGTTACTCTGCATACCCTTAAACCCACTTTCTACACTCCATATTCAGCCAGTGTGAGGTGTATTTAAATCAGGTTAACATCTCGGCAGGAACGGGTTATTATCACCTACGAGCCTATCTGGAAAATGTCCTCAACTTTTCAAAAGAAGCGAAGGATACCTTTTTAACTGCCGAGGGCTATTATCAGACTAAAGACGAATGTAGTATAAAGGATAAATTAAAAAATTCTAAGATATATGAGTGTTTTGGACGTCTGCATACAGACTTCACGTTCCAGGAGAAACTGCTTATGAATGGGGTGGATATGAAGTTAAAACTCTTCCACACGAATCCTGAGATCTGCATAAATCTGGGATCTGATCAAGAAGAGGGCGCAAAGCCCGTTGTGATTCACATCATGGAAACATCTGCGCGTACGAAGTGAAATTAAGTTCGTCGAAATATGTAGAAATTGAAAAAAATTTAATACACACAACAGTAAAATACCCAATTAACAGAGTACAGAACAAACTATACACGGTGCCCCCCGGGTTGGCCTCGAAGCAGCTAGAAAACGTGGCCCTGGGAGATTTACCTAAAAGGATATTAATTGGAACGCAGGATCACACTTCGACGAATGGAAAATATAAAAAGAGCGCCTTTAAATTCGAGAATTTCGGCCTTAAAAATATAACTCTATACGTAAATGCGTTGCATTGGGCGGGACTATGGTTACGGACTACTCATCAGACGTGGTGTTCCCGCTCTGCGCGAGACCTTATAGCAATCTGGCATTGCCGGTGGCTGTGACGAGCTTGGGTTTGGCGTAACGCAGAAAGATTTTGTGGATCAATTTAACCTTTACCCATTTGATATTACCCCCAACTTATCTGCTAGTGTAAATACACACTTAAGTCCACAACAAAGTGGGAACATCTCAGTCAGATTGGAGTTCGCCGACCCTATAGACGCGCCTATTAGTGTACTAGTATACCTCGAATCACAAGCTCTAATAGAGCTTGACCGCTTCAGGAACGTTGTCACAGACTTTTAAAATGGACGCGAATACACTCCAGAGAGTAATGAAAAGTGACCGAGTCACACGCTCGAAATTTATCGGTGTGTTTGCGAAGAATGAAACGTTGAAATTGCCAACTACGAGAGATTGGTGTAGTCTTATCGTCAAGGACATTGTGGGGTGTGAGGGATTCATTGGTTTGCAATCTATTTTAAAAATAGGGAAGAATCTACTATTTTGATTCACTCGGCACTCAGCCCTGGAGTGACCCTGTGGTTGTACAATTTATCGAACAGCTACATGTCCCTGAAAGTGTCTGGAATCCTTACCGTTTCCAAGGATATTTTAGTAATATTTGTGGTATGTACTGTCTTTCATTTCTCCTGCACATGTCACGTGGGAAGGGATTTATAATTTTTTTAAATTATTCGATTTGTGCGACACTGAGATGAATGATGAATTGGTATGCAGACAGATTAAAAAAGGTTCCCATTTATACGCACTCGTATTGTGTAAAGTTTTACGTGTGTATATATAATTGTAACTACAGTATATTGTGTAAAGTTTTACGTGTGTATATACATATACAGTATATAATTATAACTAAAATGTCTCCATTAATGTTAGTCTTATTTAATAGACGCTAGTTCTGTAAGCCGAATTGTACTAAAACATGCTTTCTACCATTTAATAAATTGAATTAAAATACAATGTGTTTTGTTCTTAACCACAAAAAAACTTACATTAGTTCCTCGATGACCTGGCATTCGTTGGACCGGATGTGAGCCAATACCTCGACCTCGGTATTCAGGTTACTGGGTTGGCTGCGCGTTAAATCCTCCAATTCGTCGTCATTTATTTGCCTTTCATCAAAGCTGTCGCGAAAAGTAGCTATAACACGATCAAGTTCCGCATTGGTCCTTTAAGGAGAAATTAACATGATTAGTTCATATTGAATCTTTTTAATTAAAGTTAAATTAAATTAAAGTCTAATTAAAGAGTTAAAATAAGAGAAAATGCTGATTAGGGTGCCCGGCAAATTATAATCACAAAGCAGATATCCTGACAGGTTTCAAAAGTAAGATTAGCTGGATGTGCCACACATCATCTGCCAGCACCGGGTAACGAACTCAGGACGGCAGGCATATCTTAAAAGATTTTAGTAATTCTAAAATCCTACCTGTAGAACTTTCTATAAATTTTTAAGTTATCAGTAACAAGCGTGTAATAAAATTTCACTTTCAAATAATAAAATTCAGTCTAAATGACATTATCAGGAAGGAAGATTAGCTGGGCGTGCTACGCATCGTCTACCGGCACCGGGCCTCAACCCCTGGGCAGGTACCCTTTCACTTCATTTTATTACGGCTTTTTATAAGTTATGACACCTGCACTGAATGAAACGATATATATATATATATACATACATAGCCCCGTCTTCCTCTTAAATCACAAACTAGTTTTTCAAAACGCATTTATTATGGCTTTTTATAAATTAACTAACACAGGCACTGAATAAACCGAAGTATATATCCCGAATCATAAATTGAATTAGTTATATCTTGAAGGTAGATGCTTCTGTTGGTTCAAACAGAGGATCATTGCAGATATCATTAACGTTTTGTGTGGAGAGAAGATCATTCCGGTCAGTCGCCCCGAAAAGATGAATTGTAGACAGCGCTGCGGCATCTCCATCTTCAAACAACTGCGGGTAGCCGTAAAGGTTTTGTGATTGGCTCATGACGAAATATTTCTGTAACTACTGGTTGATAAATACAACTGTTGTGGATTCCAGATGAAAAAAACCCTTTTATATACGCGAACCTAATTGTAAACATCCCCAATAGCCGAATCACGAGTTTCCTCGTGTAAGTGCTACTATCTACATACCAGAGGTCCTGGGGCTCAGCGCACTTGGGTGTAATTGGCTTATCCGTGAATTCTGGGGCGTGTCATATATAACTTACCCATTCCATAGACTTTTCCAGAAATGATTCGTTGAGAGAGAGAGAGAGAGAGAGAGAGAGGTTTTGTTTGGGAAATAAAACTTTATATGAAAGATTTACACCCACCTAAAATAATAAAAAAAATAATTGCGGAGCGGATGTATGATAAACTTGTTTTATTGTCTTACCTGTGCTAATATATATATATACATATACATAGTAGTATATATATATATATTATATATATATATATATATATACACACTGTGTATATATATATATATGAAGGATTTAGGCGGCTTTTACAATCACATAAAATAATTTTAAAAAATTAACTGGCCGAGACGGGGAGATCGGCCTTACCATAAACTTCTGTTTTATTGTCTTACCTCTGGTAATATATATATGTATATATACTGATATATAATATACAGGGCGTCCCTAAAATATATACACACTTTAAATAATTATAAAGGCAGTGTTTATTAAAATACATTTCATTTTCAAAATGTAATAGAATCTACAGACATTATTTAATTGTTTGTCAACGCCTGTTTTCAAACTGACGTCCGTTCTGGTCCAGGCACTGCTGATAACGCGAAGCAATGGAATCGCAAACATCACGAAACATTTCGTTTGGTATTTGTGTGCATTCTCGTTCAATGGCTGCTCTCAATTCAGCGACTGTTGCAGGTTTTATAGCGTAGACTTTGTCTTTTAAGTATCCCCATAAAAAAGTCTGGTGGTGTGAGGTCTGGTGAACGCGGAGGGTATTCTACGAACCCCTTCGTCCAATCCACATCCACATCGTGCCAAGTACCACTCGCAATACTCCACTCTTCGGTCCGGATCATCATCTTCATTAATAGCATGGACTAATCTTGGAATGTAACTTTTCCATTGACAGCGCTTCAAAATGCGTTGGACAGACGATTCTGAATTCCTACCTCACGACTCGCTTGCCGCACAGATTTTCTTGGACTTTGGTGATACGTTTCCAGTACTCTTTCTTGCTTTGTGGGGCTTGTCGATGTCCGTGGTCTTCCGGAACGCTTCTTGTGGACATTCTGAGCAGTTCCATCGGCTTCAAACTATCTCTAATTCGAGTGATGGTAAGTCGCGTTGGTGGATCTGTTTGAAACTCCCTCCTAAACTGTCTTTGCACTTCAACTGCGTTTTCACACTTCCAGTAGCATTTTAGAATGAATTTCCTTTGTTCAAAGCTTAGTCTGACTGCCATTATTAATTCTAATGGGTTTAACTTGGAAAGAAAGAAACATCAATTGAGCTATCAGCTGTTAAAGTGTGTATACATTTTTTTGGGACGCCCTGTGTATATATATATATATATATATATATATACCATGCTCTCTCCGAGTTCGGGCAAAGTCAGGATATTACTAGAGAGAGGGAGGGTTATTACTTTAGCACTCCTGGATACAGAAATAGTTTGCTCTTCGTATTCCCACAGTCGAGGAGTAGTGTGTGGGCTCGTGTTTTTCTTTTATCCCAGTTATCAAAGTCCAAAGAGTAGAAAAGAAACACAACGGCTTACACGATTTTTAATTTGAATATAGGCGAGAGAAATATAATGGATTAGCATGAATCAAATGTTTCTTTTGTATAGAACAGAGAGTTAATAATAATAATAAAAATAATAAGAGTTTCATAATGATAATATGTTACTTTATATCTTCATTGTAAGATATGAAATAAGTCAAAGACCCCTCTAAGACGCCCTTTCTTCCGTTCTGAGTCCCCAAGCTTATATGAATCAATTGCAAGCTACCGATCTTTCTCTTTAAATCAGTGGTCGGCGAACAGGGGTAAATTACCCCAAATGGGGTACATTTAAACATTTTGGGGGTAATGCGTGCGGTATGAGAGACACCATATGCAACAATTTTAAGAGCAATTGGCTTGTTTTTTTTACTTTGAAGTCTGGGGGTAATTTCATTTTACTCAAATAGATTTTGAGGTAATACCCAAAAAAGTTCCCCGACCCATGCTTTAAACGGTCAGACTTTCATTGATACCCAATCTTCCAATTCTCAAAAGCAATTCCCGTTAACGGACCGAAACCCATTTCAGCCCGGAGACCCTTAAGGGCGCTGATCCCCTTCTTATATAGTTAAAGGAACGGAACCTGGCTACGCCATCAAGCAAGCGGTTGACGTCACCTGAGAGCATTGTTTTATTGTTTTCCCCAAGTGAAATCAAAGAAACCGTCTGCGTCACTGCGCGTGAGTTCCGTCGGAAGGAAACGAGTCATACATAGCTTGGGAAATATTGAATGAATGAAATTTCATAAACATAATAGTCATCAGGGCGCGGTTTTACTTCGATTATAAATTATAACATGTATAACATATATATATGAAGGATTTAGCGGCTTTTACAATCACGTAAAATAATTTTTAAAAAATTAACAGAGATGGGAGGGGCGGCGACGCATTCGCCCTCAAAGTTTATGGTATAGAGAGATTGGGGTATGGCAAATGCCCATTTTTATTACCTGTGATAATATATATTATATTATATATATATATTATATATATATATATATATATTATATATGTGTGTGTGTGTGTGTGTGTGTGTGTGTGTGTGTGTACATCTTGTGTTGGTTTTAAAGTAAATAAAACCTAATTATCAAAAGCTTCATAAAATTCTTAATCAAAATTGAACTTAAATTGGGGCAATTTATTCTAGTTTAAATTAGAATACATTATTATTATTATTATTATTGTTACTGATCGATAATTTGAAACATGTGCTAGCTGCAATGTATACAATAAAATAAATTATTAATTGATAATTGAAGATTCTCTTTCGCGTAATAATAGGGGAATCTACGTACCTTTGTGTGCGCTTCTTGGGTGTTCAAACGTTGTGTGTAAACGGGTGATGACGGAGGGAATTGGCGACCTATGAACGTGCATATAGTTGTGTGTGTGTAATAATAGAGGAATCTATGCGCGTTTGTGTGCGCTTCTTGTGTTAATTAGTAATTTTTTATAGTTTTCAGAATTTTTTAGATGAACTCTTTTCCAGAATTGTACATATATAGGCTTTCCTTTGGTTAACATTTCGTTAGCTTCCACCCGAATTGTTCATTCTGACGAAGGTCAAGCTTTACACTCCACCTTAGACCTACAGTTTAACGGGGAACCCGGACCACCACCAGCCCAGCGTCTTAACCACTAGGCTACCCAGGGTACCCATTTATCTACCAACCAATTGTGTGGAAGGATGAACGTTTGCTGCGCGCCGGCTGCCGTCACCGGGTCTCGAACCAGGTGCATATAATCTGTGAACGTGTATATAGTTGTGCGTGTAATAATAGGGGCTTTATGGGCATATAGTCGGGGAGTGTATGTGCGTTTGTGTGCGTTTCTTGGGTGTTCAGGCATGTATACACTGTACCAACTGGCTGATAATGCCTGGAGGCACTGGCTTTTATGCCAACTGGCGGATTTCGAGTTCTAAGTCAAGTGTTGGAGTATAATCAGTCAATGAGCTTCCGTCTCTTGTGAAAGCTGGATGGTCTCTTCCTCTCTCTCCTTCTCCCCTCTCTCTCTCTCTCTCTTAGGTTAGGTATACCCCTTTGGGGGGTGAGGCCGTACCACCACCTTCCCCAAAGAGGTCAGGTGGACTCCCCCGGCTTTCTGGGGGAGTCCCCCCATTTTTTGGCACTGGGGGGTCTTGCAACAAGAGGGAGGGGGAGTTGGCACTGGCATTCATTGCAACATTTGCAATTGCATTGCACTCTAACCTTTTGAGGTCATACTACTCGACTCAACCTAAACAATCATCAATTTATATATATATGTGAAGATCAGGGCCCCAGTCTTCTTTAGTTAGCCTTATAAGGCTAACTAACGAAATATCACGATCTAACCTAACCAATCGTTAGGTCAACGATTGGTTAGGTTGGTTAGGTTAAGTCGTAATATTTTCGTTAGTTTTAACGTTTTATTTGACGGATTCATTTAAAACATATCTCCTAAAGATCCAAGTGTAGTTTACGTTCCCCAACTTTGACCTGGTGTAGTTTGTGTCCCCTTTTGCGTCAGGGGGACGTAAACTACACTTCCTCCGAAAATAGTTTTGTTGTGAGAGGACCAAAACTGTTTAATTAGCTGCCCAAAGACCTAAGAAACACGAATGGTGTTGCAGTGGACATCTTCCAAAGAAGATTAGACGACTGGCTCAGAACAATCCCTGATGAGCCGGGCATACCTGGCTATGTGAGGTGGAGAATACAAGAAACCAACTCACTACTTCACCAGGCCAACTCGAGAGGAGGGGCGACAAGCTTGACTTTCGTGAAATGAGTAATCATGGCACGGAACATTTGAAAGGTTGAAAGGTGTATATATATATATATATATATATATATATATATATATAAATGAATAATTCCTGTATGATCTTATATTCAATTATTAATTTTTACATAGGAAGTTATTTGTTCAATTCATACTCACATGTACGTACGTCCACATGTATTCTTTTCATTTCCTTTTCTTTAAAATTAATTGATTTCTCGCAATCTCATAAATATTTAGACGAGTGTTCGAATTCTGCTAATCATCGCGGAAGCAAACAACTTCTGAAATAAAAATAAATCTCTCGCTCTAAAACAATTATCACGTGTTATATATATATATATTCTGTAATTGATGATAAAAATTTATAATGCAATTAATCTACTTAAACGATAGTAATTTAATATAATGTACTTAATGTAATTAATGACAGAAAATGTACCTCATTGGAATTGTAATTAACGATCATAAGTGAATATGAATTAATTGGTGATTGTAATCATAATTGTAATAAACCAAAATTACCCGTACTTGGATTGTACTAGATGTCCGACCCGACGTTGTGTCGCCATGTAGAAATGTACATTCAGCAATATTGTTATTTTTTTGTTTTATTTTTTGTTTTTAGTTTTTGCCCATATGCATATCTTAATATAAGAATGCATGATACAATTTCCGTTCTAATTAACTCGGCGGATCAGGAAAAATAGCAGATCTACAATATGCGGTTTAAGCCAAAAATATGGCTTCCTCTTCCTATATCCTGTTTATCTGTTTAGCCATTGCTTTATTTTTTTAACTATTGTGCAAAAATAATACAGCCTCTTCAATATTTAATAATGATGATGTTAGTAAAATCGGGGTATATAAACCCCACAAATCTCTTCCATATTCATTCAGAGATCAATTCAGAGGTTGAGCACTACCTGTACATTTTAACAGTAAATTACAGTAAAAGATAGTCTTTATCTTCTCCTTCGAGCCTTGCTCTCTTCAGAAGAACTTAGTCATTAAACTTCCCTGATAAGTTACAAGAAGCATCAGTGAATCTTCAGAGAATTTAGTAAGCCTCCCTGAATCATCCGAGCCACTATAGAACTCGGAGAGTAATATAAAAGAAAACTACTGCAAGTAACCAATCCGTTGCTGCCACCTAACCAGAACCCCCGTCAACTTCGAACCAACCAAGGCCATAGACGGAGGGGTTAACAACTGGCGACCCTGCCAGGATCTTAACAACTGACGACCTCTACATCCAGGATTCTTCCAGTTTTCCAGACCCTGGAACTAGAACCAACAACCAGTTGTCCGGCGTGTCACGACTTCTAGTTCGTCACATTCACCCTTGAACCGGTGTGTCACGACTCCAAGTTCTCCACGCCTAGTTTTCATCCAAGAACAAGTGGCCAGCAAGACACGTCTTCAGGAGACGTCTCCAAGGATTTCGCCGTAGGAATCTTGTTAAGTACAGAACTCTTTTTTTAAAAAAATAATCTCTAAACATTTGAAAAGTCAGTATTATTAACAGTTAATAATTAGTATTGAGCCAGAATTAACAAAAAACACAGTGAACATTCCATACACCAGTGATACATTTCTTTTTAGTGAAACAGAGTTATTTCCAGTATTATAGTATAATTTTATTTAATGTATCAAGCATAGTATTACCATACTTTCACGAGTGAAATCTTGTTTACATTTTTTTTATTATTTTTTTTTGTGCAATCTTTTCAAATTCTCCCCTAGTTAGGCAAATTATTGTGCATTTATTTAATGTGTATTTTTTAGATAGAGTAGTTAGGAAAACCCCTAAAGTGATCATTCCATAAATTAAGATCAGTCAAGCAGACCTAATTAGAACACATTAATAGTACCTTCACATATGAGCGATTCAGACGGTGCGCTTTCTGACATCGAAAATTTACCTACACCCATTTTTCCATCTGCCCCACGCCCTTCAAACATATTCCCCAATACACAAACTTCAGATCCAGGACAAGCCAATATGTCTCAGTCTCAAACCCCCGCCCCAGCATACATTAACTTAGGTAGACTAGTAAACCTTCCCCATACTGTCTTAATTTTTAAGGGGACCATAGATAATCACTTTGTTGAACCACGCGTAAGACCTTGGATTGAGTCTTTAGAGCAACATTTCTTACGCGAAAACATCACCGATGATGATATAAAAATTAGAGAAGCAAAAAGATTTATCGACCCTAAAGAAGGGAATGCTCATGACACAGTCACCTACGTTCCATTGTAAGGGTCTGATTTATTATGGACCTTTACGTAGATAATTAATTAAATGCCAAGGTCACCAGCGCCCAAATACTGGATTGGCATCCGGCACTGCGGCGCAAAAATAATTTTAATGAAAAAGGAAGGATGGATTATAAAAATTGTCAACATGAATTTTGTATTTTATTGACAACAATTAATAAACTATGTGCAACAATTATTTGTAAATGCAAAGAGGATTTTTACCCGTAACAACTTTGACTGATATATAAATGAGAAATTAAATAATGGCACCGTTTAGCTAATATATAACAATCTGCAACTAATGCTGATACTAATAGCTGTAACTAATAATAATAATAATATGTAACCAATACTAATATGTAACTAATACTAATATGTAACTAATAGCCACAATGACAACCTTGTCTGCAAAGAGACAGACAAGAATACTGTAAGTGATATTCCAGAAAAAAAATGATACATAATAAAAATGACAAAATTGATAATTAAAATATATATGCTATATAGGCCCAGTAACCTGTGGATGATAAATTACAGTTGATCCTCATTATGGGATTGTGCTAAGTTGAACAGGAAAACTATCTAAGAAAGTATGTAGGCCACAAATGATTAGTAGGCCATCTGCTAAGAAGATAACATGAAACATAATAGGCTTATAAAGTAAAGTATACTAAGAAATCTGCTAAGAAAATAACATGAAACATAGTAGGCTTATAAAATGAAGTATACTAAGAAAATTAATGGGCAGGCCTATGCCTCTTCAATATAGTAGGCTGAGGTTAATTATCTGAAACAAAGGCTAAGGTAGGCCTCAGCTAGGCTAGAGTAATTTACAATTTGGCTTTTGCATAGATAGACCTAACTTAGTCTAAGATAATTTATAGTATGAATCTTTCAGTACTAATTACAAACAGTATAAAGCTTGTTAATGTTGACAGTATGCGGTATTGCATACCGATATGCAATAGTAAAAAAAATAAACATTGTGAACAAGAAACATACCACGAAGAAAATTTTGCTTGCTGCCGCCGTGCTTTTAAATTGTATATAAAATGTAGAAACTTGGCGTCCCTTGTGTTGTCGTTGCAAATACGTTTGTTTTTACTTCACAATTTTACCAACAAGCCAAAAGAATCCCTAAAAGCAAACTCAAGTCTAGTCACACCATGCTCCCAAAATTTACATTGTTTCAAAGGCACAAAATATATTTTTATATTTGCTTTGAACTTCTTTAATAATTGCACTTTAATTTTTAATTAAATTTCTATTCACTGAATGCTTAAGAATTAAAATTAATCACTGGACATGTTTAACTGGACATTTAATTTGTATTTATTTATTTAGATTTAAGATATTTCATTCGTGCCAATTTGTGGCAATTTTCATTAATAAAAGATAATCCTGTGGTGCAAGGCACTACACCATCAATTAGCGAAGCTACAACATGGGACAATTTTAAACAAAACTTATTAGAATTTTTTAAAGAAATAACACTTGCACAACCCTTAGCCACGTTAGAAGCAGTCTTCCAAGCTAAATGGAAGAAAGAGGAACATGAAGATTTAAATAATTTTATAGCCCGAACACATAAACTCGTAGGAGAAGCCCTCCGAGCCGCAGAAAATGCATGTGGCATTACTTTCACTTCCAAACAAAGAAACCTTATAGTAGCAACGACAATTTATCAAAACCTACCCGGAGCACCTAAAAAAAAGTTTCAAGAGTTTCTAAATGTTGACAAACCAGTAAGTGTAGCTATAAATAAAACACGGGAACATTACCCAGATTTAGTAAACCAGAACTACCGAAAGGGTAGAGAAACCCCGGTACATTACATTCAGCAGCAGCAACCACAACAGCAACAGCAACAACAACAACCCTATAAATCGAGGCCAATGCAATAAGAGGGATAAGTGCACTGACTTATCATGTGCCCAAAGCTATCGCAGTTAAAACACTGGAGGAGGCGTGTATTCTGGGTTTGGGGGCCCCCAAACCAGAATACACGCCCTCCTCCACAGTGTTTTAACTGCGATAGCTTTGGGCACATGATAAGTCAGTGCACTTATCCCTCTTATTGCTCCCACTGTCACGAACATAGTCATCGCCGTGGCGATCGCCAAAAATGTGCCGATAAAGCCCCTGCAGGGTATAGGCCCCACTTCCAGAAACCGAACCCCCAACGTTCCAAAATCCTCCAATCCCCAGAAACCAGTCCATTCCCAGCCTCAGTCAAACCACCAACCAAATAGATTACGACCACAGGGTCAATCACATTATTACCCCATGTACAAACCCCAGTACAATCAGCGAGGTCGATTAGTTCGGTACGTAGAAGTACCCGCAGAAGAACCATTTTTCCCAGAATACAGTTTTCAAGAAAACCCTCCAGCATATGGTGATCCCATAGAATATGACTCAGGTCCTCCCATAGAAGATAATTCGAGCCCTTTTTTAGACCCCACTTTGGAGGCGGCAGTTCAACCTCCTCCCTCCTAAATTACAGTCATGAATCCAAATACACACACCAACTACCCATCAGGATAATTGGTGCAGACATCCTAGATTTAATAATAAAGTGTAGCACTGATAACCAAGATTTAACTGCTCTCCTAGATACAGGAGCACACGCGACATTAATTAAGAAACAATGTGTAGATGACTTACTAGAGAGTACAGATTACAAATATGAAATTTAGGCACCCTCCTGTCAACTCAGAGGAGTTACGGGCACACCCATACCTACATACGGAGAAATTGAATTATATTTAGAAGTTGGAAATGCGGTATACCCCGTGAAATGTTGTATAGTGGACACAGACGCCACCTTCCAGACAGATATCCTACTAGGTATGGATTTTTTTTAACCGGAATCAATGGGAGATTTACCCAGCCGGAAAGTTAGTAAAGTGTCGAAATAGGACACACCATCTCCATGAGAATAATAGACAGCGTAATGCTAATAGAATTAGTTCAGTTCAGATTCCCGAAAGAAATATGAAACCCCTCCACTTGATAGCAGATCAAGTCAGTCGGTTGCATCCAGAGGGACAACCGCTCTAGAAATCAGCCCCAAGAGGAATCAGTTCCAGTTGTTGAATCCAGTTGCATCAACACAGTTTCCAGACAGTCAGTTTCCAGTCAGTCAGTTTCCAGTCAGTCAGTTTCCAGTCAGTCAGTTTTCAGACAGTCAGTTTCCTGTCAGCCAGTTTCAGTTCAGCCCATACGGCAAATTTTAGTCGTCGAACCAGAGTCAGATTCTCAATTTTTCATATGCCCGACCGAGCATATAACAGTAGCACCTTATGAGAAGATCTGTTTCCTAGCAAAAGTAGTCGACAGTCAAGGAAAATTATTAGAGTCAGAGCGTACTCTGATTACAGAGAAAAGTAATTTTAAAAGAGATGTTCTTATTGCCCAAGTCCTTAGTCAGAGTCAGAATTCAGCTATCCCTGTTGTTTGTTTAAACAAAGGAAAAAGCCCTATAGAATTAACTTCAAATCAGAAAATAGGAACTGTTTCCACAGTAGAAATAGATTCAGATTTTCCCACCAGTACGATAAATCGTGTTTCCAGGTCCTTAGAGTTAAACCCTTCAGCATTAAACGAAGAATATAAGAAATGTCTGGAACACTCCCTTCAGGAGTTACCAGCCTTATAGGATCCCAAACTAATGGAATCACTTCTCGATTTCCTGATAAGAAATAGAGATGTGATTGCCCTAAAAGGAGATCCTCTGGGCCGAACTAATTTGGTCCATTTTGATATCAAGCTGGAACCCAATTCCAGCCTTCAGCTAGTCCTTGGTCCGCTCCTATGATTCTCGTCTCCAAAAAGGACGGAACATCTCGCCCTTGTATAGATTTTAGACGCCTGAACCACATTACCATCCCAGACCGTTTCCCGATTCCAAACATGCAGGAAACAATTCTGAACGTAGGGAAAGCGAATTTTTTTTCATCCCTCGATTTAGCATCTGGTTATTGGCAAATGGAGGTCAGTCCCGAATCTCGGACATTGACTGCTTTCTCCACTAACCGAGGCCATTATGAATTCCAGGTTTTACCTTTCCGAGTCCGAAATGGGCCTGCTAATTTCTCTAGGTTGATGAATATAGTCCTTTCCGACTTATTAGGTGTCGAAGCTCTCGTTTATCTTGACGATATTATCGTTTACAGTTCGGACATAAAAACACACTTTCAACGTCTTCAGAATGTGTTATCACGCTTGAGGAAAGCACACCTTAAACTGAAACTTGCAAAGTGCAACTTTTTACAAGAGTCCCTGGTATACCTAGGATTCCTACTCTCATCCACAGGAATTAAACCTGATCCAGCCTATCTCGAAGCGCTGGAACGGTACCCTGTACCCAAAACCATCGACGACGCCCGTGCATTTATTGGTTTTGTCGGATTCTATCGGAATTTTATCCCCCAATTTTCAAATATTGCTAAACCCTTTACTAATCTGTTCCAGAAAAATGCTAAATTTAAATGGGAATCCGATCACCAACATGCCTTCGAAACTTTAACTGGTAAACTAACCTGTCATCCCATCCTACAATATCCTGATTACACAAGACCCTTTATCATGGCCACAGATGCTTCCTCCTACGGACTAGGAGCCGTCCTATTACAAAACGTAGATGGTGTGGAATTACCCATTGCTTATGCCAGTCAACTTCTCTCTGCACCTCAACGGAATTATTCCACTACGGACCGAGAGGGCCTAGCGGTATATTGGGCTTTGAAAAAATTCCGAAATATCGTCTATGGCTACGATTTAACCATCAAGACTGACCATAAGCCACTCACGTACCTCTTCAAGGACAAGCTACTTGAAGGACGGTTGAGTAGATGGGCTCTGTTGATTCAGGACTTTGCGGCAAAAATCGTATACAAACCAGGAAAACTTCAAGTTATTCCAGACGGATTGTCGAGGCTTAAGCCCAACGCCCAAGTGAATAAAATATGAATTTTTCCTGTGTTCGACTAAGAGTGCCTGCAATACTCCCAACAACAGGACCAACACACTCAAAACCTTCGAGCGCGCCTGGAACAAATGGAACCATCGAACGTAAAAGAACAGTACAACCTCAAAGATGTGCTCGTACATTTTCGGAACGAAGATGGAAACGACTTCGTGGAAATACCAAAGGATCTCGTCGATATAGCCATTGGACTTTGTCACGACTCCCCTTTGTATGGCCACATGGGGCCGGATCGCACCATCAAGAGTCTTTTGGAGCGGTACCGTTTTCCAGAAGTGAACAGAAAGGTACATGAATAAGGGGTTCCAAAAAACCTTAGCCCCCCCATTTACAACTTACATGTTTACTTATATCGAAATAATTTTTAGTGATTATAAAAATATATAAAATTCTTTATTTATTGCAGGTATTAAAATTACTCTAGCAAATAAAGTGATAATATAATGGCTTCTCAATTAATTGGTGATTCGGAGAGGCAACGTGTGATAGATCGCATACGAGCAATAACATTTCGGGAAGCTCGTGATGCTGGAGCCGCCTTTACAACACGTTCATGGGTTGCCAAAAAGTTGCGAAGAAGTGAGAATTTCGTCAAAAGAAATTGGAATAAAACTTTGGATGAATGTGAAATGGATACAACCAAATCTGGGCGCCCAAATTTGCCACTCACTCAGGAAACAAAGGACATCATTGAAAGCGGTACGCGTAAGCGGAAAAACAGTTGTGCTAAACTTTCTAGAGAGATCGAAGTGTTGAGAGGAAAGATCGTTAGTGGTGAGATCATTCGACTGTCCCGTCATAGGCAAGGTTTAAAGCCTTGGCATGAAACTTCCAAAGCCAAGAAAAACTCAACTTAACGTCGATGACAGAATGTGGTTTGCCCATTATCTTGAAGATTGGGATGTGGATGATTTCATGCATTTAGCTGTCTCCGATGAATTTTTTGTTTACGTAACACGTCGGCCTAACTACCAAAATGATCGAGTGTGGGCCACAACACCAGATGAAATCGATGACAATGAACATTATCGCGAATTATTAAAAAGTCCAGACTGTGTTGGTGTGTTTGTTTTGTTCACTGCAAAGCTCATGTGGGTGCTAAAGCCAAATGGTCAGAGTTGGGATGGACAGTATTTTCGTGATATTATTCTATCCCAGCATGTCATTCCTTTTCTAAGAAACCCAAACAATGTTATGGATGTCGATCAGGTCACACTTCTGCACGATAAGGCCCCCTGCTTTAAGGCATTAGCCACTCAACAGTTGTTGCGGAACCATGAGATCGATTTCTTTGGAAATGAAGAATGGCCAGGAAATTCTCCTGACCTGAACGTGTGTGAACACATTGGATCAGTTATAAAGGACAAGGTTGAATGTCTCTTGTTTCAAGAACCTGCAGCAAATCGATTTTCGAAGGATACAATGACGCAACACATTGAAACTGTTTTAGCAAATTTGCGTAACGATCAAGATCTATTCACGTCACTTTTGGCAAGCTACCCAAAGCGAATTCAGGCTGTCTTGGAAGCCAATGGTGGGAACATCAAGTTTTAATTGTTTCTCATTAAAAGCAGGATTAAATTCTCTTTTGTAAGGTATGTTTAGTTTTACTGTACCTCTAATGGTTTAGGCCATGGGCGGGGGGGCTAAGGTTTATTGGAACCCCGTACATCGCCGAATGTCCGTCGTGTTTAAAACACAAAGGCAACGTACCATCCACAGCTCCTATGCATAAATATCCAGTATGCCAAAGGCCCTGGCAAAGAACTTGAATGGATATACTGGGACCATTCCCCAAAACATCAAAGGGAAACCATTACATTATTGTGTTTACGGACCACTTCTCGCGTTACAGCGAAGTAGCTCCCATTCCAGACCAGACCTCAGAAAT
The DNA here is from genome assembly GCA_023014485.1 of Bathynomus jamesi. Lineage (NCBI taxonomy): Eukaryota > Metazoa > Arthropoda > Malacostraca > Isopoda > Cirolanidae > Bathynomus > Bathynomus jamesi. The sequence continues at coordinate 6,688 of JAJOZX010002136.1, read as the reverse complement.
TGAGGCCAGAGCCCTAGTGGAACGCGTCATCCAGAATCACACTACTCCTTCCATTCTAATTTCGGATAACGCTTTTAGTTTCACGTCCAAACTGTTCGAATCACTCTGTAACATGTGTAAAATTAAAAACACACTCATTGTGGCATACCATCCGCAGGCAAACGGCTTAGTGGAACGGCACAATCGAAAGATCTTAGAAGCCCTTCGCCACGTTGTCGATGCATCCTCCCGGACATGGGATGATTCCCTTCCCTTGGTACAAACAGCCATCAACAATGGCTATAATGTGTCCATCGAGGACACTCCTCATTTCGTCCTCTGTAACTACAACACGCGCCCTATCAGAAATATTGGCATTATATGGATACAAACGGAAACTCATAACTCGGAAAAAATCAATCAAAGAAATAAAAGGGAACTAATAGATATAGGAGGAAAAATATTCAAGGGTTTATTCGGATTAGCAACCGAAGAAGATATTAAAAGAGTTGAACTCAAATTGAATCTCTTCGCGCGAAATCAGCAATACGATGGACACATGTTAGAACAAACTATCCGGTCAGTACATGAAAACAATCGCTTCCTCCACGCCCTTTCGGACAGATTCACATACCATGAATCCCTGTTAGCTCAAAGTAGTATGACCGCAAAATGTATGAGTGCAATGCAATTGCAAATGTTGCAAGAGTGCCACCCTACCGCCTTGGTGCAAGGCACCCCCACCCCCCTCTGTTGCAAGGGGGGAAAACTCTTTGGAGGAGAAGGTGGGACGGCCTCACCCCCCCAAAGGGGTATACCTAACCTAAGAGAGAGAAAGGAAGAGGAGGAGAGGACCCAGAAGAAGGGTCTTCACTCGGCCAGAGCCAAGCACATATGAGTCCTTCAGCCACTCCGCCGCTCTCTTATAGGGCCCCTCATCAGCCAGTTGGCTTAGAAGGCTGAGTTGCCAGGTTCCGCTATGTATTTAATTAAAGCATATATTAACCAGCCAGTTGGTTTAGAAAGTTGAGTTGTCAGATTGCGCTATTTATTTATTTAATCCATATATTAATCAGCCAGATGGCTTAGAAGGCTGAGGTGCCAGATAGCAATAATTATTTATTTAAAGCATATATTAATGAGCCAGTTGGCTTAGAAAGCTGAGTTGCCAGATTCGTTATTTATTTATTTAAACCATATATTAATCAGCCAGATGGCTTAGAATGATGAGTTGCCAGATTGCGCTATGTATTTAATTAAAGCATATATTTATCAGACAGTTGGCTTAGAAAGTTGAGTTGTCAGATTGCGCTATTTATTTATTTAATCTACATATTTATCAGCCAGATGGCTTAGAAGGCTGAGATGTCAGATAGCAATAATTATTTATTTAAAGCATATATTAATCAGCCAGTTGACTTAGAAGGCTGAGTTGCCAGATTCGTTATTTATTTATTTAAACTATATATTAATCAGCCAGATGGCATAGAATGCTGAGCTGCCAGATTGCGCTATGTATTTAATTAAATCATATATTAATCAACCAGTTGGCTTAGAAAGTTTAATTGTCAGATTGCGCTATTTATTTATTTAAAGCATATATTCCTCTGTCAGTTGGCTTAGAAGACCGATTTGACAAATAGCAATTAATTAATTATTCTGGAATCCCCTTTAGAAACCAAACAAATTATATAATTGTGTACAAACAAAAAGGAATAAATAAAACGCCAATACATCATTCTGTTTATTTAGCTGAATTAATGGATATAAATATACAATGGGGCATATATATGATCAAATAATAGCATCATGAATGGAAAATATATAATCATACAAAACGGGGCATTATCAAAATATTAGTACAGGAAAAATATATATACAGTTATATTAAATATATTGAAAATATACAAAACGGTGCATTATCAAAATATTAGTACAGGAAAAATATAGTTATATTAATTATATTGAAAATATACGAGACGTATAATCATATTAGCACAGAAAAAATATAGTTATATTAAATATTTTGAAAATATACGATACGTATAATCATATTAGTACAGGAAATATATATATATATATATATATATATATATATACACACACACACAAACACAATTTAAATATATTGTCTTTATGTTCTACGATGCAAAACGCTAAACTTACACGTAATAGAGCCATGTACACATGTGCGTCGCGCGACCGCGTTAATCGACGGCGGGTTCGAACCCCGAACCAACCTTCCGCGGTACCGTAGGCCTAAGTTGGGGGTAAACAACTCGTATGGGGAAAACAGAAAATAAATCCCTACCGTAGGTCTAAGGCGGATGTTAAAACAATTCGTGTAAGGAAAAAATAAAAAATAAAATGAACAATTCGTATGGGAAGATTTTCAATTCAAAAAAGAAAGAAAAAATAAACCCCTAATGACTGTCCGTAGGTCTAAGGTGGATAAAACAATTCGTACGAAAAAAATAAACGAACAATTCGCACGGAAAAAAGTTCATCTAAAAATCGTGTAAACACTTACCCGTTTTAAAGTAGGACTAAGACGTGTCTAACACACACAACAACTCGAAAAGTCCTTGCCAGAGAACAATTTGTACAGGACACACACACACACACACACACACACATATATATATATATATATATATATATATATATATATATACAGACTAAAGTGTTATGTTCATCTAAAACTCGTGTAAGCACTTCCCCGTTTTTAGGCTAAGGTGGGGATAAAACATTTCGTACGGGAAAAAAGAAAAAAATGAAATCACCGAACAACTCATAAGAAAAATAAAAATAAATGCTCAATTCGTACGGGGAAAAAAAGAAAAAAGAAATCCCTAATGACTACCCGTAGGTCTAAGTCTTGGAGGCCTTATTTGATTTCGAGTCTTTCCTTCGTATATAGGGGGAGACATTTATGTCTCCTATTAATTATGAATTTACACTTCCCCAATATACTTTTATTGAATTTATATTTAATCCTTCAAATAGTCCTTCCATCTCTCTAGGCCCCTAGGACAAATATTTGGTCTTCTGGCTTAAAATTTTATTTGTACCATACATCGATTAACTTATGACTAGAAAATTTATTTACGTTACATTTTCGTTTATTATTATGGCATTTTTATTTGTCAAAATGAATTCCAAAACGTTCACTTTTCGAATTCATTTACAGCTAACTGAAATTAATTTTTTTGTGGTATTTGGTGGCCTGTTTCACGTTCAAAATGATTAAGTTTAGTTCTTTTGAGTACCGGATCGTGGTTTGTCAGCGCCCAGGCAAATTGAATTTCAGAGCCTTAAGACTTTTTACCATTTTAATAATTTTTCCTAATGATAAAAAACTACAAATATAAGAATGTAGGTCTCTCGCCACAACAATAAGAAATAAAATAGACACTCCTCAACAATTTGACTGCATGTCAGACGAATTTCATATTTTCGATTTCTTTTTATTCATTTATTAAGTTTTTCTCCCCGTTTTATATTATCTACTTTATGTGGTAAGTAAGTAATATATGAAAATGAAAAGATTTATTAGCATTCTAAGTCCATATGACAAATATTATTAATACAATGGCAGATCATATACTAAGGATAGAAATATATACAGTTGATTAGAAATAATACAGTAATGTTGAAGTTAGACGGAGCTATATATATATATATATATATATATATATATACAGGGCCGGATTTAGAAGTTGCGAGGCCCTAGGCAGATCTAGAAATTGCGAGGCCCTAGGCCTATATATATGAAAATATGGACTTAATTATCGGTACTATACCAGCAATATTAGAATCCCGCATAGACAGAACTATGCCAGCACTTAAAAATTAAACCAAACCAAAATAATCACGCATGGAAATTGTATAAGAAATATAAATAAACCATACAAATAAGTATAAATTATAATATGAATCAAGATTTGTATCGAAAATATAAGACAATGATTTCTAAGATTTATATAATATTATAGATAATGACTTTCCACAGTATACAAACGTTTTTCATATGTGATGTATAAGAGATGTTGACATTTCATTTTTTTATAATAGTGAGCGATCGACTTATCAGGCTAAATATTAATGCTTTAATATTTGGTTCAGATGCTCTTTGAATATTACAGCACTATACCAGCAATATTAGAATCCCGCATAGACAGAACTATGCCAGCACTTAAAAATTAAACCAAACCAAAATAATCACGCATGGAAATTGTATAAGAAATATAAATAAACCATACAAATAAGTATAAATTATAATATGAATCAAGATTTGTATCGAAAAATATAAGACAATGATTTCTAAGATTTATATAATATTATAGATAATGACTTTCCATAGTATACAAACGTTTTCATATGTGATGTATAAGAGATGTTGACATTTCATTTTTTTATAATAGTGAGCGATCGACTTATCAGGCTAAATATTAATGCTTTAATATTTGGTTCAGATGCTCCTTGAATATTACAGCAATGCTTTTCTACTTTTCTTCGAGCTAAACTCTTCAATTAATTGAGAATAATCTAATGAATTTGTTATATCGTTTTCTATTGATAACATAGCTAATGATTGCAATCTCGCTTGAGACATGGTGGAACGCAAATATGTTTTAATAAGTTTGAGACGCGAGAAACTTCTTTCAGCCGAAGCAACAGTAACTGGGATGGTTAATACTATTCGAAGTGCAACATAAACATTAGGATAAATCTCACTTAGTTGTTTTTGCACTATATAAACAAGGGCATTTCCGAGATCTGTTTTCTCAGGTATAAACCTGCAAAGTACTTTAAGTTCTTCATAGAGTTCTAAATCATTAATATCACTTGAACAGAACGCGCAAAACGGCTTGAGCGAGGCCCCCTTTGGCGCGAGGCCCTAGGCGATCGCCTAGTTCGCCTATAGCTAAATCCGGGCCTGTATATATATATATATATATATGTATAATAAACTTAGGTCTTTTCAGCGACTGATTTGTGTTTCTAGAACCTGCTGCTAATGGGCTGGGTTCCCCCCCAAATAATTAAATTACATAAAACTGAGAATGAGTGAAGCTTTGGATGATATCAGTCGAACTTTATTTTGACTCTCCTTCTCTTTTTTATTTGGGGTGGGACATTTTGCGATATTCACCCTTGCCCCTCCTTCGTGTATTAAAAATAATATAATTTTAATATTAATGACTTTAATACGATTTATCTGTAAATCTGAATACTATACAGAAATTAGCACAAAAAGTGCGCAAATATATAAGCAGAAACATTTCCCTCCATCATCTTATCCTCAACCGATTAAAAGGAAGAGTAATTTACACGTCGTCTACCATTACCAGGTCACGACAGAATGAACAATTCGGGGGGAAGCTAACCAAAGGACAGCAGAGGCGCCTCTATATTTGCATCGGAAAGAAGTTCATCTAAAAAATCCAGGGCGCCCTAATGATCAAAGAAAAAAAAAGTTTCCTTTGAGACCGAACTTATGGGAATAAAACACCTCAATGAAACTACAATCATTTAAAATAACTTATTAATACACACATTATATATAGATAATTCAATCTCATATACAGGACCTACATTGTCTATAAGATACATAAAAAATGAGAACGCGTTGTAAGACAAAATAAACTGTCTTTCTTACTCTCTCTCGAGAATATGGAAATTCCTAAAGGCCTGTTCCAAAAATACATCAAACTTTATATATATATATTTTATGTATATATATATATATATATATATATATTTATATATATATATATATATAATATATATATATTATTAATATATATATATAATATATAATATATATATATATATATATATATATTTTATATATATATATTTTATATATATATATATATATATATATATATATATATATATAGATATTATTTTATTATAATATATAATATATATATATATATAATATATATATATATATATATACATTCAACTGCAAAGAACACGCAGTATAAATAACGTAAAGAACGACGCTTGTATAGGAGATATTCCGCGCAAGACGAGAGAGAGAGAACGAAACAAATGAAAAAATGAGGTAACCATTCCCAGGTGGTTACCTCATTTTTTCATTTGTTTCGTTCTCTCTCTCTCGTCTTGCGCGGAATATCTCCTATACAAGCGTCGTTCTTTACGTTATTTATACTGCGTGTTCTTTGCAGTTATAATGTTATAATGTTATAATGTTTCAGACCAACAAAGACCCTAGGATCCACTCATGGCTGGTACCTAAACTGTATGTCCTCCGTGGTGGTGGAGGGACCTACAATTTTACGTGGGTTCCGAACACAAGAACATAAGAAATTATTTAAAAACTGCGGGTAAATTGGCAACGACCAATTGTACGAAAGCAAAATAATATCAATTTAAAAATAATTAATTATCGGTTTTAAAACTAAAGACAGAATCTCTCGGTCCAGAGGAGCAAGTCATAACTAAGGACTATATCCACAAATATGCTACATTCTATATCTATTTATAACGGACATGCAAATATATCAGATCCAAAGAATCCGGTCAATTTCATTACGGTATCCATCAAGTCACGGTCCATATCGATTGCGGACCAAGTCAAAATTTACAACCATATACATTATCAATTTAAAATAATAATTATCGATTTAAAACTAAAGATAGAATCTCTCGATCCAGAGGATCAAGTCATAATAGA